>JAJOZX010003203.1:0-360000 GCA_023014485.1 Bathynomus jamesi
CTGTACCTACCCATTACTAAATAAAACTGTCTAGTCTACCTACCTACTGTACCTACCTCCTACCTACCTACTGTACCTACCCATTTACTAAATAAAACTGTCTAGTCTACCTACCTACTGTACCTACCTACTGTCTAGTCTACCTACCTACTGTACCTACCTACTGTACCTACTACCTACTGTCTAGTCTTACCACCTACTGTACCTACCTACCTACCTACTGTCTAGTCTACCTACCTACTGTACCTACCTACCTACCTACTGTACCTACCTACTGTACTACCTACCTACCTACCTACTGTACCTACCCATTTACTAAATAAAAACTGTCTAGTCTACCTACCTACTGACCTACCTACTGTACCTACCTACTGTCGAGTCTACTTACCTACTGTACTACCTACCTACTGTCCTACCCATTTACTAAACAAAACTGTCTAGTCTACCTACCTACTGTCTAGTCTACCTACCTACTGTACCTACCTACTGACCTACCATTTACTAAATAAAACTGTCTAGTCTACCTACCTACTGTACCTACCTACCTAACAGTAGGTAGGTAGGTAGGTAGGTAGTACAGTAGGTAGGTAGACTAGACGGTAGGTAGGTAGGTACAGTAGGTAGGTAGACTAGACAGTTTTATTTAGTAAATGGGTAGGTACAGTAGGTAGGTAGACTAGACGGTAGGTAGGTACAGTAGGTAGGTAGACTAGACAGTTTTATTTAGTAAATGGGTAGGTAAGTAGGTAGGTACAGTAGGTAGGTAGACTAGACAGTTTTTAGTAAATGGGTAGGTACAGTAGGTAGGTACAGTAGGTAGGTAGGTACAGTAGGTATGTAGACTAGAGAGTAGGTAGGTAGGTAGGTAGGCAACAGTAACAGTAGGTAGGTAGACTAGACAGTTTTATTTAGTAAAAGGTAGGTAGGTACAGTAGGTAGGTAGACTAGACAGTTTTATTTAGTAAATGATACATTAAAATCTTGTTTAGTTTTGAATGACGGCATAAAGTCACGAGATTTAAGTGGAATCTAATGGTGCGCATAAAAGTTTCAAAATTTTCGAGAACTTTTTAAAATATAAGGTTAAGGAATAAGTTTTTCATTTTAACACGAAAAAGCTTAAAATCATTATTTTCGAAAACTTTTAAAATATAAGGTTAATTAAGGAATAAGTTTTTGCATTTTTACAAAAAAAGCTTAAAATCATTATTTTCGAGAACTTTTTAAAATATAAGTTTAAGGAATAAGTTTTTGCATTTGACATTTGAGTGTGACTTTTGCTATCGGTGACAATGGCCCAAAAAAGTTGGAACACCTCGCAATCTTTATGTTTTGACACCCAATGGAAAAACACGTAACATTGTTTACACTGAAGTGCTACAAAATGTCTGATGTTTTCAAGGAATAAAAACAATTACCAAAACTTTGTGTTTATGTGTTCATTTAGTTTTGTTCATCTTTTTACCTTATTTTGACACACCCTTACATCCCGGGCAACGCCGGGTATCTCTGCTAGTATATACAGGCGTCCCAAAAAAATGTATACACACTTTAACAGCTGATAGCTCAATTGATGTTTCTTTCTTTCCAAGTTAAACCCATTAGAATTAATAATGGCAGTCAGACTAAGCTTTGAACAAAGGAAATTCATTCTAAAATGCTACTGGAAGTGTGAAAACGCAGTTGAAGTGCAAAGACAGTTTAGGAGGGAGTTTCAAACAGATCCACCAACGCGACTTACCATCACTCGAATTAGAGATAAGTTTGAAGCCGATGGAACTGTTCAGAATGTCCACAAGAAGCGTTCCGGAAGACCACGGACATCGACAAGCCCCACAAAGCAAGAAAGAGTACTGGAAACGTATCACCAAAGTCCAAGAAAATCTGTGCGGCAAGCGAGTCGTGAGGTAGGAATTTCAGAATCGTCTGTCCAACGCATTTTGAAGCGCTGTCAATGGAAAAGTTACATTCCAAGATAGTCCATGCTATTAATGAAGATGATGATCCGGACCGAAGAGTGGAGTATTGCGAGTGGTACTTGGCACGATGTGGATGTGGATTGGACGAAGGGGTTTCGTAGAATACCCTCCGCGTTCACCAGACCTCACACCACTAGACTTTTTTATGGGGATACTTAAAGACAAAGTCTACGCTATAAAACCTGCAACAGTCGCTGAATTGAGAGCAGCCATTGAACGAGAATGCACACAAATACCAAACGAAATGTTTCGTGATGTTTGCGATTCCATTGCTTCGCGTTATCAGCAGTGCCTGGACCAGAACGGACGTGAGTTTGAAAACGCGTTGACAAAACAATTAAATAATGTCTGTAGATTCTATTACATTTTGAAAATGAAATGTATTTTAATAAACACTGCCTTTATAAGTATTTAAAGTGTGTATACATTTTTTTGGGACGCCCTGTATATATAGTTTGGTTGTTTGTCGGAAATTCTTATCAGGATTGCATTTGTAATCCCAATGCAATCACTTGATTAAGTTCGTTGAATTATAATTTTGCTTATGTTTGAATTGGGTTTGATGTTTTTATATAAAAACTTATAAAAGTTGCCGGTAAATATGTTAATATTGCGCAGAAATGAACTGAAGGCATGGAAAAAGGAAAGTTTGAAATTGCAGAGGCTCTGAGTTTTTGTTCCAGTTTGTGTAGAGCAAACCTAGGAGATATGAATGTGAATGAAACGGATATATTTGTGTTGCCTTGGGGGAGGTATGTATGGGCGGACTAGTGGTTTATGTAAAATAATGACGTTTTTCTACCCACTCACACTCATACTTAATCTACTCACATCTGTGTCTCGAACATTGAGGCTGTATATACTGTGTGTGTGTGTGTATACTGTATATATATATATATATATATATATATATATATATATATATGTGTGTGTGTGTGTATATATATGTGTGTGTGTGTGTGTGTATATATGTATATAAAACCTTTGGTTACCTTCCGCCAGAATTGTTCATTCTGACGAAGGTCAAGCTTTCTCACTTCACCTTAGACCTACAGTTTAACGTGGAATCCGAACCACGCCCCATCAGCAGCACAGCGTCTTAACCACTAGGCCACCTAGGGTACCCATTTATCTACCAACCACTTTCTTTATTGTGTAGAAAGATGAACAGCTGGGTTTTTGCTGCGCGCCGGCTGCCGTCGGGTCTCGAACCCGGGGCCGATGGATTCATAGTCAGCGACGCTACCACTACACCACCGAGGCGCATTATATATATATATATATATATATATATATATAATATATACCGGGTGGACGAAAAAACTGGACACTTGTTTTTCCTACAAATTTCAAACTAGTCAAGCTAATACACCCAAATTAGTACAAGATGTAGCCAATAGTATAGTTTTCATGTGCTAAAAATTTCAATGGAACTCATATAAAACTTACCCTATTGAAATCGATGTTGTATTGGCCCCCCATTTTTTTTAATTACGGCCAGTACTCTTCTTTTCCACTGATCTATGGATGACTTGATTTTGTTTTGGGACACCATAGGCCAAACAACCTCAATTCTTTGTCTAAGTGCTTCCAGGTTTGAAAATGGTTCCCTGCGACCATGGTACACCAATGACTTCAGCTCATTCCACACGAAGTAATCCAGAGGATTTAAGTCAGGAGAATTTGGTGGTCATTCTTCACTTTTTATGAATTCAGGAATGTTCGCCATCAAAAATTCTTGGGTTACCTTGGCTGAATGAGATGGTGCATGTCTTGAACAAAAATAAAATCTTCGTTCGGGTACAAGTCTTGGCATTCCGGTAAAAGTTCTCCGAGGTGTTCAATGTAATTTTGCGAGTTCATTTTTGTTTTCTGTGGATCAGTAAAGAATAATTTGATTTTTCCATTGTAAGAAACACCACAGATACCATTAATTTCTTGGAAAATTGTGAAAATAGATGATAAGACGGTCTGGTGGGATTTCCGATTTTAAAGTTAATGCATTGACTCGGTTGTTTGTCGATTTGTTGATACAGTTAATGTAAAGTCGAACTCATCTTGAAAAACATGCGTTTAATATTTGCTAAATTAAATTTCCTGTACAAAGAATTACACCTCCTAACCGTTTTCCCATGGCTTCTTTTGTTATTCTGGGGGCACTCAATCTTTTAAAAGATCTGATTCCTTTACTTTTCATTATGTTTTGGACGCTGTTGCGCGAAATATTTAAATTATTCGCCATTTTCTCTGCGAAAGATGAGTACCAGGATTATTTTCCTGCGACAACGCATGCTCTTCAACGTACCTTTCGTTTTCTCGAGTCCGAGCAGTACGCGGACGACCGCTGCCACGTTTTCTGTCAGTTGACCCTGATTGTCTAATTTTATTTATTACGTATTGTACTGTACTTCTTTTCCAATTTTTTCCCGGAAATTCCCTAATTATTTTTCTAGCACTCCATCCTTCTCGGCAAAACATACCTTTATAACAGCTAAGTCTTCTTTACTTACAACCATTACAATAAAATTTTAATTAACACCACAAGAAAAAAGAAAGAAAAAAAACATTCCATCAGCCAACACTTCTTAAAGAAATCTGACACTACTAGCCTACAAATTCGCCATCATTGTTTTAGGTGCGCATGCGCAAACTCCTTGTTTTGTAGCAAACATTTTTATAATTAAGAAATGGCCAAAGATAATTAACTGGGGTTTTCAGCACATGATAACCACACTATTGGCTACATCTTTTACTAATTTGGGTGTATTAGCTTGACTAGTTTGAAATTTGTAGGAAAAACAAAAGTGTCCAGGTTTTTTTCGTCCACCCGGTATAATATATATATAGATATATATATATATATATATATATATATATATATAGTATTATTATTAAAATTAAAGCCACTTCTGAGGATAATTTAAATTAGAAGCAAAATGTCAACACGTTTCATGTTCACACTGGAATCCTTATCAATTTTTATAATGAATATATTTAAATAATTAAACTGTTGAATAAAGACTGAAAATAATATGGACCACGCAACGAGTCACATTCGTCTGGTCTGAGCGCTGTTTAGGTGGCAACTCGAGGAGTTTAGTTGGTAACGCAGTTTCTCTATAAGCGAAGTGAAGACACTGAGATCAGGAGTTCGACTCCCGATTTTGCCAGTAATAATAAGCCATGAGTTAGCGTAATGAGCCATATTCGTCTGTCCTGAGAGCTGTACCAGTTTCTGGCCCTCCTAAATTATTACTAAACGTTTGGTAGCTGTAACTCAATAGGGAACTTATTCATTATTTCTCTTCTTAGAGAAAACCCAGAAATAATTCTCAGTCAAAGCAAAATTGTCTTAAAATAATTTATTCTACTACTTCCGTCAAATCAAGAAGTTGAAAGTTCTAAATGAGAAGAAAAAAAAGCATCTTTTGCATACAGTAATGTCAGGTATAGGAGAACCTAAACATCCATTGTTAAACTTTTTCCTTCTATTAGTTTTGATTATTTCGTATTGTTTGATTTCCTGAAATCTTATTCCGATATCACATTTTGTTATCTAAATTCTTAGTTTATCTGAAATTATATGCACAGAAAAATTTGTAATGTTTTATACCCCTACCGGATTCGAATCGCTTTCCCTGCACTATCCATCACTCTCCTTCTCATTCCGCCTTTCGGAATTGTGGTTTTATTTAAAAGATTTAATATTTATACCTCTCTTATTCATTACAGTTTTATTAAATAAAGATAGAAAAATGGTTCTTAAATTAATTTTAGTGGATTATTGAAAAATTTATTATTTAGATTGAGATATATTATTTTTATTTAGGTGTAGTATTAAGGTTAAGTTTACTTAAATAGACTCGGTAATTATAGAAATAATAATGGCCTATTTAGACACTGTCAACACAGCTACAGACTTTTTCACTGTAGGTTGCAGTGGTTTTCAGGTTAATTTGGTCAGCAGCCAGATTACTAACTATGGTGAAGCTAAATTCATCAAAATTAATTTAGACTTACCAAAAATGAAGTTGCCAGTTGAACGTTACCCTTTCAGTTTCTAACTGATTCATAAGTTTCATTTAGTTTCCAGGTTTTTAAATTTCGTTGTTGTTTTAGGTTATCGTTTAACACACTGCTAGGTATTTATTTGTAGGGGCTATTTCCCAGACCTAGGTTTTGCAGGTTAAGTTAGGCTAGGGCTGGATTGCCCTTAAGTTTTTGGTTTTAAAAGTTAAGGTTTAGAAGGTTTTATTTAAGTTAAGTTAGGGCTATATTGCCTTTAGGTTTTAATAGGGGCTATAACAGCCATTTAATTATTGAGTTAGGGCCGTTGTAGCCCGGTTCGAGTTTCGTCTAGGTACCTAGTTTTTCTCTTACCTTAGTTATTTTCTTTAACTTACTTGCACCTAGTTCTGATAGGCCTCTATTTAGTTAAACATGGGTTTTGATTAATTGCAGTGGTTATTAATTAAGGATACGATTTAATTAAAGGTTGTTAGATTTGAAGGTTGACTCAGTTTCCCGGTTTGGGTAACCACGAGCATTTTAATTTTTTTTGAGAAAAAAGGGGCCCGCTTCATGCGGTCAAAAATTTTCAAGACTGGCCAAAGCTCCGTTTGTCTTTGTCCCAGAAACTTTTTTTTCTTCTTTTTGTTAATTAGGGAAACCCAACTTCACTAGTTGGTTAGAAACGAGGGTTTTTATTTTTATTATTTTGTTTATATTTTCTTTGGAAATATATGCGGTTATTTCTAACCACTTTTTTCAACATTCCCCCCAAGGGGAAAAATTTACCCAGAATTGTATTCTTGGGAAATTTTATTTTATTTTATTTTTTTTTTGAATGAAAATGACATGCTCTTCAGAAAAGTTCCTTTTAGGTGAAATATGAAGATGAAAGCGTCTTTTCTGTAGAACGTTGGTCCTAAGTTATAGCTATTTACAATTATTTACAATTTTCTATTTGTGGTCTTCACAAAGATCCACTCTGTATTTTCCTTTGCAGTTCTTCCCGAAATCTAACTGCAGCTTGTCTTTGTGGTCGGGGTTGAGTAGCGGCAGTAGTAGTGTCAGGAGAATCTACAGTTCCTGATTCCGTGGAAGAATTTTCCAGTTCTTCCAGGTCAATATTTGGCTTATCAGTTATTTCCAGTGGGTATAACCGATATATGTGTCTTCTGGAGAGATGACCATTGGGTGTTTTTACAGTTACGTGCCTGATTATGCCATCTTCATCTGGGTGTAATGTTTCAATTACAGCAATCTTCCAGAAGTATTTGGGATTCATAGAATTTTCATCTAAGAGACATAGTTCTCCTACTTTAGGTTCTTTACTTACTGGTTGTTTGTGTTGTTGGTATTCTTTTCCCTCAACTACTCAAATATTCGTATCGCCATCTTTTTTTGATTTCTTGAGATGTTTAGCTCCCTTATGAAAGTAATCCAGTATTTTCTTTCTTTCTTTGTCCTCTGTTGTTGTCATATAATCAGCATCCACCTGATTGTCTTCATTAACTGCTTCTTGGGTATCATTAGTAGTTAAAAAGTTGAATTTGGTATTGTCATACCCAAAAAGCAACTTGAAAGGAGTTAGTAGATCAGAGGAAGGATCTTCATTTGAATTAACATAAGTGAGTGGTCTTGAATTAATTGGTTCATTATTTCAAGAACAATTGTTTTTAGTTCAGTTAACGGGATTTTTCTTCCTTTTAGGGAGGTATAGAGGGCTCTTTTGACTAAACCCACCATTCTTTCAGCTATTCCTAAGGTTCTGGGTGAATAGGCTGCTGTAAATTTCCACTGGATTCCATGATCAGAGAGGTACTGAGACACAAGAACATTTTGGAACCAATGTTTAAGGTAATCTTCAGATCTTTTGAAGGTGGATTGATTGTCTGAAATCAAAACCTTTGGAAGGGAGTAGTTTAAGGACAAATGGTAGAGTTCTCTTAAAAAGGTTTTAGCAGAAAGGTCAGTGCAGATGTGAAGGCTGGTGAATCTGGTGGCGCAGCAAGTGAACAATAATAAGTAGACTTTCATGAATTGGTTATTCTCATCCTGGACAGAAATTGGACCAACATAGTCAAGGGCAGTTTTTTCAAAGGGTTTTTCATAGCTTAAACGTTCCGTTACTAAGGGTCCAGTAGTAGGCACTTCATAAGCCATGGCAAAGTATTTTTGGCAAAACAGACATTGTTTCAGAACCTTTTTAACTACTTGCCTTATTTTGGGGATCCAGAATTCCTGTCTGAGGAAATTGCATGTGGTAGCTAAGGTTGCATGACTGGCTTTTGCATGACATTCAGTTACAATTAACGTTGTTAAATGAGAATTTTCGGGCAGTAGTACAGGATACCTAGCAGAATAGTTAAGGTTAGTTGCATATTTATATCTCCCCATTGTTCTGACTAACCCTTCTTTGTCAATGAAGAGTTTTAGATTCTTTTGCAGCTTTGTTAGGTCCTCAACTTTTCTCCTTTATTTAGTTTGTGGATTATTTCTTTTTCTTTTGAGAAATGTTGTTGCTGGACTAATTTTAGCCAGTAATTTGTGGCCTTAGTTTTGTAAGCTGTATGATTTTTCTCCAAGACAGCAATTTGTTCTTCCATTGTCAGGTTACATTTGGGGTTATATTTGTGAGTGCGGAAGTACTTTAAGTTTTCTATGAACCGTAGAACATAGGCAGTGATTCTGACCAGTTTTTTCCTGTTAGAGAATCTTTCCATATTTAACAAGGGAGTTTTTTCATTTATTTCTTTACAAGTTGTTTGACACACATTTATTGTTGTCTGTAAGGTTTCTTGGTGGGGGTTAAAAATTAAGTTGGTGGGCCATTCAATTTCATTTCTCAAAAATGTGGGACCATGTTGGTAAAAGTGAAGAAGTTTTTGAAATTTCTTGAAAGATATTGGTCTGGTGAGTAGGTCTGCTGGGTTGTCTTCTCCTGCTACATGTCTGAATTCCAGGTGATGGTTTAAGTTTCTTGTTGCTTCCTGAATGTCTTTCACTCTGTTTTTTACAAAGATTGATTTCATTTTTAGAGATTTTTGAGCAGTCCAATTTAAAGCCACTTGTGAGTCTGTCCAAATTATTGTTTTGAAGAACTTTTGGTTTTCTGAGTTTTCTTCTAGGTAGGTTTCTTTAAGGTATTCTAGGACTTTGGTTCCTAGGCAGATTGCCATTAATTCCAAGTTACAAATGGTCCAATTTTTTGATTTGGGATTGACTCTTGATTTAGCGTAAATTAGTTCGGATTTTCCATTTCCAACTAGATAGCAACTTACTGCATAACCTTCTTGGCTGGCATCACAAAAGATGTGGAGTTGAAGATTTTCCATGAGAGGTTTGGGATTTTCAAAAGCTTGTCTAGGAAAATTCAGAAATTCCACTTTGTTTATTTCTTTACAAAGTTTTTTCCATTCACGCAGCATTTCCAGTTCTAGATATTCATCCCAATTTTTTTTGGTAGCTGTTACTTTCTGCATGAAGAGTTTTAATTTAAACACTAAGGGTGCAACAAATCCAATTGGATCAAACAATGATTGCACAGAACTTAGTATTTCTCTTTTAGTTTTGGCTTCTGAGTTCAAGTTTACCGTTTTTAGATGGAGTGTATCAGCACTTGTGTTCCAACCATATCCTAATAGTTTTACATTTTCTTTATCTTCGGAGGAGGCTATGTCATGTTTTTCAAATAGTCCTTGAAGTTCTGAGTGATTAGAGGCCCATTCATATAGCTTCAAATTATATTCAATTAAAGTGTTTACACTATAATTGTAAAGGTCTTTGAGTTCTGAGAGATTGTTGGCATTAATTAAAGCATTGTCCATGTAAAAGCGGTTAGCTAGGTAGTCTGCCACTTGGTTTTGTTGTTCATTAAATATGTGTTGTAGAGATTGTTGTAGTAAAAATGGACTGCTTTTGTTGCCAAAGGTAACTCTTCTATATTTATAGCAGATCAGGTTGTTGTCATTTGGAGCCAATTGGGTATTCTTTACCCACAGAATTTTGTGGGCATTGCAGTCAAATTCTGTTTGATATTTAAGTTGTAAATATGCTTTTTGAATGTCCCCAATCATCAAATATTTACCATGCCTTAATTTAATGCACAATTTTGCTAAGTGAGGTAGGAGTGAAGGGCAGTCCTCAGTAGCATCATTTACGGTTATTTCTTCTGGTTTGCTTTTACCCGAGGGATCTACTACAATCCTAACTTTAGTTGTTTGTACCCCAGGGCGAACTACGGGAAAATGAGGTAAAAAATTTCCTGCTTGTCTTAAGTGTTCTGTTAGAGGTACTTCTTCTATTATTCCTTCCTGGAATTGTTGTTCAAGGATGTCTGAATAAGGTTGCATTAAGTTATCTTTTTTTAATTTTTTGCAAGTGGACTTTAACCTGCTAATAGCATAGTTAAAGTTTGGTGAAATTTTATCTTTTTGGTCATTCCATGGTACCTTAACAGACAATCTTTCATCTTCTATTTTAACTTCCTTTTCAAAGTTTGCAATCAGATCTTTTTCTTTGTTTGAAAGTGGTTCATCCCCAGAAATACCCAAGTTTTCTAGTTTGCTAAATTGTGCAATCTGGTGTTCAATTTTTTTTAGATCTTCATTAGAAGTTGTACTAGTAGGTAGCGGGTTGGTAATACAGAAGCTGATCTGATCTCTTATTGGTTCGTTTTCTTTTTCAGGGTAGTAATCTGAAGGGAAACCCAATAAAAGTATTCCATAGGGAGATTTATAACAAGAGGCCGTATGAATCTGATGACTGCTGAGGGCAAAAAGTTTGTGGGTTGCAGCCCCAAAAATTAACATGAAGTCAGCCACTTCATCAGCTTCAAAGTGATCTGCAAGCTGATAATTTAATGATTTTAAATAAGTTTGAAGTTTCAGTAATCCTGGAACTTCATATTTAATATTAATATCATCAATTATGATAGCTTCTATTTCTTGGTAGTTTCCAGGGTTTCTAGAATCCTCCAATTTAATTATAGCTACTTCATAATTTGGTTGTTTCTTGTCGGCTATAAATCCTGTTATGGTTATGGATTCCTCGTAGTGTTTAGTTGGAAGATTTAATTTTTTCACGAGTTCCTTGGTAATGTAGCTGGCTTGACTACAATTATCCAAAAGTGCTCTGCATTTAATTGATTTTTCTGAGTTTCTTATTCTCATTTGCATGGAAGGGATTAATGCTACTTCTTGATCAGTGTTTTTTAAACTTAATAAGTTAGTAACTTGTTTCCCTTGTTTGGAGTTTTCTTTTTGGGTAGCTACTTCCGTACTGGTTTTGGTTTTCTTATCTCCCTCTGGTTTTCCTTTTTGTTTGGTACAAAGGAAGGATAAATGGTTAGAAAACCTACAAAATGAACAGGGTTGTAAAGAAATGGGGCATTCTTTGGCTTGGTGTTTAGATGAGGTACATTTAGTACAATAATTTAATTTAGCAAGTTTTTTCAGTTTATCCCAACTTTCAGGGAAAGAATCACATTTTGAGATTTTGTGAGAGTTTTTCTTACACAATTTGCAGTAAGGTTCTCTCTGGTCAGTATATTGAGCTCTTCTTGAGGATTGTTTTTGGGTAGAAACCGCCAGAGCAGCTGTAGTTTGGCCAGAATACCATGGTTTTCTGGCTGGTTCTGGAGAGAAGTTTCTTTTTTGTTTAGGTATCAAGGTAGTCAACTCACTTTGTTCCAGATCAAAATTAACATTAGCTAAGGTTTTGGTAGCTTCAGCAATTGCTTCTTTAAAATTATTAAAGGGGTCATAGAGTTTAAACCCACAAGTTCTTAAAAATTCCTGAGTTTCTTGAGTTAGTTTATTATAATATACATACAAGAGTATATCTTCTAATTCTAATTTTTGAGTTTGCATTAAATTTATGGTAGAGTGCATATCTGCTTGAAAGTCATGAAGTGATTTAAAATTTTTGGTTATTATGGATTTAGTTAAAAGGGATTTTATTATGGAGAATTTAATTTGGCCTGGTGTTGCATAACAGCCCTCCAACTGCTGCCATGCTTCTTCATAAGAGGTTTTACTTTCTTGCATGCAGTTGATTTGAATGGCAGGGTTTCCACTCAAATGTTGTTTTAGGTAGGCAAATTTCTCTTCTTCGGAAAGACCTATGTTATCATAAATGTTTCTGAATGAGGTCTTAAAGTTTTGAAATTTAGAGGGATTTCCATCAAATGGTAATATTTGAAGCTCAGGAATTTTAGTACTTATTCTTAGTTTAGGTTTGGCTTCGGCATTATTTTCTTTTTTAGTTGTTAATGCTTGTATCATTTGATCTATTTCAAAGTGGTAATAACTATTTTTTTCATCTAGTTCTTCTTGTTTATCCTCTGAGAAGCCTTCGGAACAAACATACATTCTAAGGATTTCCTCGTCTAAATTTTGTAACTTGTCCAGTTGTGAGGACAAAAGCCGAGCATGTGAATTTTTTTGTTCCTCAGTCCAATCATCCCATCTCTCTTTGATTGTAGCTAAAAGTTTAGTAGCTGAGGTTCTGATTGCTCCCCTCCTTTTTACCAGTTTACTAGTTTCAAGTGCTTCCACATCACTTCCCAACCAGGTCTCCATACTTTTTCCACGAGTGGCTTCAGTTTGATTAGCCATTTTTAGGTTTATTATGGGTAGGTAGGTTAGGTATTTTAGGTTAAGTAGGGTAGGTTATGTACGTTTGGTAGGGTAGGTAGGTTGGTTGGTTAGGTAGGGTTAGGTAGGGTAGGTTGTTTTTTAGGTTCAGGTAGGTAGGTTTGTTTTTTAGGTTCAGCCAGGTTAGGCTAGGTTTTTTTTTTAGGTTCAGCCAGGTTAGGCTAGGTTTTTTTTTTAGGTTCAGCCAGGTTAGGCTAGGTTTGTTTTTTTAGGTTCAGCCAGGTTAGGCTAGGTTTGTTTTTTTAGGTTCAGCCAGGTTAGGCTAGGTTTGTTTTTTAGGTTCAGCCAGGTTAGGCTAGGTTTGTTTTTTAGGTTCAGCCAGGTTAGGCTAGGTTTGTTTTTTTAGGTTAGCCAGGTTAGGCTAGGTTTGTTTTTTTAGGTTTAGCCAGGTTAGGCTAGGTTTGTTTAGGTTGTGTAAAAAATTTAATTCACTGGATTTAAAACTATTGTATCAGAATTAAAACAAAAAAAGGGTAACTAACTTCTCGACTGCCCACCCGGGGGCGCCATATTGAAAAATTTATTATTTAGATTGAGATATATTATTTTTATTTAGGTGTAGTATTAAGGTTAAGTTTACTTTAAATAGACTCGGTAATTATAGAAATAATAATGGCCTATTTAGACACTGTCAACACAGCTACAGACTTTTTCACTGTAGGTTGCAGTGGTTTTCAGGTTAAATTTGGTCAGCAGCCAGATTACTAACTATGGTGAAGCTAAATTCATCAAAATTAATTTAGACTTACCAAAAATGAAGTTGCCAGTTGAACGTTACCCTTTCAGTTTCTAACTGATTCATAAGTTTCATTTAGTTTCCAGGTTTTTAAATTTCGTTGTTGTTTTAGGTTATTTATTTGTAGGGGCTATTTCCCAGACCTAGGTTTTGCAGGTTAAGTTAGGCTAGGGCTGGATTGCCCTTAAGTTTTTGGTTTTAAAAGTTTAAGGTTTAGAAGGTTTTATTTAAGTTAAGTTAGGGCTATATTGCCTTTAGGTTTTAATAGGGGCTATAACAGCCATTTAATTATTGAGTTAGGGCCGTTGTAGCCCGGTTCGAGTTTCGTCTAGGTACCTAGTTTTTCTCTTACCTTAGTTATTTTCTTTAACTTACTTGCACCTAGTTCTGATAGGCCTCTATTTAGTTAAACATGGGTTTTGATTAATTGCAGTGGTTATTAATTAAGGATACGATTTAATTAAAGGTTGTTAGATTTGAAGGTTGACTCAGTTTCCCGGTTTGGGTAACCACGAGCATTTTAATTTTTTTGAGAAAAAAGGGGCCCGCTTCATGCGGTCAAAAATTTTCAAGACTGGCCAAAGCTCCGTTTGTCTTTGTCCCAGAAACTTTTTTTTTTCTTCTTTTTGTTAATTAGGGAAACCCAACTTCACTAGTTGGTTAGAAACGAGGGTTTTTATTTTTATTTATTTTGTTTATATTTTCTTTGGAAATATATGCGGTTATTTCTAACCACTTTTTTCAACATGGATTCTGGGATCAGAACAATGCAAATATTCAATAGAGACTGATGGATTGGCTGACTCCACTCGCGTAAAGTCGGTGGAGCTAATGTCTCTTGTCGTAGTTAAAAAGAGAAGAGCAGTTAGTACCTGAACTATAAACACAATTTTTTAAAAGTTATGTGCATTATAGTAAATTAAAAGCGTGTTTCCATCTATTTTTTATGTTCATAGCAACGTTGTAATAACCGTAAACGTTTGAAAAGTGAACCGTAATTGGTCAGTATCAACCTATCACGGCTCTTCTTATTCCTCATAATTTTATGACTTCATCAAAATTTCATACACTTCTGTAACGTCCAGAAAAGCCCTTCGGTCGATAAATTTGCAAAAGACCACACAGCCATCAAAATTTTAAATTTTACATCCCAAACCGGTAAGACAAAAGTGATCTACTGTAAGCCTAAATGCCTCGTAAGCTTAAAGTAAATGTTAAATTTCCTGTTCAAAATCTTTGATATGAAATAATTTCCATGTTACTATGCGATCGTCCATTAACAACATAGATAGGTTTTAGTTGTATTACGTTTAATTAGGAATTAATTAAAACCCACTGCTTTAATTAAATAAGAACAATGTCCTTCATGATGTTCTTATAATGAGATCACAATTAACAGTCTCTAAGCAGTATATTATATATATATATATATATATATATATATACACACACACGAGGAGTGATCAAAAAGTATCGATAATTTTATTGCTACGGACAAATGAATGCAAATAAGAAATAACCATTTACATATGTGAGTCTTCCTGCCCTCTGGCGTCTGCAGTCTGAAGCAAAATCTGCTACCATGAGTCAGTAGTTGGTTGGAGCGCTTAAAGGGAGGGTGTGTTTTTGCAGTACGTCTAAATCTCGGAAATGGAGCAACGCTCGTGCATTAAATTTTGTGCCAAACTTAGAAAATCTGCATCGAAGACGAACGAAATGATTAAAACAGCGACTGTGACTGCATTTCCGGTCCCCGGTCCCCGAAGTAAATTTTCTATGTTTAGAATCGAGATAATTGAGAAATGTAATTTCAATATTTTTAGGCTTGATTTTTTCCAGCCCTTCTGAAATTTTGAATTTTAAGTTGTTATTTGTATAAAGTATCGTAACCTAACATATTTGTGTTTTTAAATTGGTCATTCGCCCTTTTTTATAGCTCTGAAGATGGAATGAGTTTATTCCGAAACGTTGGTATGAATTAAAAATTGTATAGACCTACTGTCGGTATCAGTTGGTCGGACCAACCATAATCATAATACAAGACTTTCCAATGATTTCTTACATAATCCAAATATTCAATGCAAATTGCGGGAAATACTCTCTTCTGCAAATGGGGCAGATATTTGAAACGCTATACCTATAAATATCAGACAAGTACTATCACTAATTTCGTTTCGCAACTCACTAAAGAAACATTTTATTAACTCATATATATATATATATATATATATATATATATATAATATAATTTAGGGTGTGCCTAAAATTGCAACTTCAAAATTTTGTAACGACCAGGATGTAATTTTTTGGTATTCAGTGCAAAAACATAATGTACAAAATCTTGTCAAAATTGAACAGTATTTAGGACTTGCTCAAAGATGTTGAACTTTAAATATATTTACCTTTAATTAACATAAACATTTACTTCCAATTAACATAAACATTTACCTTTAATTAACATAAACATTTACTTCCAATTAACATAAACATTTACCTTTAATTAACATAAACATTTACTTCCAATTACATAAAAATTTACCTTTAATTAACATAAACATTTACTTTCAATTACATAAAAATTTACCTTTAATTTTATTTACCTTTAATTAACATAAACATTTACTTTCAATTAACATAAAATTTACCTTTAATTAACATAAACATTTACTTTCAATTACATAAAAATTTACCTTTAATTTTATTTACCTTTAATTAACATAAACATTTACTTTCAATTAACATAAACATTTACTTTCAATTAACATAAAAATTTACCTTTAATTAACATAAACATTTACTTTCAATTACATAAAAATTTACCTTTAATTTTATTTACCTTTAATTAGCAAACATTTACTTTCAATAACATTAACACTTAGCTTAATCAACATTTTTGACAGCCTCATCAAACTTCTTTCGATGATACTCAACCACTTGAAGAAGGAACTGTTTCTGTTCCTCGTCACGAGTAAGGCTTTCATTGAAGGATTGCATGAGAGCAACTCCTCGTTCTGCCAAATCATTTGTTACTCTAAGAGATGACACAATTGCTTGAGCTTCATTGTAGGTTGCATCACTGGACCAGTCTGCGGGGTCTTTACCGAGAAAGGTTTCATCAATTCCCAAAATACTAAAGAAGTTTTTAGTTGATTTTGTCACAAAGTCAGCCAATGAACATGAAGAAAATTTTTTTATAGGGGGAATCCTCTTTGGAGGCTCTCGGAACCTTGTTGCACTCTCATGTTATAAATCATGTTTCTCTTCTCTTCATGGGATACTTTATTGTCAAAAAAACTTAGACCTACTGATATCTCAGATAAATACCACAAATGTCGTGAGAATGCAGTCAAAGCAACAGTTGAAACTTCTTTGTCAGCGTAGTCTTCAAGTGTTTTTAGAAGCATGAGATCGTTTCTTGGAGCATCACAAGATGACGTACATGTAAACCAATATTTAATGTACACAGTTGTGACGAACAGTGACACTCGTAACAAGTGATCTGCTAACATTCTGACATAGGAGAGGCGGGATCCCCTAATTGCAGTTTGACGGTGCTGAACAGAATATTGTTCTTGGAAAAGGCACATTTTTATGGCATAAATTGCTCGTGCCATCCATCGAGCTCGGTGTACTGCTCCAGGTTTACGAAAAGTGATGCCTTGGGAGGGAGTACCTCCAAGGAATATAATGGAGAGTTCTAGGAGCTCTTGATAGTCTCCCCGAAGCTGTTTTGACTGCAACTGCTGAAGAGCAAATGCAATTAGACCTTTTCTCCTTTCTTCTTCTACCATGTTACCAGTATTTATATTAAGTAGAGTTTTATACTGCGTTTTATCGATATGAGGCCAAGATTCACGGAAATGAGAAAAAACTTCAATATTAGGTGACCTACCAGCATCATGCAGAGAAAATACTTTCTCTAACATAATTTCAAATATGTGATGGCGGCATGCAAGACTCAGCAGATCTTTCACTAATTCTGTTTCAATTTTAAGGCAAACCCCACCTTTCAATCCAGTATTAGTTGGTGCAGTGTCAAAACACAATGCAACTATTCTATTTTCTAGTCCCCATTTTCTTATTTCTGTCAGACAAGCATCAGCAATACCAGAAGCATTCCCAGTATTGAACTTTGGAACAGCAAGTAATTTTGTAATATCTTTACCAGACACTAAAATTGGTAAACGCTCTACAGTCTTCTGAACAGCTCCAGTATAATCATCCATAATTTTTCCATCCCAGTGGAGAGTAAGGGGTATTTTTGGATCAAAAGATGCTCGAATTTCTGCTGCTAGAGATTCACGATGTTTGTTTCTGGCTCGATGAATTGTTCTGTGGCTAATCTATAACTCACTTCTGGGAGCTCTGAGCAAATTAGATGAAGCCATTGCTGAGAAAACGTGAACAGCATTTCTGCTACTTATTTTTGTTCGATCTAGTGCTGCAGCAACTTCTTGGGTAACAACTTGAACACGACCTCTGTTAGAACACCTAGACAAAACAGCCTTATGAGCAATCTCTTGATCAAAATCAGCATGATCACTTTTATCAGATGATTCTCCTGATGATTCTAATTCTATCGATTCATTAATTGTTGCTGCTGATGATGTATATGCTTCCTGCAAATATTTCTGTTTCTCTTTTTGCCTTTCATATGCTAGTGATCGCTCAATTCTGCTAGCTTCTTTCTTTGAAAGTTTCATGTCTACTCCTATCATTGATCCACGACGGCCTTTTTCTCTTTGACCTTGTAAGAATAAGCGATCTTCCTCAATCTTAATCAAACTCATGGCATCCTGGTGTGCAATATCAAATAAATCATCCAGTGACTCGCCAAAAATATCACGTTTCTTGCTTTCAGTAGATGTTGATCTATTTATGTTTTTTTGAGTGACTGCCATTCTTTATGAAGACGTACAACTCTCTCACGCACATGTAATTCAGTTGTTGTAGGTATACGTGCTCTTTCCCAAATCGGCAAAATTAAACGAACAGTTTCTTAACACTTTCCTTCAGACTCATTTGTTTATCAGTATGAAAATTAAATAACACTTTTAGTACATCACGCCTTGATGGTAACTTTGCAGCACTAAATTTTTCTTCACATTTACCAACTAACCAAATATCACTGTAGCGTCTTGTTTCCATTGCCATTCTTGGTAGACACTAAAAGCAAAAAAACTGAACAATTACTGTATGTGGCTGAGCAGAAAAACACGGTTTAACACAACCCACCAGCAGTGCTTGAGAACAACGACTGACGTGTCATGTGTGCCAACTGGTGCATAGCTGCTTTCCTTGTTTGTTTACGTTTAAACCTGTACAGACGTGTAGAGAATGTGTGACTAATACTTGTTCAGTAGCTCTATAACTCCATTTATGTGAAATACTTATATAAGAAAGAATGCTTTACCAAGAAACATAATGTGCAACTTGACAAATTACTAAAAACATAGCTAAATACTGTAACATTAAATGCTGTTGAGCAAGTCCTAAATATTGATGCAGCTCCTTCAATTTTTTTGTGTTGCATTTCTACATTAAATTGAACAATAATATACCCTGGTCGTTTAAAAAAAATAAAATTAAAAATTCACTTCTATGTAATTGGCATACCCTAAATTATATATATATATATATCCCCGCAAGGGGGTTCTAAGCTCGTGCTCTTGAGTGCTCTTTGTGCTCGTTTGTACGTGCTTGTTCCTGGAGGTTTCACGTGAGCCCTCCCGGCGCCCTAGCACCCAAGGATGATGGGGCTCGACCCTGCAGTCCTTGTCATCCTTGGTCTTTTTCCACTTCGACTGTCCCCTCCACCCTTTCTTTTTCCTCTGTCTTTCCTCTCACTTTTTCTTTGTTTTTCCACCGAGATATGCCCTTTAAAATAGAGGCGAATCGGTTCTTCCAGAACTTAAAAAAATATATATATATATAACGTAAAGAACGACGCTTGTATAGGAGAATATTCCGCGCAAGATGAGAGAGAGAGAAAGAAACAAATGAAAAAATGAGGTAACACCCGGGAATCGAACCCGGAATCTTCCGATTGCCGGTCAGATATGATAACCATTACACCATGGGCCTCACTCAATCAAATGCCGTAATTCTTCTACATACGCGCAGAAACCAATGCCCCAAGGGGGCACCTCCCGCATGCCGTACATTTTATACATTTAAACTGCAAACACGCAGTATAATTAACGTAAAGAACGACGCTTGTATAGGAGAATATTCCGCGCAAGATGAGAGAGAGAGAACGAAACAAATGAAAAAATGAGGTAACCACCCGGGAATCGAACCCGGGATCTTCCGATTGCCGGTCAGATATGATAACCATTACACCATGGGCCTCACTCAATCAAATGCCGTAATTCTTCTACATACGCGCAGAAACCAATGCCCCAAGGGGGCACCCCTCACATGCCGTACATTATATACATTTAAACTGCAAACACGCAGTATAATCAACGTAAAGAACGACGCTTGTATAGGAGAATATTCCGCGCAAGATGAGAGAGAGAGAACGAAACAAATGCAGTTTAAATGTATATAATGTACGGCATGCGGGAGGTGCCCCCTTGGGGCATTGGTTTCTGCGCGTATGTAGAAGAATTACGGCATTTGATTGAGTGAGGCCCATGGTGTAATGGTTATCATATCTGACCGGCAATCGGAAGATCCCGGGTTCGATTCCCGGGTGGTTACCTCATTTTTTTCATTTGTTTCGTTCTCTCTCTCTCATCTTGCGCGGAATATTCTCCTATACAAGCGTCGTTCTTTACGTTAATTATACTGCGTGTTTGCAGTTTAAATGTATATATATACACACCCGGCGTTGCCCGGGATGTAAGGGTGTGTCAAAATAAGGTAAAAAGATGAACAAAACTAAATGAACACATAAACACAAAGTTTTGGTAATTGTTTTTATTCCTTGAAAACATCAGACATTTTGTAGCACTTCAGTGTAAACAATGTTACGTGTTTTTCCATGGGTGTCAAAACATAAAGATTGCGAGGTGTTCCAACTTTTTGGGGCCATTGTCACCCATAGCAAAAGTCACACTCAAATGTCAAAATGCAAAAACTTATTCCTTAAACTTATATTTTAAAAAGTTCTCGAAAATAATGATTTTAAGCTTTTTTTGTGTCAAAATGCAAAAACTTATTCCTTAATTAACCTTATATTTTAAAAAGGTTTCGAAAATAATGATTTTAAGCTTTTTTGTGTTAAAATGAAAAAACTTATTCCTTAACCTTATATTTTAAAAAGTTCTCGAAAATTTTGAAACTTTTATGCACACCATTAGATTCCACTTAAATCCCGTGACTTTATGCCGTCATTCAAAACTAAACAAGATTTTAATGTATCATTTACTAAATAAAACTGTCTAGTCTACCTACCTACTGTACCTACCTACTGTACTACCTACTGTCTAGTCTACCTACCTACTGTACCTACCTACTGTCTAGTCTACCTACCTACTGTACCTACCTACCTACCTACCTACCTACTGTACCTACCTACTGTACCTACCCATTTACTAAATAAAACTGTCTAGTCTACCTACCTACTGTACCTACCTACTGTACCTACCTACCTACCTACCTACTGTCTAGTCTACCTACCTACTGTACCTACCTACTGTACCTACCTACCTACCTACCTAATATTAGTCTTTTGATTGGAGCTGACTATTATTGGGACTTCATCACTGGTAATATTGTCCGCACATCTCGAGGCCCGGTAGCTATTGAAAGTAAGCTAGGCTGGATGCTACATGGTAGTTATTGCAATGAAATGGAAGTTAAGGCTCTTTTGTTAAGATTGAGGAGAACAGCCATGGTCTGGAAAGGCATTTGAAAGTGTTTTGGGAACTTGAATCTATTGGCATAAAGGACAAACAGGCAAGTACAGTGAACAATGATGTTTTAGAGCAATTTGAAAAAGGGATTGGGCCAAGAGATGGTTGCTATGAAGTTGGCCTCCCTTGGAAGGATTCTTGCAAACCCGGTTCAAACCTTCAGCTAGCTAATCGGAGGTTGGAGACTTCATTGTACAGGCTAAGAAAAAATGAGGAGTTGTTAATTGAATACAATGAGGCCATCCTAAGTTATGTAAGGGAGGGCTATGCTGAAAGGGTGCAAGGTGAGCTGGTGAGCCAGGAGGCACATTATCTGCCACACCACGCAGTGGTACGGCGAGACAAAACTACCACCAAACTGAGGATAGTTTTTGATGGCTCAGCCAAGGACAAAGGTGGTGTGTCCTTGAATGACTGTTTGGATGCTGGGCCAAATTTAAATGCAGATTTATTTTCCTTGTTACTGAGATTCAGGTTTGGTAGAGTAGCATTGACTGCAGATGTGAAGCAAGCCTTTTTGCGGATAAAGTTAAAACCAGAGGACAGAGATGCAGTAAGGTATCTGTGGGTGGATACGAAAGACTTGTTGGAAAATGAACCTAAGGTTCAAGCATATAGAATGAAGTCATTGTTGTTTGGCCTCAGCTCTAGTCCATTTCTGTTGGCAGCTACTATGCAGTACCATTTTAAGAAATATTCTGAAGTCTATCCTAACACTATTGAACACATAAGGAAAAATTTTTATGTTGATGATTTGCTGTGTTCCGTGGATAATACAGAAATGGCTAAACAGATATTCATGGAGGCTAGAGCTATAATGAGGGAGGCTGGCATGGAGCTTAGAAAATGGCAGACCAATCATTCGCAATTAAAAGAGTTTATGAGTCATTCCTGTGTAGTACCTGATGCAGCAGAAAGTATTGAGGATTCTGGTATTAAGGAGTTGTGGGCAATAGACGCAAAGGTGCTAGGCATTGTTTGGCAGCAAGATGATGATTTGTTTACCTTCAATGGGAAATCTTTAGTAGAGCTGGCTGAGAATGAGACAAGGTGGACAAAACGTACAGCTCTTAGTTTGGCTTCAAAGGTCTTTGATCCTCTTGGATTCCTGGCTCCATTTGTGATAAAGTCAAAAATTTGGTTTCAGAGCCTCTGGGAAATTGGACTTGGTTGGGACCAAGAGTTATCTGATCATATGGTGGTAAGGTGGAAATATTGGTTCAAAGAATTGGCACATCTTGGAGACATTGAAATCCCAAGATGGTACTTTGGAAAGTTGAACAATAGTCCAGACAATTTGGAGCTGCACATCTTTTGTGATGCAAGTGAGGAAGCCTATGCAACTTGTATTTATATAAGAGGCGCATTGCAAGAGGAAGTAAGTTGCAGGTTGGTTGCTGCAAAGAGCAGAGTAGCACCTTTGAAAAGGCTTTCTGTTCCAAGGTTGGAATTGATGGGTGCAGTTATTGCTAGTCGGCTTGCAGTTATAGTGCAAAAGTCTTTGACCCTCTCTGAAATTCCAAGCTATTATTGGACAGACTCCACTATAGTTTGGCACTGGTTAAGAAGCCAGGCAAGGAAATGGAAACCATTTGTTGCCAATAGGGTGGAGGAAATTCAAGCGCACACAGATCCCAAGCAATGGAAGCATTGTCCAGGCACCCAAAACCCCGCTGATTTACCAACACGAGGAATTTCAGTGAAAGATCTTGCACAGTCAAGTTTGTGGTGGAATGGGCCGGAGTGGCTAAAACTTGGAAGTGAAAACTGGCCTTCTAATCAGCCTATTGTAGGAGAATGCCAGGCTGAAGAAGCATGGGTGAGTGAGGTGAGAAAATGCGCTGTGAACAGTTGTCAAGTTATGCAGCAGGACCCCATATTGAGGCTTGAGGACATTAGCAGTCTGAAAAGATTGTTAAGAGTGACAGCATGGGTATATAGATTTACCAACAACATTAAGGGAGAAACAAGAAGGGAAGGAATTCTGAACAGTAATGAGATTCAGCAAGCCAGGAAATACTGGGTGGTATATATGCAGAAGGAAAAATTTGGTGAAGAGAGAGAATTGCTCACCAGCCATCCATTACAGGTTCTACCAACACATTCTGCGCTCAAGGGTTTGGATGTGTTTTTGGATCAGGATTTATTGAGAGTAGGAGGGAGACTACAGTTTTCTGGGCTTCCAGAGGAGAAAAGACATCCAATTTTGCTACCTTCTGGGGGGGCACTTTGTGGGCCTTTTGATCCTGGATACTCATCATAAGCTGTTACATGCGGGAGTTAGAGAAGTGATAATAGAGATTAGACAACAATTTTGGATTCCCAAAATTAGACAAGTAGTAAAAAAGGTCGTGCATAAATGTGTGGTTTGCAAGCGTTGGAGTGCAAAGCCTTATTATGAAAAGGTGGCTCCACTTCCGAGAGAACGGTGTGTCTATACTGCCCCATTTGATGTAGTGGGAGTAGACTTTGCAGGGCCAGTCCATGTGTATGAGCGAGGGGAGTCTAACAAAGGTTATATATGTCTTTTCACCTGTGCTACCACCAGAGCAATCCATTTGGAGTTGGTAAGCAACTTAAGTAGTGATGTATTTCTTTTGGCCTTTAAAAGGTTTGTGAACAGAAGGGGTTTCCCAAATAAAATCATATCGGATAATGCAAAAACCTTCAAAAAGGCTGCAAAGGAACTCCAAGAAATTTGGTCCTTGCTAAAAGAGGAAGGATTCCAATCCTACTTTTCACACCAAGGGGTACAGTGGGAGTTTATTGTTGAGAGAGCACCATGGTGGGGAGGATTTTGGGAAAGGCTAGTGAGAAGTGTAAAGTGTCCATTAAAGAAACTTTTAGCTAATGCTCATTTGAGCAGAGAAGAATTCTGCACGGTTTTATGTGAAGTAGAAGCAATGGTGAACAGTAGGCCTATCACTTTTGTTTACAACAGTATGCAGGATGCAGAGCCATTGACACCAAATAATTTTCTTTGTGGTAAACGATTAACATCAAGCCCCAGTGTGCCAGAAGACTTGCAGCCTATCCAGAGCACTCAAGGAGAGTTAACCAGACGGTTCAGGTACCTTGAAGAGCCACAAGATCAGTTATGGAAGAGGTGGCAGATGGAATACTTGCCAGAACTCAATTATTACCCATCAGGCAAGGTAAAGGACTCCAATGCAAATTGTATCAAGGTGGGAGAAGTGGTAATGATTGGGGATGAAAGACCAAGGCAATGCTGGAAGCTTGGCATAATTGAAGAGTTGTTTGTTGGCAAAGACAATTTAGTTAGGCCTGCACTGGTAAAGACTTCAGGAGGAAAGTTAAAGAGACCTATACAAAAACTCTATGCTTTAGAAATCAGCAAAAACACAGATAGTCAAGATGAAACATTTGAGTTACAGCCTCATGGAGAAGGCTTGGCTAACCTTGCAGAAGGTAACGACAACAATGCCTCTTCGGTGGGGAGTGTTAGAAAATCTAGAAGAGGAAGAACCATTGTTGTCCCAAGGCGATATGATGACTAAGCTGATTGATGCAGCATTGCTTGTATATATTAAGTTAAGGTGTATATATATCCATCTCATAATTGTAAGGTTAGTGAAAAATTCACTTAATTTAGAGCTAGCATTTTTGGGCTCTTGTGGCATCAGTGTTTGGGACTCTGGTGGCATCATTTTGGGGCGCTGCGCGTCCTTTCTACTCGTTTGTGGGATGTCGTACGTACAGGGTGTGGTCTGATAGAGAGCTCTCTTGCAATTCAGTTTGGTTGTTTAGATACAAGATTGTTGCATCGTGCAATAGTCCAGGTTGCGTTGTTGTTGCAAGGTTGAGAAAGAAGACCATAAATATACCCCTTTTGTTTTTATATTAAATTCATGTAACTAAGGTCTAAGGTAGGCCCGCATCGAGTCAGCAACCCTGAGGTAGGACCTAATAGGATCTCAAATCCGTAAGTTTTAATTTTAGCTTAACTTGGGCTGTAGGTAGAATTTGGCCGTTCACGGCTCAGCTGGGATTTTGAACCCAACAAATAAATAAAATAACAATTACGCACTTGAACGAAGGGTTGGGAACTAGGGGAAGAGAGAGGGCTATTAGTACTACTTATATTATTTGTAGAAATTGAGGCAGGAGGGGTCGTAACTGGAGTCTCAAGGGATTCTAATTTTGCCGTCAGGAGCATCACGTTTTCTTCAAGCCTCACTCTGGCCTCCCTCTCACGTTCTAACTCGTTCCTCAGGACTTCCATGCTTGAGTAACACCTACAAACTAACTGTTCATTATTATTAGCCATTGTAAACGCGTAAGCGGCAAATTTCCCTTCACAGCGACTGCAAGTACTTGACGGGGGTGCCATGCTTTTAATTAGTTAAAAAACAAAAACAAAAAAAAGCGTTTGGAAATTAATTACAACGTAGGTCTACCGCGTGCTTATTGTGCCGTCATCTGCCCAAACCCGCAAAAATGTTCTTGAAACGCAGAAACAGGTTCTTGTAACACAAATTTATACTAAATGAATATATAATTAAGCTACCGACGAAAGATCTGTAAAAGAAAGAGTATTAATAATACTTATCTGTCCGCGATTCGACCGACTTTTTTCCTTTTTTCCCACGGTGTGTGACCACACTCTACCTGATCTCCCGAAGGAAGTGAAAATGAACCTTATGACTCCTCGTTTTCTGATAGATTTGAAAAACAAACAAGGCAAGCCACGTGCACTAGCCTTGGTTTAATCAAATAATACAGTACTGAATAAAGTCAATAAATGAAATATAATCGTTAATGAATGATTAGTAACACGAAGTAATTTAGTTAAGAATGCACCAAACACTATTTTTTTTTTAAAGACATCTCAAAGAAAACCACTTATTCAATTGATAACACTGTACACTCGATAAAACACGTCTGTTCACAAGGAAAGACTGATCACATATGTCTGTAGTTTGCATGGTATGACAGTGTTTGGGTTAAGACTGTGTTTGCATGGTTTGTAAGCGTTCTTATTTTACTTTTTTTAATTTTTCACCCCTTTCCTATTCTCTTCGACTATTTTCCGACTTGTCAGCAGTGGCCGGCGGATGATGATGGTGAGTCTTTCTCTCTTTTTCTGAATGAATGTTAACCCACGAATGATAGGTTTTGCTACTTACTTAACCCCTTATTCTCTTCTTTTAACCCGCTACTCTCTCCTTTCTCTCTGGCTAACCTTAGAGTGGATATTAGGGTCTTTGTTAGCCTTAGCTTCTGTAGATCTGTAGAAAATATTTTTTGCGGGACATTTTGAATACAAAGCGGGCCGCGGGATTTTTTTTTATCAAATGCGTGGCGTCTGTCAACCCTATTAGCAGGTGTATCGTGGAATGGAAAGACGAAAATTTATTTCATTTCAGAAAATAAAAAAAAATCAGAAACCTATGTAAATCTCTTAGAGGAGAATCTTTTGCCTGATTGTCGGTGTCTATATTATTGAAACGATTTCATACTCCAACAAGATGGTGCTACAGCTCATACTAGCAACTTCACACAGGATTATCTACAACAGAATGTAGTCAACTTCATTGATAAAAACAACTGACCCCGCAATCACCTGAGTGTAATCCCATGGATTATTGCATATGGAACACTCTAGCAGAGAAGATTTATGAAGGCCAAACAGAAAAATTTACAGAAATGCAATTAAAGAAAAAATACTCGAATGTTGGGACAAAATAACATTAACACAAATCAGAAAATGTATCATGTCGTGGAAGAAAAGGTTAAGATTAGTTTGTAAGCAGGACGGCGCGGCGGACATATTGATCATATTTGTTGATGTGAATAATAAAATTTTTTCAGTTTATGATATTCGTTTTTTTTACCATACCTCACTGTTCGCTCAGCTGTGGAAAAGTATTTTATGTAGAGGTCTGAAATTGTTATAATGGCTTATCAATAGATTGAGGTAAGTTATGTAAATTTTGGAAGTGTAAACTGCATGTTTTTGAAGTTATTGATGTTTAAATCTCAAGACGTTTTTTGGGGGCCATATATATATACAGGAATACCCCACTTTACGAAATATTGCGTTCCTAGCGCCCGTTCGTAAAGCAGGTGTTCGTAAAGCAGAGCATTATTTCCCATACATATAATGTTATATTTTGGGTTACGTTTTTTTCTTAAAAAATCGAAAAAAAAAGTTATAAAACAGCAAATTTTGCAGAAAAAATGTTTATTAACATAGAAATGAAAGCAATGAACAAATAAATAATACAAACGAAAGTAATGAACAAATATTTTGTTTGCAAAGTTATAGCCTTTCGTTTCTTCCGATTAACGTCACAGTCTTTACTATCACTCTTTCGTTTTGGCATAATTGATGATGGGTACTGTAATTGCAATGTACGAAAAGAATATCAGTGAAACACTTAGCGTGCGCGAGAGTGAATAAAGCACAAACTCTCTTGTCAAAGCGCACATATAAACTGACAACAGCTGCGTTGCCACAGTGCAAAGTGAGCTAAAAGCGAGCTAACTTGGCACCGCTGTAATGCAGAATACGTAATAGAGTACAGTACAGTATGGTATGCGCGACGTAAGCATATTATTTTTGTCTTAAAATCGAGCTAACTAAGCACTGCTGTAATGCAGAATATTAGATTGCGGTATGCGCGACGTACGCATTTTATTTTTGTCTTTTATATTTCTTCATTTAATTTTTTATTTAGCGCAAATACAATTTCGTAAACCCGGGGTTTCGTAAAACGAAGCATCGTAAAGCGGGGTATTCCTTGTATATATATATATATATATATATATATATATATATATATATATATATATATATACAGGGCCGGATCTAGAAGTTGCGAGGCCCTAGGCAGATCTAGAAATTGCGAGGCCCTAGGCCTATATATATGAAAATATGGGCTTAATTATCGGTACTATACCAGCAATATTAGAATCCCGCATAGACAGAACTATGCCAGCACTTAAAAATTAAACCAAACCAAAATAATCACGCATGGAAATTGTATAAGAAATATAAATAAACCATACAAATAAGTATAAATTATAATATGAATCAAGATTTGTATCGAAAATATAAGACAATGATTTCTAAGATTTATATAATACTAGTACAGTTCCCGCCGCTTCGCTGACGGTTAGACAGGCTAAACTACAAAAAAAGAACCCAGCAGTGAAAATTTTGAGCTTCACATTGTGTCAACATTTCTGAATCTGGTATCTCCCAAAACCTCCTCACCCCCATTCATACAACTTGGGGGCTAACCCCCTCCCCCATTACCCCCACCCTCCCCATTACCCCACCCATCCCCCATTACCCCACCCCCACCCCCACCCTTCCCCCATTGCTAAACTACAGAAAAGAACACAGTCATGAAAATCTTGAGCTTCACATTGCCGCCCGTAATACAATTTCTGAATTTTTTTACAATTTCTGAATTTTTTTTCTCACAATTTTTTCTAACAATTTCTGAAAGTGTGACGGACAGACAGACGGACAGACAGACGGACAGCTCTCTTATTATAGTATAGACTAGCAGAGATACCCGGCGTTGCCCGGGATGTAAGGGTGTGTCAAAATAAGGTAAAAAGATGAACAAAACTAAATGAACACATAAACACAAAGTTTTGCTAATTGTTTTTATTCCTTGAAAACATCAGACATTTTGTAGCACTTCAGTGTAAACAATGTTACGTGTTTTTCCATTGGGTGTCAAAACATAAAGATTGCGAGGTGTTCCAACTTTTTTGGGCCATTGTCACCCATAGCAAAAGTCACACTCAAATGTCAAAATGCAAAAACTTATTCCTTAAACTTATATTTTAAAAAGTTCTCGAAAATAATGATTTTAAGCTTTTTTTTGTGTCAAAATGCAAAAACTTATTCCTTAACCTTATATTTTAAAAAGTTTTCGAAAATAATGATTTTAAGCTTTTTTGTGTTAAAATGAAAAAACATTGGAAATAAAAACCCACTCTAATAGACAGAGTTTATTTCCACGACAGTTTCGACGCCCACTGGCATCCTCCTCGGGTGGATACAGAAACACACACATAATGCCTTCTCCTTCGGTGAAGAATTTTATTTGCAACGTTTTGGTATGGGAATGGGGTCCCCTTTATCCCCAATACTGAGTACATTATATATGGAGTATTATGAGTCGGAATTGTTGCAAACAATATGTCCCAGGAATCTAATTTGGTTTCGTTATGTAGATGATATTTTCTCATTTTGGCCTGACCACTGGAACAACTTTGACACTTTCTTTCAGTCATTAAATAATCTTGTTCCCTCTATTAAATTTAAATATGAATGGGAGAACGACAAACAATTACCTTTTCTAGATGTTTTGGTCATTAACGAAAGCGGAAAGCCCAATTTCACGGTCTATAGAAAACCTACTCATTGTAATTCGTACATTCATTATTTTTCATATCATGATGAAGGGGTTAAAAGCTCAATTATTTCTTCCATGTTTCTAAGAGCACTCAGGATTTGTAGCCCACATTTGCTGGATCCGGAAAATTCAAAGATTTGGAACATTTTTAAGGATTTAAAATATCCTGAGTGGTTTATCAGAAAGGCGTATTTTAAAGCCAGAAAATCTTTTTATGCCCCTCGGGAACCTTCAGTTAACCAAAAACAATATGTGAGTTTGCCTTACATTGCCGGCTTAGAAAGAGTAAAACCGTTGACGAAAGAATTTAAGTTTGCTTTGGCGTTCAAATATTCGTCTACCGTGAAAAGTAAATTGGTTAGGAATAACGTTGCAAAAGAGGAACAAGCCTGTGTCTACAGCATTCCCTGTAAAAGTTGTGATTTAGTATACGTGGGAGAAACTGGGAGAAATATTGAAACCCGTATCAAAGAACACAAATATGCCTTCAGAAGTTGTAATACTAATAATGCCATTTTTTATCACGCTAGCCAAAATAATCATGCTATAGATTGGGAATCAAGTAAGGTACTTTATAAATGTAATAATTATGTCAAAAGAAAAATAATAGAATCTGTGTGCATAGAAAAAGTAGATAATTTTAATTTGTGCGAAGGTACTTATAAGTTAGACCCTTTAATGAGATTCTTGGTCAATAAATCCCTTACGGAGTCGTGGGAACGTGTTCGAACCTAAGTGTGAATTTCTTAAATGTCTCTGGATTGGAATGTTTCCTTACTCGCTTTTAGTAAATGTAATAATGGAAGTAATTAATGTGGAAATAAATATATGCAGTAATTATGTCAAAACATTAGGATCTGTATGTATAGAACAAGAAGATATTTTTAATTTGTGGAAATGTAGTTATAAGCTGACCCTGTAATAAAATGCCCTTCTGGTTTCGGGAGAACGATATCTAACCTAGGTGCGAATTTCTCAATGGTCTCTGGATTATTTCCTAATCGCCTTTTTTCATTCGTTTTTTCGGTTTATAATTTCTGTATAATAAACAACAATGTAATAACCAATGTAATAATAAATTTATAATTTCTGTAATTAATAATTATGCAATATTAAATGTAATAAATTTAATTATAAATGTAATAATTATGTAAAAATAATAGAATCTGTATGTTTAGAACAGGAAGATAGTTTTAAAATTTGTGCGAATGTACTTAATGAAAATGCCCCTCCTGTCTCGAGAGAATGGAATCCAACCTAGGTGCGAATTTCTTAACGGTCGATCCCTGAACTGTTTTTTCCCTCTTGTTTTGTTTCATTTGTGTTTCTGTATCCACCCGAGGAGGATGCCAGTGGGCGTCGAAACTGTCGTGGAAATAAACTCTGTCTATTAGAGTGGGTTTTTATTCTCATATTTTGACCTTCACGTAAAAAAGTGAAGTTTTTTGCATTGAAAAAAACATTCCTTAAAAAGTTCTCGAAAATTTTGAAACTTTTATGCACACCATTAGATTCCATTTAAATCCCGTGACTTTATGCCGTCATTCAAAACTAAACAAGATTTTAATGTATCATTTACTAAATAAAACTGTCTAGTCTACCTACCTACTGTACCTACCTACTGTACCTACCTACCTACCTACCTACCTACTGTACCTACCTACTGTACCTACCTACCTACTGTACCTACCCATTTACTAAATAAAACTGTCTAGTCTACCTACCTACTGTACCTACCCATTTACTAAATAAAACTGTCTAGTCTACCTACCTACTGTACCTACCTACTGTACCTACCTACCTACCTACCAACCTACCTACTGTCTAGTATACCTACCTACTGTAGCTACCTACTGTACCTACCTACCTACCTACCTACCACCTACCTACTGTCTAGTATACCTACCTACTGTCTAGTCTACCTACCTACTGTACCTACCTACCTACCTACCTACCTACCTACCTACTGTACCTACCCATTTACTAAATAAAACTGTCTAGTCTACCTACCTACTGTACTACCTGTACCTATCTACCTACCTACTGTCTAGTCTACCTACCTACTGTACCTATCTACCTACCTACTGTCTAGTCTACCTACCTACTGTACCTACCTACTGTCTAGTCTACCTACCTACGGTCTAGTCTACCTACCTACTGTCTAGTCTACCTACCTACTGTACCTACCTACTGTACCTACCTACCTACCTACTGTACCTGCCCATTTACTAAATAAAACTGTCTAGTCTACCTACCTACTGTACCTAGCTACTGTACCTACCTACCTACCTACTGTCTAGTCTACCTACCTACTGTACCTACCTACTGTACCTACCTACCTACCTACTGTCTAGTCTACTACACCTACCTACCTACCTACTGTCTAGTCTACCTACCTACTGTCTAGTCTACCTACCTACCTACCTACCTACCTACTCTCTAGTCTACCTACCTACCTACTGTCTAGTCTACCTACCTACTGTACCTACCTACCTACTGTACTGTACCTACCTACTACTACCTACTGTACCTACTGACCTACCCTACCTACCTACTGTACCTACCCATTTACTAAATAAAACTGTCTAGTCTACCTACCTACTGTACCTATCTACCTACCTACTGTCTAGTCTACTACCTACTGTACCTATCTACCTACCTACTGTCTAGTCTACCTACCTACTGTACCTACCTACCTACGGTCTAGTCTACCTACCTACTGTCTAGTCTACCTACCTACTGTACCTACCTACCTACCTACTGTACCTGCCCATTTACTAAATAAAACTGTCTAGTCTACCTACCTACTGTACCTAGCTACTGTACCTACCTACCTACCTACTGTCTAGTCTACCTACCTACTGTACCTACCTACTGTACCTACCTACCTACCTACCTACTGTCTAGTCTACCTACCTACTGTACCTACCTACTGTACCTACCTACCTACTGTCTAGTCTACCTACCTACTGTACCTACCTACCTACTGTCTAGTCTACCTACCTACCTACCTACCTACTGTCTAGTCTACCTACCTACTGTACCTACCTACCTACCTAACACTATTTGGTGCAGCCATATTCATTTCAATAGAGAACAAACAAACAAACTTCCTCTTTTATATATATAGAAGATTATAGGTAATGACTTTCCATAGTATACAAACGTTTTTCATATGTGATGTATAAGAGATGTTGACATTTCATCTATATTATAATAAAGAGCTGTCCGTCTGTCCGTCACACTTTCAGAAATTGTGAGAAAAATTGTGAGAAAAAATTCAGAAATTGTAAAAAAAAATTCAGAAATTGTATTACGAGCAGCAATGTGAAGCTCAAGATTTTCATGACTGTGTTCTTTTCTGTAGTTTGCAATGGGGGAAGGGTGGGGGTGGGGGTAATGGGGATGGGTGGGGTAATGGGGAGGGGTAGGGTAATGGGGAAGGGGGATAGCCCCCAAGTTGTATGAATGGGGGTGAGGAGGTTTTGGGAGATACCAGATTCAGAAATGTTGACACAATGTGAAACTCAAAATTTTCACGGCTGCGTTCTTTTTTTGTAGTTTAGCCTGTCTAACCGTCAGCGAAGCGGGGGAACTGTACTAGTTTTTTATAATAGTCAGCGATCGACTTATCAGGCTAAATATTAATGCTTTAATATTTGGTTCAGATGCTCCTTGAATATTACAGCAATGCTTTTCTACTTTTCTTCGAGCTAAACTCTTCAATTAATTGAGAATAATGTAATGAATTTGTTATATCGTTTTCTATTGATAACATAGCTAATGATTGCAATCTCGCTTGAGACATGGTGGAACGCAAGTATGTTTTAATAAGTTTGAGACGCGAGAAACTTCTTTCAGCCGAAGCAACAGTAACTGGGATGGTTAATACTATTCGAAGTGCAACATAAACATTAGGATAAATCTCACTTAGTTGTTTTTGCACTATATAAACAAGGGCATTTCCGAGATCTGTTTTCTCAGGTATAAACCTGCAAAGTACTTAAAGTTCTTCATAAAGTTCTAAATCATTAATATCACTTGAACAGAACGCGCAAAACGGCTTGAGCGAGGCCCCCTTTGGCGCGAGGCCCTAGGCGATCGCCTAGTTCGCCTATAGCTAAATCCGGGCCTGTATATATATATATATATATATTATATATATATATATATATATATATATAACCTCTTCGTCTATGGCCTTGGTTGGTTCGAAGTCGAAGGGGGTTCTGGTTAGGTGGCAGCAATGGATTTGTTACTCGCAGTAGTTTCTTCTATACTACTCTCCGAGTTTCTTATAGTGGATCGGAGGATTCTGTGGAGCTTTCTGAAGGTTCCCCGATTCTTGTAACGTATCGGGAAATTATTTTTCTCTATTTTAATGACTAAGTTCTCTGAAGGGAGGAAGGCTCGAAGGAGAAGATAAAGGCTTTTTTTTAACTGTAATTTACTGCTAAAATGTAGAGTTAGTGCTCAGCCTCTAAGTCTTATTCTGAATAATACAGGGGGCGAGGTTCGACCTCTATCGACCATGGCTCAGGCCGGAATTTAAAAGCGAGGAGGTGCTCAGCCTCCTCGAGTAGAGGGTTCAGTCCGGAGAGAACATCGAAGAAATTTTGTGGGCTTATATATCCATAATTTGCTAACATCATTATTATTAAATGTTGACTTGTGTCGTTTCAGTTCTCTATAGGCTGCATTATTTTTGCACAATATTTAAACATAAAGTAAGTTTTTTAGCTGTGGCAATATTTAAACAGATAAACAAGATATTTGAAGATGAGCCATATTTTTATCTTAAACCGCGTATTTTCAAATCTTATGTTATGATCTGTCGAGTTAATTAAAGTGGAAATTGAACTATGCCTCTTTACACTAAAATATGCATATGAGCAAAATTTAAAGGTTTAAGATTTACAATTAAATGCTTAGGCAAAACATGACTTCATCTTCTATAACGAAGAGAGAATGCATACAAAACATGAACGTTTGCAAAATTTAAACACATATCAGAATTTTGAAAGATCCCAAAATAAAATGAAAAAATAAATAACAAAAAATAATAATAATATCACCGAGTATGCATTCCTAAATGGCGACATAATGTCGGAGTAGTATACTGAGTACAACCTAAGTACATTATTAAGTACCTTGTAATTTTGGTTTATTACAACTGTTGAATATAAGCATAAGTTTGATTGATAAATATTTACTGGTTATGCCCATTTACTGTATGTATATTTTAGTATACCTTATTATTTTGTCGTTTTCTATTTTGTGTTCTTCTTTTGTTTTGTTTTGCGTTTTCGCTCATTCGTCTGTCTCAGCTGTTCCAAGTACACTTGCGTAAATTGTGTATTCGATGTTTTATTTCCCCCAATGCTCGTATTTGTCATCTCCACAAATGACCACATCAACAGTTATGGCCCAGGTCACGTCTTTTATTTTGATGGAGATGAGGGAAAATACGAATTGTGGGAAGTTAAATTTAGAGGGCATCTCCGACTTCAAAGTTGCTTTCGGTCGTAGAAGGAGCACAAGATGGCGATGTTGATCCTGAGAAAAATGCCGAAGTTTTTGCCGAGCTTGTGCAAGTGCTCGATGACAAAAGTTTGTCTTTAATCATTAGAGATGCAAAAGACAATGGACGAGAGGCATTAAAAATTCTCCGTGAGTATTATCTAGGTAGTTCCAAACCTAGGGTAATCTCCCTCTACACTGAGCTCACATCACTAAAAATGAGCAGACAGGAGAGTGTGACAGCATATATGATTAGAGCCGAGACAGCTGCCGCATCATTGAAGATTGCTGTGAGACAATTTCTGATAGCTTATTGTAGCAATGATTTTAAAAGGATTACCTGATGACTTTAAGGCCTTTTCTACAGTGGTCACTCAGAGGGGTGATACCATGAATTTTGTGGACTTTAAGTCTGCATTGAGAAGTTATGAAGAGTCAGAAAAGTGTAGGTTAACCTATAGTACTAGTGATGACAATGTCATGAAAGTCAAATCTAATGTCAATAGTAATTCAAAATTAAGGTGTTACTCATGTGGAAAACCTGGACACAAAAAGTTTCAGTGTAAAAATAAAAATAGTTCTTTAAAATCTAGTAGATGGTGTGACTTCTGTAAAAGTAACTCTCATGATACAGAATTCTGTAGGAAGAAAAATTCTGTGAGCCTTGTTGTGGATGATAATAGAAAAGATGAATCTTTTATTTTCAAAGTAAATACCAGTGTAACTTTTGATGAACACAATAATGAGATAGATTCATGCAATATGTTGATTGACTGTGGAGCAACTGCTCATATACTTAGGGATAAATCAAAATTTGTTAATTTGGATAAGGATTTTGATTCATCAAAGCATTTTATTGAGCTTGCTGATGGAAGCCGATCCAATGGCATTGTGTCTGCCAGAGGTGATGCTAATGTTGTTATTAGGGACTCTCAAGGTAAGAAAAGGAAAGTTACCCTTAAAGATACATTGTGTATTCCTTCTTACAAGCAGGATATATTTTCTGTTCAAGCTGCAACAGAGAATGGAGTATCTGTAAAATTTTACCCTAATTCCGCAGAACTGATAGCTCCAGATGGTACTGTGTTTGATATAGAAAAATCTGGAAAATTATATTTTTTGAACAATGTGAAAACACAAAAAATGCATTCTCTTGAAGAATGGCATAAAATTTTAGGACATTGTAATGTCAAAGATCTGTTGAAGCTTGAGTCAGTTGTTGAAGGAATGAAAATTATTGGTAAAGACAATTTTAACTGTAAAACCTGTGTTGAAGGAAAAATGTGCCAATACAGATGTAGAGAACCTGATAAAAGAGCTAACAAACGTTTAGAATTAATACATTGTGATTTAGCGGGCCCAATAGATCCAATTTCAAGAGAAAATTCTAGATTTGCAATTATATTTGTTGATGATTATACAAGTGTAGTATTTGTTTATTTCTTAAGGAGTAAGAGTGATGCTACTTCTGCTACAGCAAGATTTTTGGCTGATATCGCTCCATATGGTTCTGTTAAAAGATTTAGGACAGACAATGGGACAGAATTTACCAGTTCAGAATTCAAGTCTCTCATGGTGAGTAATAAAATTAAACATGAATTTTCAGCCCCTTACTCGCCGCACCAGAATGGTACTGCTGAAAGGACATGGAGAAGCCTTTTTGAAATGGCCAGATGCTTATATTAGAAGCAAAATTACCAAAGAAACTATGGAATTATGCAGTTAGAGCTTCAGCATACACCAGAAACAGATGCTTTAATCAAAGAACTGGGAAGACACCTCATGAAATGTTCCATGAAAGGAAACCTGACATCAGTAATATGCACACTTTTGGCTGCAATTGTTTTGCCTATGTACAAAAGAAGCAAAAATTGGATGCAAGAAGTGAGCAGGGAGTTTTTATAGGCTATGATGTTAGCAGTCCTGCTTACCTGGTATACTTTCCAGAGAAAGATGAAGTTAGAAGAGTAAGATGTGTCAGATTTCATGAAGTGAACCAACAACATGAAGTTACCCATGATGATCCATTAGATTTTATACAACGTAGAACCCCAGAAGAAAATGAAAAAGTTGAAACCCCTATAAGAAATTTAGAAGGTGAAGTTGAGCCAAAGACAGAAAAGGAAAACCAAAAGCGCCCACAGAGAAGACGGAATGCACCCAAATATCTGGAAGATTATGTGGACCCAGATAGCTTAGACGCTGCAAGCTGCACTATTGATTACTGTTATAGAGTCAGTAATATTCCTAGGACTTACAATGAAGCCATTGCATCTCCCGAAGCATTTAAGTGGAAAAATGCAATGAATGATGAAATAAGATCCCTAGAAGAAAATGATACATATGAACTTGTACCAGCGCCTAAGGATCGATCCGTAGTAGGTGGAAGGTGGGTTTACGCCGTGAAGCTAGGACCAAACAATGAAGAAAAATTCAAGGCTCGTTATGTGGCGAAAGGTTATTCCCAAATTGAAAACATTGACTATGTAGAAACATTTTCTCCAACTGCCCGTATTACATCAGTCCGTTTACTCATGCAGTTAGCTGTCCAGAATGGTTTTGTTGTCCACCAAATGGACGTAAAGACAGCTTACCTTAACGCTGACATAGACTGCGAGTTATTTGTTGAGCAGCCTGAAGGTTTTGTAAAAACAATGAAAAATGATGAACGACTTGTATGTAAACTAAATAAATCTTTGTATGGACTTAAACAAAGTGGTAGAAATTGGAATAATATACTTCATGATTTTTTTATTAGTCAAAATTTCAAGCAGTCATTTTGTGATCATTGCGTTTATACTAAACATAAAGATGATTTATGCATAATAATAATTGTTTGGGTAGATGATTTAGTTATATCTGCTAGTGATTTAAATACTGTTAATGATGTCAAATTTTCTTTGTCTCAAAGATTTAAAATGAAAGATTTAGGTCAATTAAATTGGTTCTTAGGTATTGAATTTCAGTTTGAAGGTGATAGTATCAAAATGAACCAGACAAAATATTTGGAAAGAATATTGCGTAGATTTGATATGACCAATTGTAATCCTAAATTGATTCCATGCGATATGTGTGTGAACAAAGATATAGTTTCTGATTCCAAGGAATTGATTGATCCAAAATTATATAGAGAAATTGTTGGTAGCTTAATATATGTCATGACTTGTACTAGGCCAGATTTATGTTACGTGGTTTCTAAACTGTCTCAGTATATGTCTAAGCCTACCAATGTCCATTTGAACTTAAGTAAGTTTGCTTTAAAATATATTAAAGGCACACTAGATTATGGTTTAACATTTCAAAAGTCTTGTAATGATTTGAATTTTGTTGGATTTTGTGATTCAGACTGGGGAGGCTCTAATGACAGAAAGAGTATCTCAGGTTATTGTTTCCAGTTGAATGATAATGGTCCATTAATTTCTTGGAAATCTAAGAAGCAAAATTGTGTTGCCTTGTCCTCATGTGAGGCAGAATATATAGCGTTAACATTTGCCATTAAGGAAGCAAAATTTTTGCAACAATTACTGATAGATATGCAAGGTTGTAGTGAATTATCAGTGACCTTATATGTTGATAATCAAGGAGCACTTGAGTTGGCTAAAAATCCAGTGCACCACCAAAGAACAAAGCATATTGATATTAAATATCATTACATAAGGTCTCAAATTCAAAATAATAGTGTTATTTTACATTATGTGCCTACAAATGATAATGTTGCTGATATATTTACTAAACCTGTCAATAAAGAAAAGTTAAATAGATTCAAAATTATTAGAGGTTACAAGATTTGAATGGTAACTATGATTTATATATATGGTATATATATTATTTGTGATATATTGATATATATTGATTCAATTTGATTATGGTATGGTATTGTATTATTGATATATGGTATATATATGTATGATTTATATCAGGTAGTATAATATATATTCTGTTTATATATGTATTGGTATGTATACTGGATATAATGTATATTATATGTATGTATATATTTTTTTTTTTGGTTTGTCATACCTATGACTAAAGTGTAACAATATTTTATTTTGGAGGGTATAATTTTGTATCTTCAAGAAAAGGAAACTTAAGTTTAAGAGGGGGTGTTGAATATAAACATAAGTTTGATTGATAAATATTTACTGGTAATTATGCCCATTTACTGTATGTATATTTTAGTATACCATTATTATTTTGTCGTTTTCTATTTTGTGTTCTTCTTTTGTTTTGTTTTGCGTTTCGCTCATTCGTCTGTCTCAGCTGTTCCAAAGTACACTTGCATAAATTGTGTATTCGGTGTTTTATTTTCCCCACAATGCTCGTATTTGTCATCTCCACAAAATGACCACATCAACAACAACTATGATTATAATTACCAATTAATTCACATTCGCTTATTATCGTTAAATGCAGTTTCATTAAAGTACATTAATTACATAATATTAAATTATTACAGTTAATTACAATTAAATAGCTATAGTTTTACAGTGTTTCATATTTATAGCACTTAGGATGTTAGGAGTATAACATAGAGTACATGGGCACATACGGTATATATAATATATATATATAACATAGCACACACAATGATGTTTTCGGATTAGAAGCAAGCAAGAGAGAGGGTGTTCACCTCAGAAGCTCTCGCTTTTGCCGTTGTCAGCGGAATCTGAGCACTTGCATAAGCATTTACGAGTCTATTGCGAGAAATTAAATAATTTAAAGAAAGAAATAAAAAGAATACATGTGGCCGTATTTACATGTACGTACTCATGATCATGTACGTAATCATGACTATCAACGGACATGTACGAGTGCATAAGTATTATACACATATCGGTAACACTGGTCTACAAATTTTGAAAAAGTTTGTGCTTCGGAGATAAAATGTGTTTCCTACTATGGATTTTGGGGTGCTGAAAACGAATATGACTATAAAAACAGTCGATTGGCTACAGTTTCCAAGAAAATTTAAGTTACACATTTTGTGTATATGTATGCCATATTAGTAACATGCCTGTATAATGCAGTCACTTATATTGATTCAACCCATCGCTTCTTTGCTTGTCTCTTGTATTCAACTTCTGGAGCTCTTGTTATTGTCCAGCAGTAGTCTGCTAACAATGATGGACTCCATTTCCCCTGGTAGCGTTTCTCCATCGCTGAGATATCCTGGTGGAAACGTTCACCATGTTCGTCGCTGACTGCTCCGCAGTTGGCCGGAAAAAATTCCAGGTGCGAATGGAGGAAATGTATCTTTAAAGTCATACTGCAGCCCATTTTTTGATAGGACAACAGCAGGTTTTCCACCAGCTCCTTCTAATTGTCAGCTTTGGTATTTCCGAGAAAATTGGTTGCTACTAACCGGAAAGCATTCCACGCTGTCTTCTCCTCACCACCTAGGATACGGTCGAACTCCTCATCTCTAAGAAGCTCGCGGATCTGTGGACCAACAAATACACCCTCCTTGATTTTTGCTTCACTGAGCTTTGGGAATTTACCACCGAGGTACTTAAAAGCTGCCCCCCGTTTTATCCATAGCTAGCTTTAACAAAAGTTTTCATGAGCCCAGTTTGATGTGTAAGGGTGGTAACAAAATCTTGTTCGATTCTACAAGTGGAGGATACTGAACATTTTTTGTTTCAGGTTCCAATGAGTGTCGGAGTGGCCAATCCTTCTTGATGTAATGAGAAGTCCTAGCCCGACTATCCCATTCACACAGAAAACAGCAATACTTAGTGTAGCCCGGCTGCAGTCCACTATCTGTCTACAACTTGTCAGTCACCACAAACCTGCCACTGATGTTTGTCATAGTTTATGCAGTTCAAAAAGTTGCAATTTCATCTTGTCATATGTTTCCTTCATGTGGACTGCATGACCAACTGGAATTGATGGCAATACGTTGCCAACATGCAACAAAACAGCTTTTAGACTCAACTTCGATGAATCAATGAACAGTCTCCACTCATCAGGATTGTGAATAATGTTGAGAGCTGCCATCAGCTACAAGGTCACCTTCCATGATGAAGAATGGGACAAAATCTTTTTGACGGTCACGAAACTTACACACACTAACATTTTCAGCGAGGAGATTCCACTGCTGCAATCTGGAGCCCAACAGCTCTGCATTACTCTTTGGCAGTTCTAAATCTCTGATAAGGTCGTTTAATTCATTCTGAGTTATCATGTGCGGTTTAGAAGATGTCAAGTTATAAACAAATTCAGGGTCTTGTGAAGTTGAAGGCTCACAAGTTTCGCAGGTTCCTTCATTCTCCTCGTCCTCTGACTCCAGGGAGAATGAGTGTGGGGGCTCAGGAACGGGTAGTCCTTCGCCGTGAGGTACCGGGAGTATAGCAGATGGTATATTCGGATATCTTCTGGATATCTTCTGGAGGCACCATGCAGAAGTAACAATTGCTGACATGATCTGTTGGTTCCCTCCACACCATTGGCACTGCAAAAGGCATAGATTTCCTTTTCCGATTCAACCATTGGCGAAGGTTTGTTGCACAAGTATTGCAGCATATGTGTGGGGCCCAGCTCTTGTCCTGATCTCCAATCTTAGAGCCAAAATAAAGGTGATAGGCTTTCCTAATCACGGCGGTTATAGCACGCTTTTGTGATGCAAAAGTCAATTCTCCACAAACATAACAGAAGTTATCTACACCAGTGGTTCCCAACCGGTTTTGGCTTATGGCCCCCTTAGGAACCTTATTTTTTCCTGTGGCCCCCATAAGCATTATTTTCAGTAGGTAATATGCAGATTAACTCTATTTTACAAAAACAAATATATATAAAGGATATTAAAACAAACTATTTGTATTCAGGTACAATATTATTTGTCACATAGGACTATAAACATAACAAAAACTAAACAGTGGCTAACAAAAATTTGCAGTTATTTACTTATATTATGTATTAATTATAAAAAAATATAATCAAAAGAAATACTGTACTTATAGCAATCTATTATAAATTAAAAAAACTAGTAAAATTACTACAACTTCGCAATATTAGGGTAAACAAATAAGAGCTACTTACACACTACAGCGACGATCCACGCGGTAAACAGACTGTAAGGATTTCAACCTGAAGTATTTTTATCAAGTCAACAACGTTGCCAGGCGCATAACGATCAAGCGCACAATAAGCTTGTAAGATGCAAAATATTTGTTTACAGATAAATTCAAATTCTATTATAAAATATCTAAAAAAAAGGAAAATATATGTATTAATAATTTTTTTAAATGTAATTCAACTACATAAATTAAAATTATCTATTGGCCTAACTATAATTTAGGCTTCAATAGGTTGTCCTGTGGCCCCCTTCATGGAGTCTGTGGCCCCTCTAAATCTTAACATTTTCCTGTGGCCCCCTTCAAATGTGCCATGGCCCCCGGTTGGGAAACACTGAATTCTACACTGTTCACGCAATTACGAGGCATCTTTGTTCAAATTAGGCTGAAAAAAATTCAGTTTCAAAAGCAAACACTAAAAAGAGTTTGACAAGGGTGCACTGTATGACTTCCGCGAATGAACTGATGCTGTGGCGTAATATGTAGACGCCTGCGGCCTGTAACACATCGACGCCTTGACTCTACTGCGCATGCGCGTAGTTATATTTTTTTATTTTAATAAATTAATGTAATTACATTGCATTTTAATAATTTTAAATTAGGTAAGGTTAAGTTAGGTTAGTATTCCACTTATATTAATATCAAGAACATTATGGGAAGCAATATGTTAAAATGATCCAATCTATTTCTTAATAAATAATTTACAAATACAGTATATGTTGGGATATTATTTGGTAATTATTCGTTTTAGTGCTTTTCCTCCTTTCTGAACCAAAACACATTTTCCTGGTGTTGTGGTGTGATTTGTTCAAATCTGAACTTCGTTTCTTTGGGAAATGAGCCGTTTTTGAGAAATTTTAAAATTGAAAATTTCTCAAAAACGGCTCATTTCCCAAAGAAACGAAGTTCAGATTTGAGCAAATCACACCAAAAAACACCAGAAAAATGTGTTTTGGTTCAGACCTAACCTAACCTAAACAGACCTAACCTAACCTAACCTAAACTGATTGGGTTTTGTTGCCAGACCGTAATATCCAGCTCTTCATGTCTTTCCAACAACACTCAATATTTTGAATGTGAACGGTGTCTTCCACGAACCGCTGTGAATGGTTGACTGTCCGGTGAATGTAGCCTAGATTTCCAAGTTGAGAATACGCACGCCACTCGTCGGAATAGATTGTAGTCCCAGGCCTAATATGTTGCTGGATCAGGCGAACAAGAGTTGTTGCATCTCTCTGAGGAACCGCAAGCAACGGTAGTTTTTTGGAACTGCGTTCCAAGGTACCAAAAACCCAGGCAATCGCAACCTCCGCAAACCATAATGAAAACCAGACTAAAGCATTCTTGAATGAGTATGTATTATGAGAGATTAAAAATGTACGTCTCTGATTGGTCGGATAAGGTCACGTGAAACCAAAACGAGATGTAATTGGTTGTTTTGACCTATGTTTCCTAATTTTGCCACGAGATGTCTCCCCATAAAACTGGAGAGGGCGACGTTCGTTAAAATTTTAACAGCGTTAAGAGCTAAATACTCAGTCAATGGCCTATAATGGCTGCTTTTTACGTCTAAATTTTTTTTTTTCATAAAAAATAATTATTACATTTCCTTGATTTTTATCAGTTTCCCTGAGGTTTCAAGGTGTCCTGAATACGAATGTATATGTTAAATTGTCATAGAATGTCTCCTATCAAAAACGAACAAAGCATTAAAACGAATATTAACCTATTATTTTGGCTATGATAGATAGCCGTGTGTGAGGTGTGAATGCCGCTGTTAGAGTTGGTAATGCTGTTTATAGTCTTGAATAGCTTGGATGTATCTGTAGAGTTGTTTAGTGTTATGAATTCCCTAAATGTTTGTTTATTTTTCTTTAAGTTTGTTGTTTATTTCTGTGTTGAGCTGTTGTATTTGTTGTTTTATGGCTTGTGTGTGTGATGTTTGAGAACATAAGAACATAAGAAATTTTGGTTAATATTCGTTTTAATCTCTGGATCCAGAGGATCAAAGTCATAATAGGCTACTATCCACAAATATGTTACACACTATATCTATTTATAACTGACATGCAAATATATCGGATCCAAAGAATCCAGTCAATTTCATTATGGTACCTATCAATACCAGTACCATGCCAACCAAAAATAAGTCACGGTCCATATCAATTGCAGACCAAGTCACAATTTACATCCATATACATTACAATATATATACTTAAGAGGAAAAGTGTAGGTGTGGCTGTAAAGACTGTACAGTAATGTAGAAATGTGTGTGCACCCATTTTGGGTCTCCCATTTAAAGGTGTTTGTGGGGCAAGTGAAGATCATGAGTTTTTCAATACCTCACAGTACTATGGGGGGCACCGCTCGGCAGAGGAATCTCTTTAAATAGGGTGTGTAAGGACAGAGAGTATCCCCTAACCCAAGATGCTGCCTCCCTATATCCCACAACACCTGTGTTGAGCTGTGGGATCTATCACCCAAATGCACATAATATTTATGAAATAAACTAGTACCATTCATGCAAAAAATGGGCTTAAACACCATCACCAGATGTCCCTTGCAGACATCAAACTATCCAACCTTCTTTTGAAAGAATCAAGCGTATTTGAAGTCACCACTTCTTCTGTCAGACTGTTCCAAAACTTAATTACTCTGTTTGTAAAACTATGTTTCCTTAAATTTGTTCTACATCTTGGCTTAAATAATTTTATACTATGACCTCTAGTCTGATTATTGTGATCTTTAATGAAAAGAGACTCAAAATCTATCTTATCCAACCCTTTTATCATTTTATACACCTCTATCATATCACCCTTAACCTCCTTTTTAATGAGAACATGCTTAGATACGCCAGTCTTTCCTTATAATATGTCAATTGTCTTAGAGATGGGATCATTCTCATTGCTCATTTCTGTACTTTTTCCAGTTTTTCAATATCTTGTATCAAATAGGGACTATTAAATTGAATATAGTATTCGAGGAGGGGTCTCACATATGAAATGTATAGTTGCTTTATAATATTGGGTGATTTGTATTCAATGTGTCTCTGCATGAGATTGAGTCTAGCATTTGCTTTATTTCTGATTACCATACAGTGATTTGAGGTTTAAGTTCATTTGTCAAAGTGACACCCAAATCTTTCTCTTTATCATCATTTTTAATCCAAATTCCATTCATATTGTATTCAAATTCTGGATTTTTTGGCCCAATATGCATAACCTTGCACTTATCAACATTAAATTTTATCTCCCACTTATCTGCCCAGGCTGTTACTCTGTCTAAGTCTTTTTGTATTGTCATTGCTCCTGCTACTGACTTAATATTATGGCCTAATTTTGTATCATCAGCAAATTTTGAGGTTTTACATGATAGGCCCTTCTCTAGATCATTTATATAGACAACAAAAAGCAGAGGTCCCAGAACAGACCCCTGTGGGACTCCACTCAATACGGGTCTCCAAGTAGACTTATTTCCATTTAGATGAACTCTCTCTTTTCTATTTCTCAGCCATTCTTCTATCCAATCAGCTATATGACCTCTTATACCGTGGGCTCTAACTTTTACCAACAATCTTGCATGAGGAACAGTATCAAATGCCTTTGCAAAATCTAAGTATACTATATCTACTGGCTCTTTATTGTCCAAATGCAATAGGACTCCATCATAAAATTCAATCAAGTTGGTTAGACAGGATCTTCCATTTCGAAAGCCATGCTGGCTATCATTTATAAGGTTGCACTCTTCAAGGAACTCAGTAACTTTAACCTCTAATGATACTTTCGAGTAATTTGCAAATAATGGAGGTGAGGCTGATGGGTCTGTATTTTTTTGCCAAGTTTCTATTTCCTTTTTTAAAGATTGGAGCCACATTTGCTTTCTTCCAATCCTCTGGAATTTCGGTACATATCAATGATTTATTAAAAATAATTTCTAGTGCCTGTGCTATATTCTTTTTGGCAGCTTTTATGACTATTGGCTGCATTTCATCTAGCCCTGGAGATTTTTCCATTTTTAATTTATCTATTGCTTTCAAGATATCTAGTTTTGTTACCCTTAATTCATTTATTTCTCTATTTTGTCCTGGTAGTATAAGATCAGGAATATTATTTAAATTTTCATTTGTGAATACTGATGAGAAGTATTTGTTTAGTTCTTCAGTTATTTCTTTCATCTTTCACCCCCTCTCCTATTCTCTCCGACTATTTTCTGACTTGTTGGCAGTGGCTGGCGGATGATGATGGTGAATTTTTTTCTCTTTTTCTGAATGAATGTTAACCCATGAGTGATAGGTGTTGCTTCTTACTTAACCCCTTATTCTCTTCTCTTCTCTTAACCCCCTACTCTTTCCTTTCTCTCGGGCTAACCTTAGAGTGGATCTTAGGGTCTTTGTTAGCCTTAGCTTCTGTAGATATGTAGATCTATATGGAGGGGGCCAATTTTCTTTTTCACTCTACTTTTCAAATTGAAGTGACTGAAAAACTTCTTAGGATTGTTTTTTGAATTCTTGGCTAGGCTTTTTTCCAGGTCATGTTTGCTATCTTTGATTACTTTCTTGCAAATGCTTCTTTTACTTTTATATATTTCGGAGTCTGTGCCATTTTTAGTTCTTTTGAATTTATGAAATGCTCTTGTTTTTTCTCTGATTGCTCTTTTTACATTGCAGTTTATCCAAGGTTGTTTTTTATTTTTTCCAGTTCTGATTTTACACTGTGGGATATGCTTCCTTTGTATGTTCATTATTATACTTTTAAATTTTTCCCACATACTAGTTACTGTCTGTTCAGGCTGTAGAATATCTGTCCAATTTATTAGACACAGATCATTTACTAGTCCATTTATATTTCCTCTTTTAAAATCTGGAATTTCTACTTTATTTTCACTAGGTCTTGAATTACAAACAATATTAAACGAAGGATACAATGATCACCTGAACCTAGTGTTTCTGAAACCAAGATATCCTGGAAGGTATCTGGATTATTTGTTAGAATTAAATCTAGAATGGCATCGGCCCTGGTTGGCTCCTTTACTAACTGGGTTAAACCATTCTCAATTATACAGGCTAAGAATCTCTCATTACTTTCTGGTGTTTGTAATATTTCCCAGTCTATATGCCTATAATTGAAATCTCCAACAATAATAATATTGCTTGTCATTGCTTTATTTATTTCATCAATAAGTTTATTTTCTACATACTTATTTTCTTCTCTACTTTTGGGGATTCCTCCAACTGAACATCCCTCAGGTGGTCTATAAATACCCCCTATCCCGATTTTCCTAGCATTTTTATGCCCAATATCTATCCATACAGATTCAACTATTTCCTCTTTAACGGAGGTAACTTCAACTGGATTCAGATTTGTCTTGGCATAAATAAATACTCCGCCACCCTCTGAATATTTACGTTCATAATAAAAAAGTTCATAGCCATCAATTTCATAAGTAATGGTATTATCTCTTTCACTAAATAGACTATTTGGTATCGAACTGAATTTTGTCCAAGTTTCAGTGACAATCATAACATCAGGATTTTCAATACCTATGTATGCCTTGAATTCATTTATTTTATCTTGGATACTTCTTGCATTTATATAGAAAAATGACAAAGAACCCTTGGAATATTTTGCTTGTAATTTAGTCTGGTTCTTGTTCTGTGATGGTATATTATTTGCATCTCTTTTACTTTCTTTGTTGACCTTTTTCTTTTGAGTTTTGATTATATTTTTTATTAGTTTATTGTTATCAAGAGTATTGGTATTTGTACTAATTTGGCCTATTCCTTTAGTTTTTAGTCAATTATATGATACAATCTTTGATAGTAAATCAGTTCCTTTACTATTAAGGTGAATTCCATCTCTGTTATAGAACTCTCTTTTTTTGTAAAATTTATTCCACAGTTCGATATATGTAATTTCCATGCTCTGACATAGTGTCTTAAGCCTACTATTTATATATAATGCTTGTGAGTACCACTTATTATTCTCATGTATCCTGGGAATTATACCTGTGATAGATGTTTTAAGGTTAGGTCTCCATTCCTTTAACTTTGTTAATAGCTGTTTATATGACTTGAGTGTACTTGTATGTTAGGTTAAGTGGCTATGGATCGTGAATGATCCCAATAAAGATGTTTGTTTGTTTTGTACGCCCTTGTCGATTGGTTAGGTTAAGTAGGTAGTAATATTTTCATTTAAATCAACGAAAATATCAAGACTTAACCTAACCAATTGACAAGGGCGTACGCTATACAGTTGACCTAACTGGTTGGTTGAATTTTTGGGATGCTAAAGTAAGATATTGCCTATAACATTATTAGATAATTATTCATTTTTTGACCCAGTCTCTCTATAATGAGAGCAAACGTTTCTGGTCAATTTTGAAGTGTTCTGCACGAATCTGCCATCCGTTTCCTGTGCAAATGCGTAGTTTTCGAGATATCGTCATCTTGAAAACTACGCATTTGCACAGGAAACGGATGGCAGTTTCGTACAAAACACCTCAAAATTAACCAGAAAAGTTTGCACTCGTCATTTTCATTTAAACTAATGAATTTAAACGAAAATATCATGACTTAACCTAACCAATCATCAAAGGTGTACAGTTGACCTAACTGGTGTAACGTACTGAACTGTCTGCAAAACATTAGGACCGATCAATTTGTGATGCGTGATCTTTACGGGGGCTCTGCCCCCATACCCCCGAGACCTAAATTATACAAATGATAATGTAATAACATGTGCCAACCTTGCATGGGTAGTCCGCTAAATTTCGCGTACCCTTAAACTGAAATGACACATGGTTATTTTTAAGATTTTTTTACGGCACTTAAAGTCCTTCTGGTCTTTTGTTAAAATACAAGCACTATTGCATTTAGGGTAGGTTATGGATGTCTTAATTATTCTGTGATTGAAAAAAAGGTCTAAACTCTTGTCTTCATCGAGGGCAATATGGCAGATCACGTCTTAAAAATCAAATATGCATAACTGACACGTCATACTTTGTCACAAAAAAACCAAACTGAACAGACGAAAAATTGCTAAAAATGATTTACTTGTAAAACAGGACAAATTGAATTACGAAGAAGTAGCCAGAATCACCAAATATACCAAAAAAGGTAGCCAAAATAAACAAATTAACCAAAATTTATATACATACATATTAGAAAGTAGAAAATATTTTTTTTATAAAAAAGTACATTTTATACAAATTTGCACAAGATAATATATATATTTTCTTATTCAGTTTTGATTGGTTATTCAATATATATTGCTGTTATAGCTGGGTGTGACTGGGTCAAAAAAAGAATATTAACCCATTATTATTATTATTAATAGTATTAAAACAACAATACAACTGATAAATGTCGTTAATGGATATAATCAAATGCACATAAGTTTTATATTTATTTCGGTCATTATGCAGAAAATGACGGTAAATTTATAGTATTATACCTGTCTCCCTTTGGAGGTGAAATTTATGTTTTTCCTATGGTTTTTGATGTGTTTTGAATGAATCTGACCTTCAAAGCCATCGGAAATGACTCGTTTTTGAGATAACCCCCCCTCCCCCCAGCCGGCAATCGAAAACGAGTCATTGACAGTTTTGAAGGTCAGATTCATTCGAAACACATCAAAAACCATAGGAAAAACATAAATTTCACCTTCAAAATTGACCTGACCTGACCTATCTTGACCTGACCTATCTTGACCTGACCTATCTTGACCTGACCTATCTTGACCTGACCTATCTTGACCTGACCTATCTTGACCTGACCTATCTTGACCTGACCTATCTTGACCTGACCTATCTTGACCTGACCTATCTTGACCTGACCTATCTTGACCTGACCTATCTTGACCTGACCTATCTTGACCTGACCTATCTTGACCTGACCTATCCTGACCTGACCTATCCTGACCTGACCTAAATCACTTAGTCTTGTAGGCAGCCCAGGAATCACTATAAATCACAGAGCCAGGCCTAATGTACTTCTGAATGAGTGGAATGAGTGTTCCATTCCGGTACGAAAGTAATTCAAATTCAGAATGGATGGAGCGCAGTGATTGGGCAGACATGTAACGAACACACAAACGAACGTATGAACACACAAACGAATGTACGAACACACTAGATACACACCAAAAAAACATTTATATCTTGAAAACGAAGCATTTGCGACGGAAATGCTATAGAAGAAAAGTGTCTTAGAATTAAAAAATCTACCTAATGAATATATAACACTGGTATGCATCAATTTTGCTGTCAAGGGTTTTGTAAGTGATTCTTATAGAGTTTTTCCTGCTGATTTCGAATCTGCAATCCATTTTTCTCAATCAGCTCAGGTTATCCGGCTATGGCCTCATAAGTAAAATAGAATTTTTCGTGATTTTGTCAAAGTGGAATTGGAACAGTAACATCTATCATCACTTGTTTCACTTGTATAATATCTTTTTTTACTTTTCAGGTATATAGATAAAATATTTCATAATGAATAGAGCGTGTAAAAATGATCCCACTAGATTCTGCTACATATGTGGGATGGTTACCATGCCAAATAACCAGTCCCAAATCACAAATTTGTGAAGACAATGTATAGAGCATACTTTGGAATTAAGCTAGGGGACCAGGACAAAAATTTTGCCCCTCATATGTGCTGCAAGATGTGCATTGAAAATTTGAGAAGATGGAGCAAAGGCAGAGCGAAATCTTTGCCTTTTGGAATTCCCATGATTTGGAGAGAAGGAAAGGATCATGTGACAGATTGCTATTTCTGCATGACAAACCTCCAAGGTAGGTAGGCTTATAAATTTATTTTTCTTAAATATTTTGAAATCCTCGTATGAAACTTGACATACGGTAATATTCACCATAATGTAATATTCACCATATACAGGTGTCCCCCGTTATACGATTGGGATGCGTCCCTAAAAACCCCATCGTATATCGAACGATCGTATATCGAACTGAAGGCCTTATGGGAAAAATAGGGATACGTTCCCAAACATTCTGGAAGACCCCCAAAATTTGCAGATTCCACTATTATTTTGCTATATATTTTACTGTTATGTACAAAAAGTGTCTGAAAGTAAGAAATTGTTTAATAAAAGACAATTTATACATGAACACTCACCTAATCGTATTCAAATCCGGTCCAAATCGTCAACGATGCATCAGTCCGATGCATGAAAGTGTCAACCTGAGGTCGAAAATTCAAAATTCATCAAAATGTATCATGTGATACATCATTAGATAGGTAAGAGTCTCTAGTTTCCAAATCTGAAGAGTTTTTAACTCTATCGCATCTAGAAACAAAGTTACTGAGGTTCATACACAATGCACTATTGTCTAAATAATCATTGTGATATTTTCCCTCAATTTTGAAAGCTCGCATAGCCAAAATAGTGGAGGGATAATAGGCATTTCTTATTTATGTCAAAGTAGGTCTTCCTTAAAGATTTCCACATAAAATAACTTTCATTAACCGAATCAATAAAAACTGAGCCTATATCTATATGAGGCACATTTGTATGTAACGACCGAGACGTTTTTTCCGAATTTTTTATATAGCTTTAGTTATTTGAAGCGAAAAAAAAATGTCTTAATCGCAAAGCTAGTTTCCTATGGGGTACGTGTCCATTACAAAAAATTAAGTCCAGCTCCTATACTTCTCTTGTAAAGGTACGTCTCGGTCGTTACATAATTTTCCGTCTCGGTCGTTACATCGCACAATGTAACGACCAAGACGGCCCTTTGGGGGGAATAACTTGGGGGAGGCCCCCAAGTTGCATGCCCCTTGCAACCCCGGTTAGCAACAAAGGGCCCTTTGGGGTATTTTTGCAACACCCCCCTTGCAACAACCCCCACCCCCTTTGCAATACCCACACCCCATTTACAACAACCCCACCCACCTTTGCAACACCCCACCCCCTTTGCAATACCCACCCCATTTACAACAACCCCACCCCCCTTTGCAACACCCCACCCCCTTTGCAACATTACGTCATCACTTGCAACATTCCTGCACTCTCCCCTTTTGCGTAGTTATATATATTTATATGGAATATATTTACATATATATACGTACAGTACAGTATATATATACATATATTATATATATATACACACATTGAAGGGTAAGTCATAAATACCAATAATATGATATATGTCTGCTTTATTGTATGATAAATGTTCAATTTTATATTGAAATACCGACGGTAACGACCGAGACAAAAAATATGTAACGACCGAGACTATGGAATCACCCGACATGCTTTCAAGTTGGAGATCGTTAACGCGAAATAAGGCAATCGTAAATCGAAAGATGGGGGTACTTTTTTAAAATCGTTAACGCGAAAAATCGTAAACCGAACGATCGTATAACGGGGGATGCCTGTATAGCATAATATTCACCATAATGGTAATCCTACATTTACATATACATATTGTTATAGAAAATACATTTACACATACATATTGTTATACAAGTTACATTTACATATACAATGATTGTATATTTTCTTTCTTTTTCATTCATATTGTCCCTGAAGGGACAATATGAATGAAAAAGAAAGAAAATATACAGACTCCATCGACCTATTTCATATCTTACAGACCGCAGCCTTCCCTCACGAGCCGCCACTGTCTGAATGCTTCTTCTATTTCATATGCAAGTTTTATATCCATGTTTCTGTATTTCTATTTTCAGGAGTTAACAAGAAGAATAAACACATTGTTGTATACCCTGACATTCCTTCTGCTATGAGACCTGTACCCCATGGTCCTGGAATTCCTATACCTGACCCACCTCAAACCCTGGACTTCGATGATTCTGATGATGAATCAATGACCAATGCCAATGACCAGTCCCAGTCGTATATACCTCAAAATACCGCTTCAAATGAGCCGAGGCCTCTCAACCAGGCCAAACTTAATGATCTTACCAGGGATTTAGGACTTTCCAAATTAGCTGCCGAGATCTTGGGCTCACGACTTCGAGAGGACAACTTGCTGGCTCCGGGAACAACATTCTCCTCATATAGGAAACGAGAGGAAGAATTCCGCAAGTTTTTTGCAGTGCACGAAAATACCTCTTACTTAGTGTACTGCTGCAATGTTGAGGGGCTAATCAAATCCTTGGGCCTGCCATATAATGCATCAGAATGGAGGCTATTTATAGACTCGTCTAAACGAAGTTTGAAAGCAGTACTTCTCAATATTGGGAATAGGGTTGCATCAGTCCCTGTAGCACATTCCGTACAACTTACTGAGAGCTACGATAACATGAAAATTTTACTGGATGCTCTCGTATATGACCAACATAACTGGAGGATCTGTGGAGATTTGAAGGTAATACTAATATCATAAGTAAACTATTGCTATTGACTATGTTGTTTTCCCAAAGGTTATTTGAGAGCGTATAAGAACACTTAACTTCCCCACAGAAGTGATACAGTCCAATGCATAGATTTTTTTATCTGATAGAACAAATTCTCTAAATTCTTTAAATATTTTCATTTTTTTTCAGATTGTGGCATTCGTATTGGGAATGCAAGGGGGATACACAAAATACCCATGTTTCCTCTGCAAATGGGATAGCCGAGTGGATGAGAACACTATGCACAGCGTGAATGGGCATCCAGAGAGAATTTTGAACCTGGGTCGCATAATGTCGTTTCAGTGCCCCTTGTACCACCAACAAAAATTTTGCTCCCACCACTTCATATTAAGCTGGGCTTGATGAAAAATTTCAGCAAATCAATGAATAAGGAGGGTTCAGCATTCTGATATCTCGAGAGTAAATTTCCTCATATATCTGATGCTAAACTAAATGCTGGGGTTTTTGATGGTCCTCAAATTCAAACTTTGATCAAGGATACTCAGTTCGAAAACGCAATAACTCCAACTGAGAAGAATGCCTGGCAGGCATTCAAATCAGTTGTCACTGATTTTCTTGGCAAGCGTAGAAGTCCAGAATACGAGTCCATTGTCGAAAACTTGATGGAAGCTTTCAAAGCTCATGGGTCGCGCATGTCCATAAAAATGCACTTTTTGTGGTCCCACTTGGACTATTTTCCTGAAAATTGCGGGGATTATAGTGAGGAACAGGGTGAACGATTTCACCAAGATATCAAAATAATGGAAGAGAGGTACCAGGGAAACTGGGATATCAATATGCTGGCGGACTATTGCTGGTGTTTGAAGCGAGACGTGCCTGAAGAAAAACATAGACAGAAAGCCAAAAAAACTTCATTCCTTCCTCAATAAACTTTTTTCCATATTCATTGTATGAATAAAAGTATTTATTCACACAATGTTTTCATTTTTCACGAGTGTTCTTATAATATTACTCGTATCTACAGTGTTTAAGCTAAAAAAATCAATAAATTTGAGGATAAAATTGGACTTATAATAAATGGCCAATAGAGAAAAAACCTGACCTGATTGAGGAAAACCAATGTCATTTTCGAATTCAGCATGGTTGAATTATATAATATGAGTTGAAAAAACCCTCACAGCAGACAAAAAAATTTCATATGCATACCAGTGTAATAATTGCTGGACGTTAGACGGGTGTAATACTATAATAATACCAAAATGACATGGCCTGAAGTTGATTTCAAAAATATATTTTTCTAGTGTATTTTGGTATGCTCTGTTCAAATATAACCTGCATTTCCTGTGCAAATGAAAAGAAATATGATTTTTGGTACATTAAAATAATATAAATATATATATATTTAGTGTATTTGTAGTCGGGGGTGGTATGATGTCATGTTACTCTGCGACTTAATTAGTTTGTTGGTTTCTGTTCTGGCTATTTTCTTTTCTAATTAGATTCAGTTGGGTGGTGTTTTTGACTTTGAGAACTTGATTCATCATGTGCCCTAGATGATGGAAAAGATCAGAAGATATTTAGGTGAAATAATGGTAATTATGTTGCAAATGACATGGCTTGAAGTTGAAATAAAAAATGTATTTTTCTAGTGTATTTTAGTGTGCTCTGTTCAAATATAACCTTCATTTCTTGTGCAAATGAACAGAAATACGTGTTTGGGCCATGCAATGACAACTGTATATCTGTTCATTTGCACAAGAAATGAAGGTCATATTCAAACAAAACACACTTGAAAAATGTATTTTTGACTACATTTTATACAATAAAGCATAACCTAACATGTTCATGTTATGAGATCTCATAAATGACGCATTACCACAGGAAATGTTCAAAACTCCTCAAAATTAACCAGCAAAGTTTCCTCTCATAATTTTCGTTTAAACTAACGAAAATATCAAGAAAACCTAACCAATCATCAAGGGTGTACAGTTGACCTAACCGGGCATTCAATTAACTTAATTGGGCATTCAATTAACTTAACTGGGCATTCAATTAACTTAACTGGGCATTCAATTAACTTAACCAGGTGTTCATTTAACTTAACTGGGCATTCAATTAACTTAACTGGGTGTTCAATTAACCTAACTGGGCATTCAATTAACTTAACTAGGTGTTCAATTAACGTAACTGGGTGGTCAATTAACCTAACTGGGCGTTCAATTAACCTAACTGGGCATTCAATTAACCTAACTGGGCATTCAATTAACCTAACTGGGCGTTCAATTAACCTAACTGGGCGTTCAATTAACCTAACTGGGTGTTCAATTAACCTAAATATATTCTGATCTTTTTGTATTAGAGTCATTCCAGCTCAACTGGTACAGATTTCAGAAAGTTGGTCGGGTGACCATCTCCGATTTTATTCAAATTTTCAGGGTTGATTCATACACCATTCAATAGCTTAAATCTAAAATTTTAGCTTCCTCAGTCAAAACTTTTAATTTTATGGTCACTTAAATGGCCCCCACCTTCGACAAAAAATGCCCATGTTGGGCTTGATTGGCCAACACCTTCATTTTGAGAGGCCTTGAAAAGTGTCTTTTAATAGGAGTAGAAGCTTCAAATTTGTCATGCCAATACAACTTCTGGTGGGCTTTTCAATTTTGTAAGCTAAAAGGCTGTGGAACAAATAGCTTCTGAGTTACAAGGGCTTAAACATGGCTTCATTTTGAAGCTTGCATCAATTCCTCCCACTTTTACGACTCTACCATTTTCAAAAGTTTTAGTTCTACATCAATCACAGCTGTTTTAATACTCCTAATAGTCTCTATGGGTTGTAAATTTATGAGTGAAATAAAAAAATGACCAAAAAAGGATTTATTTTTATTTTTAAAAATTTCTAAAAGTTGATATTTTCACAAAATTTGCAAAATTAACATCAACTTTGGGGCTTAATATAAAGGTGTCCGAAATTAGTCAGGGAGTTGATACGTCTTGTAAAGAAAGATACATATGTGTACAAAAACATATATTAAGGAATAGATCTCAACTCAACTCCTTCATATAGTTTTGGCTATTCAAAGAAAAGTACTTTTTGTGAAAAATTCTGAATTTTTTCAAAATTTTGAAATGTTTAAATTTCTTTTTATAACATTGAATTGTAATTTTACTTCCATTTTATTACTTGGTAAGTTAATTCACAAATTTTAAATTATCTAAATAAGTTTTACTCATAAAAAAGACATAATATATACCTAGATTATTACTACATTTGCAGTTAACACCAGGGTTGTGGAGTCGGTCCAAAATTTTCCGACTCCGACTCCGACTCCACACATTGTAAAAATTCGACTCCGACTCCACACATTGTAAAAATTCAACTCCGACTCCGACTCCACACATTGTAAAAAATCTAAAAATCCGACTCCGACTCCTCACATTTTAAATATACAACTCCGACTCCTCTAGTGTTTCACTCTATAATTATCATAATAATAAGACATTTCATCACCACCACATGAATCGTCAGGTTACTTTCTAGGATAAGGGAACATTCAAATATTAAGAAGGATGTTGACTTGTAGATATTATCATATTAAGGGATTTTTATTTTTTTCCAATAATATATATATATATATATAAATGAAAAAGATTCTCTTAAACATAATTAAGGTCTAACCAGTAGTAGTCCTACTTAAAATTGAATAACCCTTAACCTAGTGGCTATAACCAGGGTTGTGGAGTCGGTCCAAAATTTTCCAACTCCGACTCCGACTCCACACATTGTAAAAATTTGACTCCGACTCCGACTCCGCCCTGAAACGTGCGACTCCACGACTCCGACTCCATGACTCCGACTCCACAACCCTGGTTAACACAACAGATGGACCAGCTTGTAGGCTCAATACTTGGATCTACCCAAGTAAATCATGTAGAACCGTGTTCTATTGCTCTTTAAGCACTTCCTAGTAATTTAAATTATGCAGTTAGTACAGATAAACTAGCAGTAACCACCATTTCAGTACAAAACCTTAAATTTAAGTAGCTTTGTTGTATTACTTCCCTTAATACAAGTGTACAGTACTTAGCTATACAGGAATACCCCGCTTTACGATGCTTCGTTTTACGAAACCGGGTTTACGAAATTGTATTTGCGCTAAATAAAAAATTAAATGAAGAAATATAAAAGACAAAAATAAAATGCGTACATCGCGCATACCACAATCTAATATTCTGCATTACAGCAGTGCTTAGTTAGCTCGATTTTAAGACAAAAATAATATGCTTACGTCGCGCATACCATACTGTACTGTACTCTATTACGTATTCTGCATTACAGTGGTGCCAAGTTAGCTCGCTTTTAGCTCACTTTGCACTGTGGCAACGCAGCTGTTGTCAGTTTATATGTGCGCTTTGACAAGAGAGTTTGTGCTTTATTCACTCTCGCGCACGCTAAGTGTTTCACTGATATTCTTTTCGTACATTGCAATTACAGTACCCATCATCAATTATGCCAAAACGAAAGAGTGATAGTAAAGACTGTGACGTTAATCAGAAGAAACGAATCCAAAAGCATGTCTACTGACGCATCTATTAATGAATACTAAATTTGCATATGTAATGTTTTGTACTATTTCTTTGTTCATTGCTTACATTTTTATTGTATTTCTTTGTTCATTACTTTCGTTTGTATTATTTCTTTGTTCATTGCTTTCATTTCTATGTTAATAAACATTTTTTCTGCAAAATTTGCTGTTTTATAACCTTTTTTTTTCGATTATTTAAGAAAAAAACGTAACCAAAATATAACATTATATGTATGGGAAATAATGCTCTGCTTTACGAACACCTGCTTTACGAACGGGCGCTAGGAACGGAATAATTCGTAAAGTGGGGTATTCCTGTATACAATAATGAATTCCTGAGTTTTTAAGTATGTGAATTATTGGCTATAAGTTCATATTCTTTTTTTAATATGTGTTGTTTTATGTAAATTCGTATGTAAACTTATATATAGCTAATAACTCTTATGTTTAGACACTGACTCAGGAATTTATTATTGTACTCAGGCTTTAAGTCTGATTGTCTTCAACACTCCATGGCCTCACAGCCATAAATTGGCAATTTATTATTCAGCTTGATACAGGTCTGTAGTTACTTAGGCTTCTTTTAAAATACTCCTCAATTTTAGATAAACAATCATTTGATAACTTGTACTGTCTCCCCATTTTCCCAGTAACTGTAGGTGGTTCAATTGAACACAAAACATGTTGGAATGGGATCCAGCAAACGTCCTCTTGTTAAGGCCATTTAAAAGGATTCTTTTTCATGAAATTTACTAATAGATCCTTCTCAGTATCACACACTTCAACTATGTTTCCAACAAACCAGTCACCTTCATAGAAACAGGCCACATATGTACCAGGTTTATATTGGTAAGCCACATTTTCTTGTGTAGCATTGAGGAAGGAAAGTTGTACATTAAAGAAATTTTCATCACTAGAAATTTTGTACAGTTTAATGCCTGTTGATGAAGGTCTAAAGCAGTGATATGAACGGGTTCCTGGGATTGTCTTAATTAAGGAATACCTTTTTTCTAACTCAAATAAATTAGCATTTTCCTCAATTTTAGCTGAATCAATGTACAGAAATTGTATACCATTAATATTAGATTTGCACCAATCGAACATCTCTTTTGGATTGGTGATGTGACCTTGTTGCTTGTAGACTTGCCCGGGCAACTAACCTTTTGACGGTGCCACCAACACCATCACAGGGGCTCTTTCTGTGAGAGGTGGCAAAAAAGTTCCATTCACATGTTAGTTGGAAATCTTTTTCATGTAACACTGAATTAATGATGTTTTTATAGTTTTTATATTGACTTGCTGCGCCATCGCTAAAGTAACAAATATGTTTTAGTTTAGGATTCTGACTTTTAAGTAATTTCAAGGCTTCACATAAAAAAAGAATGAACTGCAGTTGTGTTGTGTGTAAGTGAATCTGATATTACACAAAAATTGTAACTTTTAGTTTCACCATCACTTTTTGATAGCAGACTACCGGATGCAAGTTAGCCTGGTATTGTCCCCAGTGATGCCCTTGTACGGCATCCTGAATTATAAAACTATAGTTTTCAGAGAAGTCAACAAGCACTAATGCTGTAGATCATGAGTTTTCTTTACAGTCGGACAAATATTTTGATTGGGCTTTTGCTATGAAATGGTGTACTTTCAACTTTTTTGCACTTTCACATGTCTTCTACTACATTCGAAACACTTTTTGTTCATTGTGCCAGTTGGGTATGGTCTGTATGAAGCCACTGCTTAAAGGAAACCTCATCATCCATGTCATAATCATTGTTTTTCAAAAATGGTAAGAAGTCCAATCCCGTAAATTCATTTAAACCAGGACATTTTGCAGTTATTAATCATGCAGTTTCTGGTTCAGTGTTGCAGACTATTTTCCCTAGTAACTCTCTTAATTTCTACTTGATGGGGAGTGATTCACATAAAGTTTAAAGTTCTGGTGTATTTCACAAATGCATACATTGTGTGATCCTTTACTCCCCCACCCATACACCATTTTGGTCTCAGTTCAAAAACTTTGATTTGGAGATTTTTGTCATTTGGATATTTATTTTTGTAAAGCGTATATAATTCTCTGATATTTGTCAACAACAGTATTTTCTGCTTGTGAACCCCTTGTGGTGTTTTTATTGATTTGTAGTCTTTTTACCAGCATTCTCTAGTATATTCATTGTTTTGTGAAAAATTCTATCACTCTTTCCTTTATTTCATCGCTTATACTCTTGCTTGCTACTCTTTTTATTTCTCATTATAGGAAGGATAACCTTCTTTTCTCTTTAAGGTCCTCACAGCATTAACCATTCTGGCTGACACTCAATTCTTTCATAATTCTTTCTCTGGACCAGGTTTTACCAATTGGAAGGAGTGTTAGAATTTTAGTATCTTTTCTTGTCTGGTACTAGTTTTACACTTTTCTTTCAGTTCCTCTATCATATGCTGATAACACTTTTCTTCCTCACTCTATAGGTTTTCTCCGCTTCCTCATCCAAAATGCTAGGCTTCATATGAAGTACTTTTGACAGCTTTGATTTTGTTGATGTTTCAATTTGCTTTAGTTTCCTTTTCGCGTAAACTTTCGATCTCTTGCTCTTACATACTTAATGGCGACGCATTCTAGTGAACCTAACGTTTCGTCAAATGTCTCCTTAACTATTTCTTCTGGAACATATCACTACCTGAGTCTTTTTCATCTTCAATCGTCTTGGCTCTAGAGAAGCATGTTTCAGCAAAAGTTCTGTCCTGGTATCAGATTCAGTCTAGTTGCTATGTCTTTGTCAATAATTTGTAGTGATTCTGCAAATAAAGTAGGGTAATGTAAACTCTAAACACATTGGAAAATAATTTTAAACCTCAACATTTTGGTTATATAGGCTATTCGTATAAAATATTTCAAAACATATGCATTCAGTAGCATAGTATATAGCTTACCCTATTAAAATAAATAGCTAATTTAGGTTACAATTTACAATATAAACTTCTTTATGAAATATAAATATATTAGTACCTATATTTACTTACTTATCTTCTTTCGATGATTTCTCCATGGATCTTGGCAGCTACGTTGCATTTGTTGGTAATGCATTCCAAACATTTTTTCATGGTGGTAGCATACAGTAGCACTATTTGGGTTGATTACAGTTGCTTTTGTTCTCCACAATAGCAGTTTCCTTGTTTCATTTGTCAGCTCATGTAAGGTATACATACCCACCTTCCTGGTGAGTCTGTGTTCATGACATGGATCATCCAAGTACATACCAAAGCTGCACTTTGATTCTTGATTAGAATAAGCCATTATTACAGGCAGTAAAATTAAGTTAATTGCTCTAGTTAAATTTTCTGAAAATAAAAGATCATGATCTATAAAATAGGCCTGGACATTAATGATTAACCATCATGTTTTACATTTATAAGAATATACAAAGCGAAATGAGCTACCCAGAGCCCTTCGAGTCGCTGGTTGTTTTGACAGACATATTAAATTTCTTGTGTTTTAGACTTATTTACATATTATTACAATTGTAAATCAACTTAATAAGTAATAAAATGGAAGTAAAATTACAATTCAATGTCATAAATAGAAATTTAAAAATTTACAAATTTTGCAAAAATTTGAGATTTTTCACAAAAAGTACTTTTCTTTGAATCACCAAAACTATATGAAGGAGTTGAGTTGAGATCTATTCCTTAATACAGTGGAACCTCAATATACGAACTTAATCCATTCCTGAGGGTTGTTCTGATATCGAATTATTCGTATATTGAATCAATTTTTCCCATAAGAAATAATGTAAATTGGATTAATCCGTTCCAGACCCCCAAAAGTTACCCCTTACGAAACATTTTTAAGTCAAAATATTGGTTAATTAAACCTGTAAAATACTAAACATGCATAAAATCATACATGAAACTTGTAACAACAATAAATAATGCAATATTATACAAATAAATGAAAATTTAACCTGAACTTTACCTTTGCTGAGGAGTGATGATGGCCTAAGTGGAAGCTGGAGAGGAAGGTGGGGTGGAGGAGGGAGATTATTGTTTGGAAGGGGAGTTACCTTCCATAAAAACATCAGGTAACTAACTCCCCTTCTGATGTTCTGTCTCTTTTCCGTCTCTTTGCAGTAGCACTAGAAGATGCTGGGGATTCACTAGCACTTGATTTTTTTTCTTTGGTAAAGAACTTGTCCAATGTTGTCTGTGTCTGCCTACTCTTCAAAATATTTCTAAAGTATGCAATCACATTGTCATTGAACAAATTGATGCTACTATTCACTACAACAATGTTAGGGTGCCATTTCTCCACCATGCTGTGTTTTAGCCCAATGAAAACACAATTCCTTAATGTCTGCAGTGGAAATGTTGCCCTTACTGACCGGCTTCTTTTGGTTCGGATATGAGGGAATGGTTCGTATACAAGGAGAATTTTTTCTCGAAAAAGTTGTTCATATACCGATTTGTTCGAATAGAGATGCGTTCGTATATTGAGGTTCCACTGTATATGTTTTTTTACACGTATGTATCTTTCTTTACTAGAAGTATCAACTCCCTGACTAATTTCGGACACCTTTATATTAAGCCCCAAAGTTGATGTTAATTTTGCAAATTTTGTGAAAATATCAACTTTGGAAATTTTTAAAAATAGAAATAAATCCTTTTTTGATTATTTTTTTATTTCACTCATAAATTTACAACCCATAGAGACTATTAGGAGTATTAAAACAGCTGTGATTGATGTAGAACTAAAACTTTTGAAAATGGTAGTCGTAAAAGTGGGAGGAATTGATGCAAGCTTCAAAATGGAGCCATATTTAAGCCCTTGTAACTTAGAAACTATTTGTTCCACAGCCTTTTTGCTTGCAAAATTGAAAAGCCCACCAGAAGTTGTATTGGCATGACAAATTTGAAGCTTCTACTCCTATTAGAAGACACTTTTCAAGGCCTCTCAAAATGAAGGCGTTGGCTGATCAAGCCCAACATGGGCATTTTTTGTCAAAGGTGGGGGCCATTTAAGCAACCATAAAATTAAAAGTTTTTGACTGAGGAAGCTAAAATTTTAGATTTAAGCTATTGAATGGTGTATGAATCAACCCTAAAAATTTGAAGAAAATCGGAGATGGTCACTCGACCACCCCTGTACCAATTGAGCTGGAATGACCCATTAGGCACTCACTGTCACATTTTGGGCAAGTTAAGGATGAGAGAATAATGCCATAATTGATAAAAACATCCAATGCTTTGTCTTCATCTAGGGCACATGATGAATCAAGTTCTCAAAGTTGAAACCACATGAATGGCATGTCATAATTCTATCATAAACACTATCAAACTGAATCCAATTAGAAAAAAAAAATAGCCAGAACAGAAACTAACAAACTAATTAAGTCGCAGAGTAGCGAAAAAATAGCCCAAAATTATACTTGTTGGACCAAACACGAGTGTATATACACTGTATATACAGATACTCCCCGAGTTACGACCACCTGACTTATGTCCATCCGGACTTATGACGACGACTGTTATATTAAATAAAATAATAGACGACGAAAAATTTGAATTCCGATCAGTTTATTTACTATTATTATTTACTATTATTTGTATAATTTGTGTGTTTTGTTATTTTACTTTGATTGAACTACATATATATTAATGCACATCACTACTGTTGTGGTTATTTTTGACTTACGACCATTTCGACTTACGACAGGTTTGTCGGAACATAACCTCATTGTTCGTTCTCCCTCCTCATCTTGCGCGGAATGTCTTCTATACAAAGCGTCATTCTTTACGTTAATTATACTGCGTGTTCTTTGCAGTTGAAAATGTATATATATATAATATATATTATTAGTATCATAATTTTCACCATTAATATGCATTTGCACAAAAAATGAGTGACAAATTTGAATAAAGCGACTAAAACTATCTCATAAAAAGTTTTGATTTACAGGTCCAGCCCATGTCATTTAAAACATGTTAACCTTCAGTTGACCTAACCGCCGGTAGGCCGGGCTGAAACTCAAGATAGAATTAATCAGAGTCATTAACAGTTGGCTTTTGATATAAAAATAAGATTCCTGAAAAAAATAATTGGTGGCCACCAACGTGTGTCCGGCCACCCCCGTTTTTGTAAAAACATCTAATGCCGCACTAGCAAAATCAGGAAAATGGCAATATCTCTTCTTCTGAACATGCTAGAGAGATGGTTTGCATACCAAAAGATGCAGAATTTGATTTAGAACAAATTATTAAGAGTGGTATTTTTTCATAAAGCCAGTCATTCATGGAACTCATAAAGTTGGTAACCCATATGGGCATGCAAAGAGTATTTAAATACAGGTAAGGTATTTGAGCATACCACAGAAGGGGGGAGGGAATTCCAGATAGGTATAACTCTCTCTGAGAAAAATCTTGCGCAAAACTTGTGAAAAGTCTGAGGATGAAATATCTTGAATGGATGTCCTCTAGTATTAATATGGGGAAGCTGTTGAAACAGGTCAGAAGGGTCAATTGGTGAATTGTCATGAAATATCTTCCAGTACTGAATCAAGTCAGCTCAAAGAAGTCTACCCTGAATAGAAAAGAGCTGAAGTCTACTAAGTCTTTCCGAGTAGGAAAGATTTTCAAGTCCAGCAATCCTTTTTGTCCATCTGTGCTGCACTCCCTGAAGCATACTCAAGTCTCCCAAATAACCAAAATTCCACACTACTGAAGAGAACTCCAAAATAGGTCTTATGTGACTAATAAAAAGTTGCTTCATAAATTCAGGATGAAGAAGCTACTCCAGATCTGGATTGAGGATCAAACTGTCCACCCTGAGAGTGAGAGACAGAATGTGTGACCTGCCCCAACAACATTCAGTCCTCCAGCCTCGCTGTCCACAAGCACCACGTAGGAACATATCCCCAATGAACCCATGTTATAATGTCCTCATTTAACGATCATTCACTTAGTGATCAGTTTTTCAGGAATGTAACCCAATCATTAAATGAGGGATACCTGTATACAACATATAAATATAGGATATAGAAGTTTCCTATGTGGAACTTTGTCAAATGCTTTACTAAACTCCAAATAAATAACATCTACATTATTTCCATTATCTACCTGTTAAGTTACAAACTCTAAAAAGTCTAAAAGATTAGACAAACAAACCCTGAAGGTAGAAAATTTGGTTTTTGGTGGTTAATATAAAAGGCAAAGATTTTGGGGTGAGAAGGAATAGTGATGTGAGTCGTTTTTTATTGTCATTTTTTATTGTCGTTTTTTTTTGTCTTTTTTTTTTTGTTTAAAACGAAGGTAGTCTGTTTTTTTTGTTTTTTTGTTTTTTATTGTTTTAAACTTATTCCATATTTTTCTTCCTTTAATCTAATAAGTATATTAGTATTACCTATAATTTACTATACTACCATGCTTATACGGTTATACCTAGTATATATAGTCATCTTTTAGAAAAATTGAATCACGCAAAAAGTATATAATAGAAAGGAAAAACAAACCCTCATTTTTATATGTATATATATTTTTTAACTAGAACATAAAACATTCTTCCTCATTTCAAACAATATACATAATTGTGATTGGCAAGAGTACCAGTATAGTATATATTCCAGATAGAAAAGGAAAATATTCACCTTTTTTTGAACCTTTTTGTTAACTTAATGTTGTTTAACCTTCATTTCCATGGAAGAATCATCACTAGATTGGGTAGAGCATATATGCTAGTTTCAATATCACAGGTACTGGTATAATATACATAATAAAAAATACATAATACTGGTATAAAACAATATATATAATTGTGATTGGCAAGAATACCAGTATGTGTATTATATATATTCCAAATAGAAAAATAAAAAAAATAAAAATATTCATCTCTTTCTTTAACTTTTGTGTTAACCTAATGCTGTTTAACTTTCATTATCTGATTCTATTTCCATTGAAGAATCATTATCACTAGATTGATTAGAGCATATAGTTTCAATATCACAGGTACTGGTACTTATTGCAGATTTGGATGTTGACGAAGCCAATGTAGCACCATGTTTTACTTCACTTTCTTGGAATTTTGCATTTTGGGATATAAATACTAGCTTTGCTGCTCTGTCTGTGCTTAATCAGTTTCTTTTGGCTGTATGGATATTACTGTATGTGCTAAATGATCTCGGAGGTAATGAAAGGGCAAAATAGAGGTGTATGAATTTGTGTAGTATATATGTGAGTATGCGTGCATATGTATCTGGAATTCTGGATGTATGCGTATGTATGGGGTATATAATAGATATAAATATGTGTATATAAGTATTTATGTATATATTGGTATATATGCATATGGGTGTATGTGTATGTATATATATGGATGGTCTCGGGGGAGGGGGGGGATATGTCATCGCGGGTCTAAAGGATAGTTAAGTGGGAGATTCAAAATCTGAGGCATGGATGGGAGAGTCCTGGAAAGGTTGGACAATGGGCAGTCAGCTCCCAGCCAGTCAGTGTTCTCGCAAGTTTAACGGATCTCAAGATACAAGACTTTCAGTGCAAGAAAGAGGCCAGTTTTTTTCTGTAAATAGGCTGAAAAGGACATTCTATACTGGTACCATATGGCCTATTTTATTATTTATTTATTTATTTTTATAATATATATCATTGCAAAAGTATACCTTATAATTAAATTAGCAATATCTATATTAATTATTAAAAAAAAAAAAAAAAAAAAAAAAAACATGGACATAAAAAAAAATGGTTTTTTAACATCACTAAGAAGGAAGCTTCGAGATTTGGATGAGATGAATTTTGTGATCAATTTGTCAGTTGTTTGAATTCATTAATGCATCAATTAACTAAAGAATAATTTTTTTGAAGACATGCTTGGAAAAAGGATTAAGTTCAGTAGAGCAGGAGTGAGTTTCCAACTGAAAGAAAAGTTTTAATTTTTTTTAATGTAAATTAGAAGCTTAGTTATACTCGGCCTGTATAGCTACTGTAAAGATTTTACATAAGTACCAATAGTTGTATTTGTTTTATTGTAAACATTAAAAATTATTTGTATAATGAATGTGCTAACATTTATTTGAGGTTTATTTTAAGTGTATTATAGCTTGTGATCATTTTGTGAGGTGTAAACAAAAATAAATAATTTACTTTCTTTGCCAGATAACCCTTGCTTGTTCTTGTTCAGCAGTAATTAAACACGTTTAAACTGCAAAAAAGAAGCTGAATACAGTATTAGAGGTGTAGAATTTTGTTTGGGTTTCATTTTTCCAAACCAATTACCTATATAGTTTTTATGTATAATCAGCTATGACTTCCAATTCAAACAGTAAAACTATGAGTGAGCAGACACAGACTTTGGCAGTTAATCATGTTCCAAGAGGGAAATATAAATCGGGGAGAATTTGGAAATCAGAACGAAAACGGTAGGTTACTTTCAACTGTAAAAATATTAAAATTTTTATTACTTGCTGTAGCTATGCTTAATCTAATGGAAAATATCAGTACAGAAGTATTTAATTAACTGTTGGTATCTTTCTTAATGATTGCTGAAAACTTATTTAGTTTAATAAAAAAGTATTTTTAATTAGAGTGAATGTGTTTTTGCAGTGTGCCAAAAGACCTATTTGAAGAAAAATTAACTCATGAAGTTCCTTCTCTTTAGCTTTATACAGTGTGTCCCAAAACTTGAGTAGTGATCAGACATGGGGTAATAGTAATAGACTATTACAGGATTTTTCAAGTACTGTATTTTTTGGTGTATAAGACGCACCTTTGTATAAGACGCACCCCTATTTTCAAGGCCTTTTTTCAGGAAAAAAATTATGACCAACTGCCTAGTTGTCAGAAAATGCCCGTAATTTTCTACCAGTGAGGCTGACCTTTGTTAAAGCTCTCCATCAAAAGTATGGTGATACATTTTCTTTCACACATACTCATTATAAGAAAATAGTATTAAGTATATGGGAGACTATACTATATGTTATAAAACATAAAAGTAGTAAATCATTATGCAATACGTACTGTTTTTCTTGTTATCAGTGGGTTGGGAAGAGTAGAAACTTAGTGTAAAATTGGCCAAACCAATACACAGTCAGGAGGGACTAAGAGATGATGAATTTTTGTAAAAATCCATCAGTTCTTCTAGTAGCCCATATAAAGGTAATATTATGACATTTGGTGTATAGGACGCAGGGTGATTTTGAGACCACCTTTTTTGGAAAAAAAAGTGCGTCTTATACACCGAAAAATACGGTAATAGTAATAGATCATAATTTTTTGGATGTAATAGTAGTAGAAGGCAAAGTAATAGGTAAGTCTATTACTTTTCTATTACAGTGGCAATAGACATATTGTGTGAACAAAGAACTGAAAAATGAACTAAATCTACTCTAAACTAAAATAAACATGTACCGTATACCAGTGGTGGCTTGTGGTGAGGGAGAGTAGGGAGGCACAAAATTGTCTGTAATATATGCTATATAAATAAAATAGATTACAAAGTGTTAGATACACTACTTTCTGCATGTTACAATCATATAGAATTAATACTATGAAATAAAATCCTCTTTCATAGTTTTTAGTGATAAAAACAGAGGAGGCCTGGTCTTCCATGCCTCCTCTGAAAAGCCGCCACTGCCGTATACACATGTGAACTAATATTGTGGCAAATTTTTCCTTCAGTAAAGTAAAATTTATCAAGATCAACAGTCTCTGAAATTGTAATGATTTAGTTGAAACAAATATTTATTTGGATGCCGCTCAGCCTCATCCTGGATCTACCATGAGTGCAGAACCCTCTGCCTCTCAGCCTCATCCTGGATCCATGAGTGCAGAGTAGGGATGTACTGATATATGGTATTGGTGATATTGGTAGATTTTTAAAAATATTGGTATCAGCTGATATTTCAAAAGTACAATTTTTCCAAAATTATGAATAAAAGACTATTTAGAGGATGAAATTTCCAATATTTTATTGTTTTATCACTTCGCATAACTTGTTATTTTTTCACAAGGGTTAAGTTTGCATGTAAAAATAGCAGCTGCTCTGTATGTTCACGAGAGAGCTGATTTCTAGCAGCACTGGCATTTCCTCCAATACTGAACATGCATTCACTTGCAACTGTTGTGATGGTGCTCCCAAATATCTCTGAGCTAAGTTCCCTGAAAAACACATTTACTAAGCCCAACATAGGCCCATAGTCCAATTGTATAACAAACAAAACTGACATTTAATGCAGTGTTGCCATCTTTAATGAAAAGGATTATTGCTTTGTTGCCAAATTTTCAACATGGAAAATAAATTATGAATATGTTACAAAAATATGACAAATTAATAAACCTTAGCTGGTATCAGTATCAGTTATCAGCTGATACTGTTTTTAATTATTGGTATTGGTTATTGGCTAAAAAGCAACATTGGTACATCCCCAGTGTACAGCCCTCTGCCACTCAGCCTCATTCTGGATCCATGAGTGCAGAGCCCTCAGCCTCTCGGCCTCATACTGGATCCATGAGTGCAGAGCCCTCAGCCTCATTCTGGATCCATGAGTGCAGAGCCCTCAGCCTCATTCTGGATCCATGAGTGCAGAGCCCTCAGCCTCATTCTGGATCCATGAGTGCAGAGCCCTCAGCCTCATTCTGGATCCATGAGTGCAGAGCCCTCAGCCTCATTCTGGATCCATGAGTGCAGAGCCCTCAGCCTCATTCTGGATCCATGAGTGCAGAGCCCTCAGCCTCATTCTGGATCCATGAGTGCAGAGCCCTCAGCCTCATTCTGGATCCATGAGTGCAGAGCCCTCAGCCTCATTCTGGATCCATGAGTGCAGAGCCCTCAGCCTCATTCTGGATCCGAGTGCAGAGCCCTCAGCCTCATTCTGGATCCGTGAGTGCAGAGCCCTCAGCCTCATTCTGGATCCGTGAGTGCAGAGCCCTCAGCCTCATTCTGGATCCGTGAGTGCAGAGCCCTCAGCCTCATTCTGGATCCGTGAGTGCAGAGCCCTCAGCCTCATTCTGGATCCGTGAGTGCAGAGCCCTCAGCCTCATTCTGGATCCGTGAGTGCAGAGCCCTCAGCCTCATTCTGGATCCGTGAGTGCAGAGCCCTCAGCCTCATTCTGGATCCGTGAGTGCAGAGCCCTCAGCCTCATTCTGGATCCGTGAGTGCAGAGCCCTCAGCCTCATTCTGGATCCGTGAGTGCAGAGCCCTCAGCCTCATTCTGGATCCGTGAGTGCAGAGCCCTCAGCCTCATTCTGGATCCGTGAGTGCAGAGCCCTCAGCCTCATTCTGGATCCGTGAGTGCAGAGCCCTCAGCCTCATTCTGGATCCGTGAGTGCAGAGCCCTCAGCCTCATTCTGGATCCGTGAGTGCAGAGCCCTCAGCCTCATTCTGGATCCGTGAGTGCAGAGCCCTCAGCCTCATTCTGGATCCGTGAGTGCAGAGCCCTCAGCCTCATTCTGGATCCGTGAGTGCAGAGCCCTCAGCCTCATTCTGGATCCGTGAGTGCAGAGCCCTCAGCCTCATTCTGGATCCGTGAGTGCAGAGCCCTCAGCCTCATTCTGGATCCGTGAGTGCAGAGCCCTCAGCCTCATTCTGGATCCGTGAGTGCAGAGCCCTCAGCCTCATTCTGGATCCGTGAGTGCAGAGCCCTCAGCCTCATTCTGGATCCGTGAGTGCAGAGCCCTCAGCCTCATTCTGGATCCGTGAGTGCAGAGCCCTCAGCCTCATTCTGGATCCGTGAGTGCAGAGCCCTCAGCCTCATTCTGGATCCGTGAGTGCAGAGCCCTCAGCCTCATTCTGGATCCGTGAGTGCAGAGCCCTCAGCCTCATTCTGGATCCGTGAGTGCAGAGCCCTCAGCCTCATTCTGGATCCGTGAGTGCAGAGCCCTCAGCCTCATTCTGGATCCGTGAGTGCAGAGCCCTCAGCCTCATTCTGGATCCGTGAGTGCAGAGCCCTCAGCCTCATTCTGGATCCGTGAGTGCAGAGCCCTCAGCCTCATTCTGGATCCGTGAGTGCAGAGCCCTCAGCCTCATTCTGGATCCGTGAGTGCAGAGCCCTCAGCCTCATTCTGGATCCGTGAGTGCAGAGCCCTCAGCCTCATTCTGGATCCGTGAGTGCAGAGCCCTCAGCCTCATTCTGGATCCGTGAGTGCAGAGCCCTCAGCCTCATTCTGGATCCGTGAGTGCAGAGCCCTCAGCCTCATTCTGGATCCGTGAGTGCAGAGCCCTCAGCCTCATTCTGGATCCGTGAGTGCAGAGCCCTCAGCCTCATTCTGGATCCGTGAGTGCAGAGCCCTCAGCCTCATTCTGGATCCGTGAGTGCAGAGCCCTCAGCCTCATTCTGGATCCGTGAGTGCAGAGCCCTCAGCCTCATTCTGGATCCGTGAGTGCAGAGCCCTCAGCCTCATTCTGGATCAGGGGCCAGGAGAAGTACTTTGCTTCTGCAAACCAGGACGGGAGGAAGGTAAGGTGCTTACCTGGGCGGGGAACGCGCACTTAAGGAAGGAGGTAGAGAAGGTGCACGTGGCTAGTCGGAGGACTGTGATCGTTGTCCATGCTGGTGGCAATGACTTGTTCCTCAAAGGCTGTAGGGTAGGTCTTACAGAAGGGATCATCACCGAGATCATGTCTCTTGCGGATGATCTAAAACTGAAGACAGACAGGGGAATGTTAATGGGTATTTTACCGCGAATGAATGACCACGCGCTCAGTAAGGTCATTGGCATCAACGAGAGGGTGCAAGACTTGTGTGTCCTGCTGGGTGTGAGGTTTATTGACCCGTTTGATGCATTTTCGGGTAGGTGGGACCTTTACCAGAGGGATGGTGTCCACCTCAATAACAAGGGTAAAGGTGTGCTAGGCGCGCTGCTCGACTGGCACCTATACAGAATGGTGAGGTCGAGTCCGGGGAGAGATGATGGGCCCCTACCGGGAAGGGATGATGATGAGCTGGTGGTGGATGTACCTTCAACTGAAGGGTGCTTCCAGGTACAGGTGGATGACCCTCCTTCCATGTTGGAAGGGGCTCAGGCTCCTGCGGAAGTTGCCCCTTCGTTAGTGAGGGGCTCTTCAACTCCTGACAGCCGTGGCTGTTTGGGAAATGGGTCGTGCTAGGGGGTGGTCAGAATAGGGAAGGCTCCCTCCGTGCAATGCTTTTTAATGCTAGGTCGATTAGGAACAAGTTTTGCGAGCTACAGGCGCTCTTAGCATCAGAATACCAGGATATCGTTGCTATCACCGAGTCCTGGATTCATACTGATCGTAAGGACTACGTTGGGGAGTTCAAAATTCCCGGGTATAGAATGTTTTGCAAAGACTGCACCCGTGGGAGGGGGGTACTAATATACATCAGGGACACATTGAGTCCGGTTGACTGCCAGTTCTGGTCGGAACGGGAGCTGCTTGGTGTCGATCTGAATGTGGGAGGGACGAACTATAGGCTAATCTTGGTGTACAGACCTCCGCATCTCCTCCTCGAGGAGGATACAGCCCTGTACACCGAACTCCGTAGCCTGCTAGGGGATTGGGTGTGTGTAGTTTTAGGAGACTTCAACTGTCGCGGCATGAAGAACTTTTGGAAGACAGGACTGCTGATGCTGAAGGGAGGAGGCTAGTTGACTTTGCTGATGAGAACTTCCTCACTCAGTGGGTCAATGAGCCTACACGAGGCGAAAACGTTCTAGACTTAGTATTCACGACCAAAGACAACCTCGTCACTGGCCTCACCATTGATGAATCATTGGGCGGGAGTGATCATGGTCTGATTAGGTTCCGTGTGTGTGTCCCTCGGGTGAAGCATAGTAACTCAAGAGGCAGTAAGCTCGATCTCCAGCGGGTGGACTTTGTTAGCCTCCGGGATAGCGTAGGTGAGATGGGGTTAGAGGTTGGTGGCAATGTTGAAGGAGTGTGGAGTGCATTCCGGGATGAGTTTATGGTGCTGCAGTCTGCTGCCATACCCTCAAAACCAGTCACCCCTGCTTCAACGCAGCCTAAGTGGTTCAATCGTGACATCGCTTCAGCTATCCAAAATAGGAAAGTAGCATATAGGAGGGCGAAGGCCAATTGTTCCCATGAGAACACTGAAGCATATGTCTGCCTGTGTAGGGAAGTGAAGGCGAAGGTTAGGCTAGTGAAACGTAACGAAGAACTACGGGTGGCAAGCCTCTGCAAGGGGAACCCTAAGGAGTTCTTCAGTTATGTTAATAGTAGAAAGCCCATTAAAAGCATGATAGGTCCGTTAAAAGACTGAAGCGGCATTCTGTGGACCTCTGACGCGGACATTGCCAATGTGCTTAATGAATACTTTGCGGGAGTTCACCAGGGAGGACACCCGCATCATCCCCGAGCCAGGCGTGAGGCATGAAGGTGCTGGCCTGGATATTGTTCGATGTACTGTGACAGTCGTTGCCGATAGAATAGACAAACTGAGCGCGTTTAAGGCTCCTGGGCCAGACCAGTTTCTCCCCAGAGTGTTGCGGGAGGTGCGCGACCAGGTGGCTCCCCACCTGGCTACAGTCTTCAACAAATCGTTGGAGATGGGCCAGGTGCCTGGTGACTGGAGGGAAGCCAATGTGACCCCTATCTTTAAGAAAGGGGATCACGAAAGTCCAGGGAACTATCGTCCCATTAGTCTCACTTCAGTTGTAGGTAAATTATTAGAGGGGATAATAGCCGATAAGATTGTTGACCATTTGGATTCCTACAAGCTGCTTGGGGACTCCCAACATGGGTTTAGATGGCATAGGTCGTGTCTCACCAACTTGCTCGAGCTTTTCCACGTCATGTTGAGTGAGTATGATAAGAGTAGGACGATTGATATACTTTATCTCGACTTTGAGAAAGCCTTTGATAAGGTACCTCACTGCTGGTTAATGGCGAAAGTGCGCGCACTGGGTATCGGTGGGAAAGTAGGTAGGTGGATTGAAAACTGGCTGAAGAATAGGTGACAGAGGGTTGTAATTAAAGGGGCTAGTTCGGGTTGGGCCTCGGTCACTAGTGGGGTTCCTCAGGGTCCCGTTTTGGGGCTGCTGTTGTTTATCATTTACATAAATGATATAGATGGTAGCATCATCAGTCGGATCGCCAAATTCGCTGATGACACCAAGCTTGGGGCCAATGTTGGACACCAGAGGCGATCGAGCAACTGCATGCAGACCTAGGTAGGATAGGAGAGTTGTCCTAAAAATGGCAAATGCTGTTTAACTTGGGTAAATGCAGGGTGATGCACATTGGCTACGCCAATCCCAAGTCGGACTACTCAATGTTGGGGAGTAATATCGAGGTTACTGATTTGGAAAAGGACTTGGGTGTGCTAATTAGCAGCGACCTTAAGTTTACCAAAGAGTGTGTAGGGGTGGAAAAGAAAGCCCAGAAGCTGTTGGGTTATATCAGGAGGCAATTTCAGTTTCAGAACAAGGAGATTGTGCTCTCACTGTACAATTCCCTGGTTTGGCTGCACCTTGAGTAAGCTGTGCAGTTCTGGTCGCCCACCCTCAGGAAAGATATTGTGAGGCTGGAGCGAGTGCAGCTGAGGGCCACAAAGTTAATCCCTTCCATTAGGCATATGGGCTACAATCGACAGTTACGCGCCCCGAACTTGTTTTTGCTTGAAACTCTGAGGCTGCCTGGTCAACTGATCGAGGTTTTCAAGCTCTTATGCGGGTTCAACAATGTCGATTTTAGAAGTATGTTTAGTTTAAATGATAACCCAACTCGCAACAATGGTTGGAAGTTGGATTTGAAATGGTTTAGGACTAGTGTGTGTAGGAATTACTTTACGTATAAGATTTGTGACACATGGAACAGGTTACCTTCAGAAGTTGTGAACACTTCCTCTGTGGATCAGTTCAAGAAAAGGTTAGACCAAATCTTGTACACTATTTGAGGGTGTAGAGTTTTCCCTGACACCTGTTACCATTGGTACCTCCTCGGTATGGGCCGCAAGGCCTTTTGAGGTACTACTTTTCCTTGTAACTCCTTGTAACTCCTTGTAACTCTCTCTCTCTCTCTCTATATATATACACACAGAGCCGGCCCTAACAAGTGCGGGGCCCTAGGCATTTTGATTATACAGGGCCCCACTCCAGAAAAGATTTTAGTTCATAGTAAAAAGGCAAAAAAATAATCTGAAGTGCTATACATTTATTGTAGACATCTGTCTAATAATATTAAGAATAACAAAAAAAATGCTTTCATTAAGAATACTAAAAAAATACCATACTTTATAAATTTAATATATTTTAAAGTCTAATTTTTCTAACCCTCCTTTCTGAAAATTCCATTAAAAGGGGTTCAAAATTTAAACCCTTGCTTCTTCATGTTCAATTGACAATATTCCAAGGTTATTTAGCCTATCTTGGCCCATATTAGACTTTAAGCAGTTTTTAATTAATTTTAATTTTGAGAAGCTTCTTTCTCCTGATGCTACCATCACAGGAATTGTTAAAAATATTCTTAGAGCAATCAATAAATTTGGACAGCAAGAGGCTATACCATTAGATGAAATGAAGTCAAGTAATTTTAAAGGCTGCCCTATTAAATCTTCATTGCTCTGGTCATGAATGGTCATCTGAGCTTCTCCTCTGCACAAGTACTTGTTCAATGAGCCAATCATTTTCTCTTCATTTTCTTTTCGGGATTTGTTGATTTTTTTTTTTTGGCTTCCACTCAAATATTTTCTTCCAAGGTCTCTAGCTTGTTGGGACATTATCGAAGCTTCAGGTCTGAAATATTTTAGTACTTATTGAGAATTGTATTCCCTATAATACCATTAATAGCAATAATAGCCAGGTAGGCCAACAAATGTTAAATACCAGTAGGCCTAAATAAGAAAATGGGTAGGCCAATAAATGTTAAATACCAGTAGGCCTAAATTGTGATATACTCGCTTATGCGTACTAATGTTGTTAAAAGTATACCGTACCCTAAAAAGGGTTAACTTTGATTTGATTTATTGATTTGATTGATTATTGATTGATTGATCAATCATAAATTGATTTTAACTAGCGCTTAAATCACGTAACCTATGCACTCCTACATGATAAAACTAAAAGAAAACTTTGATGAAAATTTCCTATACGCAAGGAAAGCTGAAGCTGTTTAGAAACTTCTAAAAAAATCGACGCCGACTAGGCTACTACGAATTTCTATTTTCTGCTTCACAATAGTGTTAAATATAAACATTAAAGTAGAATCGAGATAATGAAATAGAGGCCATACCCACTTTGGAAGAAAAGAAAGAAAATGTTGTTTTAAATGGTACACTCAATAAATTTGTAATATACTAATGGTTTTATATTTCATTAAAACTGTCCTTAATTTTCCCCTTTCCTATGACAGCCGGTGTGAGTCGGGGAATCTGGTGGAAGCAAAATATATAAAAAATTTATTTGCCCAGCCCTGCTGGCAGTGCAGGGCCCTAAGCTAGCTCGCCTTGCCCTAAGGCTGGCCCTGTGTATATATATATATATATATATATATATATATATATATATATATATATATATGTATATATATATATTAGGGTGTTTCCTAAATTAAAAGTTTGGAAAAATTTTAATCCACATGGATCCCCTTGTTCCATTTGCTGAAGAGACTGATAAACCGAAGTATTAATTCAATAGTTTAAAGTTTACGGGTCCCCAGTTTGATGCTCTGGCAGATCATAAACGGAAAAAATTAAACAAAAATCTGTCAATGAATTTTTATTCAACAAACGAGTACCATTTCACTACACATTTTCACAAAGATACAAAAAACATAACCACTTCTTGCGAATCATTTGTCCATGAAATCCTTCTTGGCTTTATTCGGGTATTTCGCCCTATGCTGCATCACAGTTTTGAGCAAATACTGCTTCTGCTCTTCGTTCTTCGTCAGAGAACAGTTGAACTCTTTAGTGAGCGCGATGGCTCTTTCGGCCCGATCGTTGACGACAGAGATTTTGGTAACAGTTGCCGCTGCTTGCTTGAAGCCCTCTACTTCAGTCCACTCGGCAACTGGCTTTTTCAAGAATTCTGTGTCCAAGTCGAATGCATGGAAGAAAGCCATCGTCTTTCCTGTCATGAACTCCGCCAGGTGTTTCGAGGCAAGATTCCTGACGTTCTTCCCTTGGGGTCGCTTGAGTTCCTTTTTCGATGCGGGCTTACCCAAACTGACGACCATCTGAGCCTTTTCTTCATCTGCCACATCTGCGTCGAAGAACGCCATGGCAATAAGAGTCTCAGAGATGTACCATAGGTGTCGAGACATGGCTTCTTGCGCAGCGTTAACACACGAATATCCCGACATGGCAAAGGCTTCCGCGTCACGCAGAAATTCCAGATCAACTGCGGCAGCCTTGCTTGAGGTTGCAGCACGAGTCCAACCTCGGATGTAGACGAGGGACACGAAGAGACCTACGGCTGTCAGAGCTTCCAACTCGTTCACATCTTGAACTGCTTCTTCAGTAGAATTACTTTCAAGGAGTAGATGGCTATCGCCATCCATCGAGCGTGATGGTAAGCGCCAGGGGCTCTGAGAGGGAAATCCACCACTTTTGCTTCTCCAGGAAGAGAGAACCAACTGTAGCAGTTCCTTGTAGTCATCGCGCTGATGCGACGTGCTCACCATCCCTCTCACCAGTAGGACTGACTTCTCCCTCAGTTCCCTCATAGAGTCATTGACTTGAGCAAAATCGTACAGCCGCACGTCCAACCGGTCGATGAACTTCCATTGTGCCTGAAACCTCTTGAAAACGGGTATATCGGGGCCACTTGAAGGGCCGTATGCACGCTTGAAGACGGAGCTGAGGATGACTTCATAGATGTGATGCCGACAGGGGAAGTACATGAGTTCTCTGCCAAGACCTTTCTCAATCAGGACGCAGGCCCTGATATGAATCCCGGTGTTCGACGCTGTCATGTCGAAAGACAGTCCCCGCACGCGCTCTTCCATCCTGTGTTCCTTGACCAAATCCAAGCAAACTCGCGCTATCTTCTCGCCGGTTCCGGACATCACCTTAGGAACGCCGAGCAACTTCTCCTTGCCGTCGCCAGAGACGAGGATGGCGATCCGGTCAACGCTCTCCTTCCATTGCTCATTGTCAGGTAGGAGCTTACCGTCCCAATGCAAGACAAGAGGCTGACCAGGACAAACTTCGTCGGATTGATAACTTTCAGCAGCCACTTTCCTGAGAGCCTTGCGTGTGCGGTACATGGTACTGGCAGAAATGGACAGTTCATCCAAGTCAAAACCTAGTGATTTAGCCGCTGCAGTGTACGACATAGCTGAATCGCGGTACGAAATATTCAGCCGATCGTAGGTAGTCGTCACATCCTGTGAGATCAGATTCCTGCGTCGCTTCTTGGTATTTCCCTTGGAGGAGGATGGAAAAACTTCCACGGTTGGGTCAACGACATCTGAGTCAGTCTCTGACGAAGTTGAAATCACTAAAGCCCCCATATCTTCTGCAGCTCCTTGTTCCTTCCTGGCCTTCTCCTGTTGTTCCTTAATCTTGTCCAGCCTCTTCCTTTTCCTAATCTCCTTATAGTGAAGCTTCATGTCAACAGGGCCCATGCTGCAGGAATTTGGATCTTCACGCTGCATGTCGAGAAAGTGGATGTCCTCCTGATTCTTCATCATTTCCTTAGCCTGTGAATGAGCAATGTCCATGATCTCCTTCGCTATTGCCTCCTTGAACATCGCCTCCTTCACTCGGAAGGACTCTGCTTTATGTGACTTGTGCTTCACAAGCCGGTCGTATTCCTTGAGAAGGGATTCCATCTTCCTCAAGGCCGAATCTCGACGCATCATGGGGATTCTCGCTCTCTCCCAAATATGAGACAGGCATCCAGGCACAGGTTCAGGCATTTAGTACGTCCAAATTTTTGCTCCTTTTGGTGGTAAAAGTACTTTTTGAGTACTTGCAACTGAGTTGGAAGGCCACTTGATGTGATGTTCGCATCCGTCTGGCCAATAAGAAACACTTCTGTTTTCGCTCTGGTAGACACCTGGAAAAGAAAACAAACTAAATAATTCCACAGAAATAATTTCACATCGTAATTAATTTCATTAATTAAATAAAGAAAAGCAGTAACTGGGACTCGAACCAGTGTCATAGCCGTTTGGCGGCATCGCTCAAGTCGGCGTACACAGCACGCTATCCACTACACCATCTAGGGAGTGGATAGCGTGCTGTGTACGCCGACTTGAGCGATGCCGCCAAACGGCTATGACACTGGTTCGAGTCCCAGTTACTACTTTTCTTTATTTATAAAACTGATACGTGTACGCTACGTTCTCTTTGACAATTCATTAATTAAATAAATTTTAATACCGCAGTAAAATTACATTAATTAGTATCATAAATAATTACCAGCTTAGTTGTCCAATATGCAACAGACTAATTAATTTCATGTACGGTAATATTTATAATAAATATCACTACCACAGTAAAATGACAGAAATTAAATAATAATAAATTTCAATACCACAGTAAAATGAGATAATTAGTAGCATATATAATTACCTCCATAGTTGTCCAATAGGCTATACAACATGAACCGCTCAAGTGACGAAGAAAACCATCTTCACTGCAGGCAGGCGAGAAATGAACTGACAAAAAGTCGTCAAAGTTGGGGACCTCTAAATGCAGCGTGATCTGGTTCAAACTTGCACAAACGTGTTTTTCTTGTTCTTTAGAATACGGAGAAACGTGTGGATTAAAACTCCAAGCTCATTTTTATTTTACCCTATAGGTATGAAACACCCTAATATATATATAGGGTGGGCCAAAAAACTATTACCCTGATTTTGAACGATACAATTTTATCTTTATTAAATGTTACTTGTACAATCAATATATGTGTCCTGTATAGAATTTCATGGTCTATCTCCTGGTGAAGTTGGATTTTTGCTAAATGAAACCATTATTTTGTAATTTGCTGTTATACAGACACAGGTAGAAAAACTTTGTTTTTATACAGTTACCTAATTGATTCAAAGATTATGTGGAATGTCCCCTCCTCCATTATCAATGCACACTTGCAACCTTGCTCACCATTGATCTACTACATCAAGGATTTTTTTCTTGGTAATAAGCAGCAGTGATTTTGGTATTTTGATCAACAAAAACAATCTCTGACTTCCCTATCTTTGAAATAAAGATGGAAACCATGACTTTTTGAGAAAAATGTGGATGTTCCCTGCAAAGTCGATCTAGACTGATAGGTTTTTTGTCCTCTCTTCCATAAACTTGGTCATTTTGTGTGTTTATTGTTGAAGCAACCATAAAGGTCTTCTCGTTGCTGAACCATATTTTTGACACTTCTCTGTCTGGGAATCTATCTAATAGAGCATGACATTTTTCAACTCTTGCTTGCTTATTTAATTCAGAGAGCTTATGAACTTTGACTCTTTTAAAACATTTAAGACCCAAATCATCCTTTACTATATGATGAACACTAAAGCGAGAAATACCATTAGTTTTTGAAATTTCTCTAACAGACTTGTGGGGTTTGGGCCATTCTTCTTGACTGCATATCATGGATGTAACTGTGTCAATATTTTCCTCAGTATGTGATGTCTTTGGCCTTTCACTATCTTTTCATTTGGTTGACCCTGTGATATTGATTTTCTTTGAGATATTGAAGTCCAGGTATTATTCATTTATTTGGAAACTCTTCCTTCATTCATTTTGCATCCCAGTGTTTCTCCTTACGCAGGTTCAATATCAATGCTTCATCTTCCTTAGAGTATTTCATTGTTATAACTTGTTCACCAACTATGGCAGTGTTATAACTTGTTCACCAACTATGGCAGAATAATGGTCTGAAATGAAAAAGGAAATAAATTATTTTTTGTGAAAATTAGGAAAATTAATTATTTACAGAGAAACTGACTGTCATCTGAAAGTATCAGTTACTGACATTGCCTTTCAATTGAGTACCATATTCTGATACTTCCCTCCAGTTGTGAGCCTGTACCTTTACTCCTGGGGTGTTGAATCCATATTCAAAGCCAGTGTTTGAAAGAGTAAAAGTATGGGTACAACATACAGCCTCAGCAGAAAGATCAATATAGAGGGTAAGCCACAATATTTTTTTCAAAAGTTGGGTAATAGTTTTTTGGTTCACCCGGTATATATATATATTTTTTTTTTTTTAAGTTCGGGAAGAACCGATTCGCCTCTATTTAAAAGGGCATATCTCGGCGGAAAAACAAAGAAAAAGTGAGAGGAAAGACAGAGGAAAAAGAAAGGGTGGAGGGGACAGTCGAAGTGGAAAAAGACCAAGGACTGCAGGGTCGAGCCCCATCATCCTTGGGTGCTAGGGCCGGGAGGGCGCACGTGAAACCTCCAGAACAAGCATGTACAAACGAGCACAAAGAGCACTCAAGAGCACGAGCTTAGAACCCCCTTGCGGGTATATATATATATATATATATGGGGGTTCTAAGCTCATGCTCTTGAGTGCTCTTTGTGCTCATTTGTACGTGCTTGTTCCTGGAGGTTTCACATGCGCCCTCCCGGCCCTAGCACCCAAGGATGATGGGGCTTGACCCTGCAGTCCTTGTCATCCTTGGTCTTTTTCCACTTTGACTGTCCCCTCCACCCTTTCTTTTTCCTCTGTCTTTCCTCTCACTTTTTCTTTATTTTTCTGCCGAGATATGCCCTTTTAATTAAATAGAGGCGAATCGGTTCTTCCCGAACTTAAAAAAAAAAAAATATATATATACTGGGCCACAAAAGTATTTATGAATCGTAAGTTTTAATATACAGTATTTGGAATAAGAATGTGTATCTAGTACAGTAAAACCCATTTAATCCAGACTCTTTTTATCCGGAAATCTGGTTAATCCGGACTCAGTCTGGATTAACCAGAAATAATCCGGATGCAGTCCGAATCACCCACATGTTGGCAAACTTAAAACACTTTTGAATCACAAACCTGCAGTATTATATATATATTATTCATCCACATAATTGACATTCAGTACTTGCCACAAAGTTGGTGATGCTTTTGATTATGGAGGTGGTGGTAGAGGAGTTGTAGTGGTGGTGGAGGATGGAGGCTTAGAGGTGGAGGATGGAGCTTTTACTGGCTTGCACACTAATTTACTATTTACAGTACACTTAACACTTAATGTAGACTACACTATATACACTGCATTATTAACAGTTAATCACTGTCACTTTCATCCCCCTCCATCAACACTAACAGAGGCTCAGGGATGACAGCCTCTACACCTGGGCCATAAGGTGTAGAGGCTCTGAAAGCTGCATGAAGGTCAAGAGATAGATAACTCACTATCAGAGCAGACACTGCCTCTTGACTAACTGGAAGTAACTGGTGATCTTCTTTTGCTGTTGTTTACTCTGGCTCTTGTTCAACCCCATCCTCTTCATTCTCAGACCTTCATAAAAGTCATTGAAGACTTCCCCTCACTGGTCTACAATCTTCAGCAGTGTGTCCATGGCCTCTATACCTTTGGCAAATGAAATGAGCTCCTCCTCTTCAAACTCCACCTGCTCACTGGATGTGGAGACATCTTGAACTATCTCCTCCTCCATCATGTGGTGGTATCCAGGGACACCAGAGTCTTCTTCCAGCCACTCTTTTACCTCATCTTCTGCAAGCTGACCCTGGCCTCCATCTTCAAGAAGGCTCCTGAAGTCGCCTGGGCCAAATCCCTCAAAAGTTGACACAGCTTTTGGTATGTCAAAGAGTTTGACCCAGCCATTCTTGAGTGTGTTGAGTGAAACCTTCCAGGTGTCAGCCCAATTAAAGATGGCATCCTTGATGTTGTACCTTTTGAAGTTCTCTAGTGTCTTCTGAGCTCTGGTGTCTACATATCCCTCCTCATTCATGCTTTCCTCCACCACCACAAGGCACTGATTGAGGAATTTCTTCCTGTAGAGCCTCTTGCAAGACTGTTATTTCCCTGCTCCATTGGCTGAATGAGCAGTGTGGTATTGGCAGGAAGGAACATTGCTGATATCCTGCCATCCTTGCTCCTCAGCAAGGATGGCAGGATGGGTGAGCTGGAGCATTGTCCAGGAGAAGAATAGCCTTGGTCTTCTCAGCTTGTACACCATACATCCTCTCCTTGAACCTCTGAACCTATGGCACAAAACATTTTTCAAACCAGGTTTGAAAAATTTCTTGAGTAAACCAGGCTGACTTGTTACTAAAATACTTTACTGGCAGGGAGTTCATGATGTCTTTGATGGCTCTAGGCTGCCTAGATTTCCCCACCACAGCAGCTGGCGGATGGTGGGAGCCATCAGCATTTGCACAACATTGAACTGAAAAATGTCTTTGACAATTTTGTGCCCTCAAGTACTCTGAATGCTCTTGTCAGCCTGAGTGTTCTGCGGGAGAGAGTGCCAAAACAGTCCAGTTTTGTCACTGTTGTAAATCTGGAAATCATGCAAGTCATTCTCCATCTTCACTTTTTGAAGTTTCACTTTGAATGGGTCCACAGCTTCCAGGTCAGCACTCAGAATCTCTCCTGCTATTTTCTTGTTGACCATGCAGTGGCATTTACGGAAATGGTACAGTCAACCACAACTACTTATAATTTTCCAAGCCAAGATGGACTGAGAGTCTTTCGGCTGCCTCCTGAATGTCGACACCCTTCACCGGCACACCTTCAGCACATTGTTGGGTGTACCACTTGTACACAGCCTGGTCCAGGTCACCATGTGCCGCATGACGCACATGAAACACTTTCTGTTGACCAGTAGCACCCTCAGTTTCTTGCAAGACCTTCTTCACTTTATCAGGTTGTTCTTCAATAGATCATAGCAGGTCGATTTCTTTAAGTTATACTTCTCCATCAGAACTTTAGGAGAAACACCTTTCTCATAGTCTTCTAAGACTGCTAGCTTGCCCTTTAGATTAAACTCCTTCCTGGCCCTCTTCTGACCTCCCTTTGCAGCTGTCTTGCCTTTAAAAGCCATGATAAGAATGTCCACAAAGTCACAACACGTCCTAGAGAGGTTGGCAATGTGCACACGCGGCTGTAGCAGGGCAACTGAGTGACTCACATCACGTCTTACCCTTGTCAGTGATAGTTGCGGTGTTATTTGCCTGGACAATAATGATGTCACGTTGTATGCATGTGTTTATGTCACTGACCTGGGTGTAGCAAGGTTGAATGTGGTATAGGGTGTGTGCTGCTGCTTACCAGTGTTTTGAATAAATAAAGTTCATGTTCTTTATGCAAATAGAATACATTTTAGTAAACTTATATTATAGGCAATTGTGACAAGCCTATATGACTTTATCGAGAATTAAGTTATTGTGATGGTTTTAATGCACAAAAAACATCACAAAAAGTTCTAATTCTCAATAAAGTCCTTTCAAACATCGGAAATTTACACTATCGACAGTGGAGAATGTATCAAAGCAGCAACTATGCAGCACAAATACATGAACACACATGCCCACAGCTTGGGCAATGGTCTTAGGGAGGGATGGGTGGGTGTGCGACACATGGGTGATCTGGACTCTGCTCTTATAATTCAGACTGAGCCTGGATTAACCAGAATTTGACCAGGCTTCATCCAGACTTCGCTTTATCCAGAAATTTGCTTAATATGGACTGGATTTCCCCGAATTAGTCCAGATTAAATGGGTTTTACTGTAATAAGATATTTAATTGTAATATAATAATATTTGATATATTTGACAATAAAACAGGTTAATAAAAGAAAAATACCATACTTGTAAAAATTTATTTATAAAAACTTATGAAAATTAGTATACTGTATGGCCACCCTTGTTCTTTCAGACTAGTTCAAGATGCGGAGACATTGAGTCAACCAACTTCAGGACTGATTCAGGACTGATTTTATACAACTCTTCTTGAAGAACTCTCCATAAATCTTTATTTTTTGCCTTATCTTCTCTTGTTCTTACTTTTCTTACAAGCTCATCCCAAAAATGTTCAATAGGATTTAAATCTGGACTCTGAGATGGTCATCCTAGCATTTTAAATCTGGACTCTGACTTGGTCATCCTAGCATTTTAAATCATCCTTCTTCAAGCTTACTGTAGAGCTGTTTGTGATTTAGCACTATGCTTAGGATCGTTATCCTGTTGAAATATGAAGTTTGCATAATCTCCATCAAGTTCTTTAGCAGCTTGGATTGCAATATTTGTGAATAGATATTTGAATACATATTGAGCCACATGTCAATTTTCATTCCCAGTGATCTGGTGTAATTTTCCAACTCCCTTTGAGAAGCAGCCCCCACACATTGATTCCCCCCACCTCCTTTATTCACCATCAGAATAAGGAATTCATTCTTATATTCTTCACCAATTCATATATTAACAATTCTCCTCCTTTTATCACTACCAAAAATTTTGAATCTGCTTTCATCACTCCATACAATTTTCAACCAGTTCTCAGCCTCCCAATCTTTGTGTTGAATAGCAAATTCTAATTGGGCTATAAGTCTTCTTTGACAATAAAGGTTTTTTTCTTACTCACTCTAGCAAATATTTTATCTATTAACCTAATGTTTGTTTATCTCGCTTTCACTAATTCTTTACTCAAGTCATTTGCTGTCATAAATCTATTCTCCAAAGCCAGAAATTTTAGATGCCTTACACCACGCTCCGACAAAACCCTCTTTCTTCCAGTTCAGACTAACTTACAGGTACTTTCTTGGTTTAAAATATGTTTCTTATGGTATCTGACTGTACTTTCACTTACCTTCAGCATTTTTGCAATACTTGTATTAGAATAATTACCCATTTTAACGAGAGCAGTCAATTCTCCTAAGTCTTGGCTAGATAACTTGCGTGTCTTAACCATCCTTTCAAATTGGAAATATATAAGTAAAAATTTCATTGAACAGTGTTAAAATGAACCTCCTCCTATTGAGGCTGACAACACACTAAACTGTGCATAGTTTGTGCCACTAATTTCAAAATTAGAGGACTTTTAATTTAGTGATGCCAAATTAACAAAATATTGAAGAAACTCTATGGGAATTAATTACAATGACTTTTAAAGTGGCAAAATATTGTATTTAATCTAATAATTACTGTCTTATACTAATTTATTTGTGTTCTGCATAACATAAATTACCATAAAAAATATATTAACAAAATAAATTTTACTAAATTGCAAAAAATAAAGCTACCATTAATATCTGGATAATATTTCTCAATTCATAAATACTTTTGCAGACCAGTGTGTATATATACTGTATATAAATTTTTTTTATTTGCTTAACTGCCAATTCATACCTAGAGTGGTACATATCTCAGCAAATATATATACACATAATATACACACCCATCCATCCATCCATCAATCATGCACCTTGGTGGTGTAGTGGTTAGTGTTGCTGACTACAAATCCATCGGCCCCAGGATTGAGACCCAGTGATGGCAGGTGGTGCACAGCAAAACCCAGCTGTTCATCTTTCCACACTAAAGAAATTGGTTGGTAGATGAATGGGTACCTGGGTAGCCCAGTGGGACATGGTTTGGATTCCACATTAAACTGTGGGTCTAAAATGGAGTGACAAGCTTGACCTTTGTCAGAACGAACAATTTGAGCAGAAGCAAAACCAAGGTTATACATACCCTATCACCTTAGTTCTAAGGTGTGTTACATAAAGCTATCTTCTCTTTTTGAGTTACACAAGTACCAAAGCTTTTACACTGTAATTTTATGAAAATTGTTTTTTTACACTCATGCCATTAATGACTTAAAGATAAGTTACTTTAGATTTATTATTATTTTTTTACTATAATTTAATACCTAATAAGAGACCATTTCAAATGCATAAAATTCAAATTCATAAAATTATGCATTTGAATGGTCTCAGACTTATTAGGTATTAAATTATAGTAACAAAAGTAATAATAAATCCAAAGTAACTTATCTTTAAGTCATTAATGGCATGAGTGTAAAAACCAGTTTTCATAAAATTAAGTGTAAAAACTTTGGTACTCATAACTCAAAAACAGGAAAGAAAAATGTTCTAAGGTGTGCTCCATAAAGCTAAGGCAATAGGGTACTGGTGTATATATAACCTTGGTTTTGCTTCTGCCTGAATTGTTCATTCTGATAAAGTTCAAGCTTGTCACTCCACCTTAGACCTACAGTTTAACATGTTTCCCCATATTACTCATTGGCACTTATTATTATTATTATTGACAATAATATATACAGGGTGTCCAATAAGTCCGACATCATAGGAAAAATAATAAAAAAAGGCAAAACAAAAGCTTTTATTTACAGAATGTGCTCAATATGTCCACCATTATTTTCAATACACAAATTCAGACGTGATACCCAGTCAGCAAGCACACGGTGAATGATGTCAGGAGTAATGGTGTTACATGCCCCAATAATACGCTGCTGCAAATGTTCACCACTCCTAATTTTCTCTGCGTATACCAGCGCTTTCAAGTGGCTCCAGAGATAAAAATCTAGTGGCGTGAGATTCGGGCTTCTAGCTGGCCATTCCACAGGCCCTCAACGTCCTATCCAATGACCAGGGAATTGTTGGTACAGGTATTCCCTTACTTGGGTGCTGTAATGTGCAGGAGCACCGTCTTGCTGGAACCATGTTGGGAAATTTCCTTCTTCATTCAAGACACTTGGAAATGCTTCTTCCTTGAGCAATGAGCATACGTAGGTAGGTGCCTCCAGTGACATGTTCATCGAAAAAGAGGGGGCCTATGATGTGATCCTTCCAAATGCCACACCATACCATCACCTGAGATGCACCTTGTTCCTTTGAAGAGGTATACCAGTGAGGGTTGTTTTGAGACCAGTAGCGGGTGTTCTGTCGATTTACCTCACCATTTCCATAAAAAACAGCCTCATCACTGAACAGAATGGTGGAGGGGAAATTGGCATCCTGAGCATATTGTTCCATAGCCCATTCACAAAATTCCATCCACCACTCGGGATCATCATCGCTTAATTTCTGTAGGATCTGAAGTTTATATGGATGCCACTTGTGAGCCTGAAGAATGCGATGGATGCTACTTTTCAACACTCCTGTCTCGGCGGACAATCGCCGAAGAGACTTATTGGGACTTCTGTTAAAATGAGCCAGGATAGCAGTCGCTGTATCATCGTCAGTGGACCTCCTTGAAGGTCCACTGCGTGGTTTATCTTCTATGGATCCTGTTTCCTTAAACTTTGCAACAAGTCTGCTAACACAACTCTGTGTTATTGGCTCGCGGTCTGGATGCAGTCTGTTAAATTCAGCAGCAGCCTCTCTTTGACTCCGATTTTGTATGAGTAGAATTATCTGGATTCGTTCTTCCTTGCTCACAGACATTATGGCCTGTAGAAAGAGAAAAATATGAATTATGGTTTGTAGAAATAGAAAAATATGAATTTCTCCTATGATGCCGGACTTATGGGACACCCTGTAGAAGACTTGGATGTGACCTTCATAGCCCATTTGACCACACCCTACTGTAGTGGTTTGCTCTATTGACAAAACTGTGTAGTTAGCAGTGGTTGGTGGATTGAAGATGATGATTTAATGGGCCTTCAGGTCATATAACTAACATATGCTGTACGTACTGTATTAAAAATGACATTATAGAACAAGCTTATGCACTGATTTTTTTATATTTTATAAAACAAAATACTAATGGACAACAAACATGCCAGATTGACTTGTGTAGCTGTTCAGACTGATTAACCAGTGAATGTCTGTTGTCTTCACTGTCATAGACATAGGAATCCTTTTTTCTGATTCGTTTTAAGACTTATATGTCACAATGACTACCACATACAGATTTTTTTTTTGTGGTTGGGGAGAATTTAATGCTTTACATAGAAAAGTCTGTGAAGTGAACCTACTACATAGTATATGTAGTGTTGCGAAATTTTTTTTTTTTGTACACGGTTCAAAATACCATTTTCATAAAAACTGATAATATAGTTTTAATAAATTACTTTTTAGATGTAAAAACAATGGAATGTTATGCATGTACAGTATATTTTAAATGTATAACAGGCCTACTTTTAATTGAACTTAGACCTATAGGATACAGCATAGGCTTAATAATTTTTTGCAGGTTTTTTAAAAATACAAGTATGTAGCTAATAAAATAGTTGCTAAATGTTATAAAAATGGTGAAATATCCAACATCTGTGTAAAAGTTATAAAATTTTTTATATTAATGTTAGGCTTAGGTCATAGAGGATAGGTCACCAATTAATTTTCTGTGGTCAACATGTGTATTTCTGTAACTATCCAAGTCTGCTCCCCTACCCCTCCCCATTTTCTTTACTGACATTATTTTAATGAAATCAAGTTGACATTACCACTTTTTATCTTCCAAATGAAATTAAATTTAAACTTAACAGAAAAAGTTTGATGTTGATTCTTTTGAAATGTTTGCCTATATTTTGAAGTAAAACCTATAATGACTGTATGTGTGGGTTTATTCCCACTTGTTGGAAATTCCATTTCCAACAGCAAGTAAGTTTAAAAATGTATACATGTATACACAAGTCTTTACATAATGGTTTCAAAATTTGTTGAATGTACAACAATTCTAAGCCCAAATATCTGTCAGAAAAGTGAGAAAACTGAGACAAAAATTGAGTTTCTAAAATTGGGGGATAACTCCCACTTTGCCAAAGTATGGGGAACCAATCATACCATAAACTTCCAGACAGTGTACATCTAGAATTTGTTAAGACAGCACTACTGAATTCATTAAGTTATTGAGTTCTAAGCTGGAATATAAGTCTCGAACATTAAACTAACATTAATAATATTTTGAAATGTTTTTCATGAACAGTGTATTGCCAACCACCTTAAGTTTACAAATACTGTACACACCTATTTACTTCATGCAACCAGATTAATGCATGTCTGGTAGCATGGACACAAAGATGTCTTGACTCAATTTTACTCACTCCAGCTAAGTAACTATTTCTACCTTTTATATTAATTAATGAGCATACGTGTCTCACGATTTTTAAACAACAAAGATGACTTCCACTGTTATGAAACCCCACAAAGTTTTAATATTTTAACCTTACGTTTGTTCACAGTATGAATCAAATTACACTTGTTATATAATAATAATTAATAAAAGGGAATAGACCTTGATCAGAAATGAAATAGGCCTAAGGAAATGGACGGGGGATGGCCTAAAGTGAGAGAAGAATAGGCCTAGGGTCAAAGAGAAATCACCTTTCAACCCCTAGGAAGGAATTAAATTGACTTTACTAGTCAAGGATTGGGTTTAAGGGTTGGATTATGAACCTTCAATTTATATCAGGTCATAGGCAACACTAATTATTTGTAATTCATTGATTCTTGATGTACATATTATTTTCAATTTACTTTCTATAGAATAGTATTTCTGTCATTTTTTTTAAGGTGGTTTGGGGTGTCAATTGACAGCTACAACTTAAACCAGGATTTAGTCTTGTATTTAATTTGGAATTTACCCACTTATTATACAAATAATAAGAGTGGAATTGCTGACTTGATAGTTAATAAGAGTATTAATTTATTAAGTGGGATTTAAAGTGAAATTGTAAATATTAAATAATTATTTTAAATTTCCTATTCTTTGTGAATTACTTAATTGAACCCTTGCTTTCGTTTAAACCATAGGTTTACATATGAATTAAAATAGTTTTAAATTTTTTTTTGACACCAGTGGTCCTTAGAAATCTGTTGGCCCATTGATGAACCTCCTGTCTTTGAGGATATCTTATATTTTCTACTGTATTTTATATTTTTAATAGGAGCAATCAAGGAAAGGAAAGTATGCCATTTTAAAATCCCAACCATATATTACAATATTTATTGAATGATATGTAATTGAGGCATTGCCTTCCTGAGCCATCTTATTGCTACTGAGAAAGTTCGGAGAAAATGTGGTGTGAAGATAATAAAAAATTATGAGATTCCGCATTTTTTAAGATATTACAGTTCCTTAACCCGAAAGTGGTGGTAGTTGGTAAAAAATTAACCCAAACTCATTTAAGCCCATACGGGGCTAAAAAAAAGTGCCACCACTCTTGGGTTAATGGTCTTAAACAATATACAGTACCATCACATTTAGAACATTTTTGGCTACATTTTTCAGCTATAAAAGAAAAATGCATTGTTGTAGTAATAAGAAGCCTCTGGAAGGCAACACCACAATTAATGTCACAAATTAAATTAAATTACTCATAATCATTATTAATATGGTCATAAGATATGGCCAAAGAAGGTTTCCTGCATCATTTGGCCCCTTTGAGGTTGGTGTTTTATTAGGTATGGTATTTAATTAAATCACATTTTAATATAATTTTAGAGATCTTGATAGTGTACAGACCCTGGCCAAATTATTAGGATCACCAGTCAAAGGTCCCCTTTTGTACTCTTTTAAGCAATTAATTCATTATTAAGAAATGAATCAAAGATAAAACGACTTAATGTGTGAGAACCTTTATCTAATAATTATACTCCAGTTTCAATACTGTATTAATTAATATTCAAGAGTACTAGTTAATATGATCATAAGATATGGCAAAAGAAGGTTTTTGTGTTGTTTGATCACTGTTAATATGGTACTTTAAATAAAATTACTTTTGAACCACCTTGGGTATGTTCATTAGTTAGATAGATGGGTGACCATTCTCCTTATTCAGATGATGTAGTGACCCATGGTTCAAATCCTTTGCCATCGTGAATGAGACTGAACATCTCCAAACATTATTATTATTGTTAAAGTAAAATTTATACAGTATTGTATTGGAATTTAATTTACTACTGATAATTACACGAGTCTGCATTTCAAACCAAAGTACGAGATGTTTTATTTCTATTACATGATCTTATACAATTTTGCCATGCTGATTTCAAATTTCACAACCATTTTTATGTATCACATCAGGGTTTTTCACAAAATATAAGTCAGATATATTCATAGTATGTATTAAACAACTAAATTTCCAAGAGTACAAAATTATAAGAAATACAAAGACACTACATTCCAAAGTAAATTCATCTTTGATACTTAATTGATACATAATGGAGCAATCATGATTGATCAGTAGGAGAAAATCAAAATTTTTTTTGCTTGCTTCTTATGCTGCATTTTTTCTGAGCCTTCCTGTTTCATACAAAATGGGTGATAGGTATTTGCCAGAAAACTGTATGTGATGGGAAAAAATGGATGTGATTTTTGGGTTCAGCACACCTGAATTGATAGTTATGCATGTTGAAACATCAGATATGTTGCATACCAGTGTTATTTGTGCAGTTTCTAGTTAACAGTACTTAAATGATTGTTCATTGTTGAAATTGATTGGGACAGTTGAAGGTAATGCATTTTTTGAACATCCCCATTCTTCTTCATTTCATAGTTTCATCCAAAGAGAAGAGACAAGGACAGGCCCATAATAATACCAGTAATAGGTGTAGTACTGTTGAGTCATCTCTCAAATAGCTATAAAAGTTAGGCCCTTCTCTATTTTGTGATCACTGATAATTACCAAAATTTATGATAATGCACACCTAAACTACTACAATTTGTAAGTACAGTAGTATAATCTTTCATTTATATTCAAAAAAATTTTAATTTCAGATTCAGTTCTTTGGTGAGTGCGAAACCTTTAAAGAAGCCTTTGTCCAAGAAAATTCAGCTAAGAAAAGAGAGAAAAGAAATTTTAGCTCTAACTGCTTCTATTCGGGATGAGAAACGAAGAAAAGCAGAAGAATTACGTGAAAGACAAAAATTAAATAAAGAAAGAAGAATGCAAAATGAAAGAAAGGCCGAAGTTGTACAAGTTGTAAGTGTTTTTTTCTTAACTACATGCGAAAGATAAAGTGGATGTGAAAGGTTTAATTACAGAGGTGGGGAGTCGGCCAAAACAACCGACTCCCGACTCCTGAGTCGGTATTTTTAAAAACCGACTCCGACTCCCGACTCTTTCCTTATCATGATGATCTACAACCTTATAAATATTGGGATGTTTGTTTCGTAGATGGCGTTTCAAGTTTGAGGCTCTAGTTGGAGCATTAGCATGTTTCCCAGTGTAAGCACTAATTTTTGCATTACACTCTTTACCATCCTTTTCTACTTGACAAATAAAAATACTTTCATCCTCATTTAGCTTAAAATATTGAAAGACTGCTGATTTTTTACTAGGCCCACAACTCATTACTAATAGGGGCTAATTAAATTAATAATTAATATATTGCTAATTTTTATATGGTACCTAGTATCCTAAAATAGAAATATGAAATTCATTTGCTAAGATTTACCAGAACAATAAATCAAGTGTGGAAATGTGAATCTAGAATTAGTTCAGGAAGATATTTATTTAGGGCAGAGTAGTATTTTGGTAAATTGTTGGCATATAGAAATTGAATCAAAGAGTCGGGAGTCGGTCATTTTTACCAACTCCGGACTCCCGACTCTTCAAAAAAGCCCCGACTCCTGACTCCCGACTCCGACTCCCCACCTCTGGTTTAATACAGTCCATTTATATATCCACATTCCCTGTCAGCTGAAGAAAGAATGCAGAAATAAGTTTTAATTTGTTGTAGGTTGTGTGTATTGGAAAAATTACTACTGAAAATTCTTACGAGGCTAATGATGATAAGTTCTTGGGCTAAATACAATGTAATGTGTTTTTGTGGTATCAAAGGGTACCATATTTTGAGATCTCCACTTTGCCATTTGGGCAAGAACAACATGCAGGGACTATATTGTGGTTTCCTTTTATTCAAGAGCTTTAGCCTGACTGACAGGCTGAGCATTTGTAAAAGACCTAATGAAGCATCAAGTCATGAATGGAAGAGAGTATAGAATTGGAGGTGGTGGGAAAGATAATTGAGAAAAAATAGAATTGGAGTTAATTGTGATAAATCAGGCGTTTTTGATACTTTCAGCATAAGCATATCCATAAGCCGCCTATATGGTACAGCAAAAGAGATGAGAATCTGGTAGATTGTGTCAGTAATTAAAAGATATGCCAAAGGATGTTTGTGATAAAGCTGTGCGAAGGTTGACTTCAGTTTTGTTAGAGAGAATAGACAGACGGAATAAAATTTGAGTCTAAAGTATAGACAAGATAAAGTATTTGGAGGGAGTGATGGTAAACAATCAGATGTACAGAGCAAGTGGAGTGAGTATCAGGAATATTTAGTAACAATAGCATTTGAGTTTTGTGGGTATATATGAAATGGAATGGAGAGAAATGCAGCTGGGAATGTGCATTACAAACGCAGCCTGGTTGTGATGGAAGTAGATGTAATGAGTTATACAAAGAATGTGAGAAAAGGGTTAAGTGGTAAAAGAAGTAGAGAGAGTAGATGAAGACTTGGGAAGGAAGATGAATGAGCAGTATATGGAGAATGAAAAGTTATTCTAGAAAGAATAACTGGTAATTACTGGTAATATGAAAGACAAAAATGGTAATACCGTATCTTAGTGCAAGAGGAGCGAATATGCGAGGGATATAAAAAATATTTTGGTACACTGGTAGGTGAGGTAGGTGAATGGGAAGCAAGTGTGAATGCAGTTCGTTTTGGTGGCTGTGTAGAACCGTATGTCAAGGAGTGGAATACATTAAATTGGAGGAAGTTGAACAAACAGTTTGCGAGTGGATTAAAGGAAAGTCAGCATGAATTGATTGGGTATGTAGTGAAATAAATATAGAGGCATAATGTGATTGAATGAATGCGTAAGATACGTCAGAAAATGTAGAAAATTGTGTGTATGCCAGGAGATAGACAAAAACTGAAATTGTGCTGCTGTATGAAAACTGAAAAATTTTAATGTAAAAACTTTTAAGTGGAGCTGGGGAAGTATTAAAGAGGTGATTTAGAAAAGGAACAAACCAATGTTGATCAAGTGTTATGCAGTTGATTGAGAAATGAAGTGATAAGAAGAAAAAGTGTATATGGCATTTATGGATTTGGAGAAAGCAGAATAAAGTGAACAGATACCCAATGTGACAATGCTAAGAATGTATGGTGTCACTGGCGAGTTTTTATGTGGGTAGTAGTGCTTGTGTAAAAGTTAAGGGGGAATTGAGTGACTGATTCAGTATTAATGTGGGCATATGGCAGAGCTGTATGATGTCCCCAAGGCTGTTTCATGTGTGTAGGGATGGGGTAATGCGCGAGATGAAAGAATTCTGAAGGAAGAAAGGAATAAAGCTGTATTTGGAAGAGAATGTTGGTTATGTGGGTGAATCAGAGAATCAATTGAGAGCAGCATTGACAAGTTTTGTTAATACTGTATATGTGAAAAGAGAGGTATTGAAAATGAATGTAAATAAAAATAAGTTTCTTCTTGTTGTGAAGGAAGAGTTAGCAGAAGCATAATTTATATATATACAGGGTGGCCATAAAGTCTGGAAACAGTACATTACAATAATTTTTTCTCCATTGCAAACAACCTACAGTTCTCAAAAAAAAAATCCTGTTTCCAGACTTTATGGCCATCCTGTATATACCATGGTTACCTTGGTTTTGCTTCCGCCCGAATTTTTCATTCTGATGAAGGTCAAGCTTGTTGCTCCCCCCTTTGACTGACAGCTTAACATGGAATCTGAACCATGACCCATCACAGGTGGTCAGAAATTACAGTCCTCACTCGAGGTTGACCTCCCGATCAGCAGTCCAACTTCTTAATCACTAGGCTACCCAGGGTACCCATTTATTTACCAACAAATTTTTATTGTATGGAAGGATCAATAGCTGGGTTTGCTGTGCACCAACTGCCATCACTGGGAATCGAACCAACCCGCGGCTGGTAGATCCCTAGTCAGTGATGCTACCACCACACCATATGGCTGGTAAGGGACTTTGCACAAGATCCTGACTAGTTGGTTGTCGAAATTATTAAGGATGGTGTGCTGGAGGTTCTTCAATTCTTTCGGCAGCATGTTGAAGAATTTTGTGCCTCGTATTCTGAGGGTATTTTCCATCTTTGTTGTCATGGACCTCTGTTCCATTGCAGCTGGAACAGTACAGACTCTACCTCTTTATTATTGTGTAAAACACACACACACACACACACACACACACACACACACACACACACACACACACACACACACACACACACACACACACACACACGTGTGATCAAAATAAAACTACTGTACTATGGTGGTACAAGTTAAGTTTAATGTCCTATATGAAAGTGAAAATAACAGTAAGTGTTTGTAGGATGCACATTTTAACGGAAATTGCGTTAATTTTTTGTTCTATAACACTGTGTAACACTGATTCTGTTTATATAGAATTTTTTATGTTTTTATATGCATTTGTGGGCACTGAGTCCAAATCTGGCCTTGGTTTGTGTGTATCATCAATGGTTTCAGAGATAATCCATTTTTCATGTTTTACCAGTATAATGTTGTTATGGGTACAGCAATATCAGAATAATCAGGAATTGTTCAGAACAATCCGGATGTTCATTGACAGTTTCTTGCTCTAGAAATTGCCCAAAACTTCCACTGTGCTATATAAAGAGCACAGAGTCTGAGAAGTCAGTAAGTGTGAGCACACAAAGAAAGCAGGTTGTTTGTCTGATGGTTACCAGCACTGAGGTACTGTGCTTCTCTGTGCTTCTCTGTGCTGACGATTTGAGTGTTATCGATCCTTTTTTATTGCGAATATTATTTCAGTGTTGTGAATACCTCTTTTTTCTGGAATCTGTAATCTGTTGCAGATTTAATAACTCTTCTCTGTATATCTGCAGGTTATGATTAATGTAGTAGTACAGTTTGGTAAAGAGAATGGCAACTGGAGCTTGTAAACACTCGCCGGATATATTCTGCTATGTTTGTGGGTATTACATAGGCCCCAAGCAAGTATCGCGCAAGATTGTGAAAGGCACCAAGTTCTGGATCGCGTATCGGCTCTATTTTGGTATGCCCTATGGGTGACCAAAATAAGCCCTGGGCACCCCATGTGATCTGTGGAAGCTGCTGCTCCACACTCGAAGGGTGGCTGCGAGGAGTACACAAGGCAATGTCCTTTGTGGTACCCAGAATATGGAGAGAACCAAAGAGCCACCACGACGATTGCTACTACTGCATGGTAGATGTTTCTAAGTACAGGAAAGTTAAAGGAAGGCAGACTCTTCAGTATCCAAGCATAGCGTCGTCCATAGCTCCTGTACCACATGGTGAAGGTCTTCCAATACCACGTCCACCAGAACAGGTATCTATCCATTACTTTACCTTCTGTATTTACAGACTGTGGGTCATTATGTGTCGATTTTTCTTAGTGCTGATGCTCTTCTACATATATAGCTATGCCTATATTTTGTTTCTTTGCTTTGCAGGTTGAAAATGAGGATGCAGCTAGCTCATCTGAGATGTTTGCTGGTGAGGATAGTCCTGATGAAGAATATACAGTAACTTTCAGTACAAACCCTCACTTTCCAAATCAGAGGGAATTGGATGACTTAGAGATTTGGGTCTGATGAAATCAGGGTCTGAGCTTCTGACCTCCAGACTCAAGGAGTGGAATTTGCTTGGAGAAGACTGCAAGAGCACTGTATACCGAAAGTGGCATGAAGAGTTTGCAAGGTTCTACGATGTCAATGGCTCTCTCTGTTATTGCAGCGAGGTTAATGGTCTATTCACAGCTATTGGGTTAACACATATATATCCTCAGAGTGGCGCCTGTTTATTGACAGTTCAACTCAGAGTTTAAAAGCTGTTCTACTCCACAATGGGAACAAATATCCATCTATACCAGTTGCACATTCTGTTCAAATGAAAGAGGACTATGAAAATGTCAAACAACTGCTCACTCAAATCAGGTATGAACAGTATAACTGGGACGTGTGTGGTGATTTCAAAATGATTGGTTTCCTGTTAGGTTTACAAGGAGGGTTTACTAAATATTCATGTTTTCTTTGCCTGTGGGATAGCAGGGCTTCAACTGAGCACTATAAAACAGTTCAGTGGCCTCCACGTGAAGGACTGCAACCAGGAAAGTACAATGTACTCAGAGAACCTCTTGTGAAGCCTGACATAGTTCTGCTACCACCTCTCCATATTAAGTTGGGTCTAATTAAGCAGTTTGTAACTGCATTAGATTTTGGAGGGGAAGTTTTCCAACAGATTCGGGTCATGTTCCCTAAACTCTCTGAGGCCAAAGTCAAGGCTGGCATCTTTGTAGGACCACAAGTCAAGACGCTGTTGAATTTAAAGAACCTTGAAGCCAAGATGACTCCGATCAAAAAAGAGGCTTGGTGTGCTTTCCGTGATGTGGTTCGTGGGTTTTTAGGCAACCATAAAGCACCAAACTATAAGGAGTTAGTGTCAAACTTGATTAAGTGCTATGGCAAAATGGGGTGCCGTATGTCTTTAAAATTACACTATCTGCATTCACATCTAGACTTTTTTCGTGATAACCTGGGCGATGTGAGTGAAGAACATGGTGAAAGATTCCATCAAGATATTCAAACGATGGAGAAAAGGTACCAGGGCCATTGGGATGCTTCCATGATGAGAGACTACGTATGGTTGCTGATCAGAAAGGATAAGAGTTCATACGCGAAGTCCTGTTCTTCAGTGCATTTTTAAGGAACGCACACTGCATAACGAGGCTTGTTATTCTCTTATCGGTTCTCCTCATGATATATATTATATCCTTTGCACCATTTTGGGTTTGTCAAACAATTTTGGCTCAATAAACATTAATTTCCAATAGTGTTTTTATTTTCAAAAAATATTTATGTTAGCCTTCTTTATATACTTTGCCATATGAAAAGTGTGATAACCTATATTTTTGAAATGGTTGATGATAGAGCAAAACCAATATCATTTTTGGAATCAGCTCCCCGAAATCATTAAGAAACGACAGAAAAATCACAATAAACAGAAATTTTTTAAAATTTTGTTACCCAGTGTAATGCTATAACTTATAGCGCTAACGTCTTTACATAAAAAAAAAAAAAATTCTCTTGTTTTGTCATAGTTTAGCATTGTTTTCAGCAATTTTTCCAAATACCCTGGTGTAAAATTATTCCACTCTTCTTGTAGATACGAGATACATATAACCAAAGTTGAGTGGAGTTAGTTGGACCTCGCGATTTTACCTTTGTCAAGTTAATTTCACGTAATCTGTTAGGTGTAGATCTAAGCCCCCAGTCCCATCACCAGCAAAACAGCCCCAAACCTTTACATTGCTACCTCCATACTTTCTCCATTTCTTCTACTGGCAGATATTTCAAATTTGCTCTCATCTGTTCAGAATACTACTTTCTATTCCTCTAATTTAGTTTTGGTGTTCTTTTTACCCATTTCAATTACTTTCGCTTATTGCCACAGATAAGGTTTTCTAACAGCTTAGACGACCATTCAACTCTCCCTCTCTTAGTTGTCATTGGACAGTTGAACAAGAAACGAAGTTTTATGATGTTAAATTGCGTTTAGCAGCTAGTTGAGGTGCTGTTAGGACTCTATATCTTTGGACTCTAACCAATAATTTATTTTACCTTACTTCGTTTTCCTTTTTCTTCCTTGGCTCTTCTTGTTTACTGGGCTTGTCTCCTTTTGTCTTTTAATGGTTTTCAACACTCCATTCTGAGAAACGTTAATCTTATGTGCGTTACTTTGGGATAGCCCAAGATGATGCAGAGCCATTATTTCAGTGCATTTCTTTCCTGGGAGCCACCATTAATTTCTAAAAAAGAAAAGTTGTTACTTCATAAATGAGAGTATTTTCAGTGAGCAAACAAACTTCATGTTTAGTTCTAAGTGCTTAAACTGTGTCAAACGACTAATCTGTGTAAAATATGTAAAAAACGCTGACTAGTTTCGAATACATGGGTATACCTAAATAAATGCAACTTGCATGAAGAGAATCAAGGTTTATAAATTTCATAAATGTATGATTAAATACGAACTACTAAAGATAGGAGGGCTAAAAGATAACTGGAACTTCATTCATAGGTCTTATTGCATTACGTAAAAAAATGTATTCGTTTTGGCAGTATTTTTTTAGCGACACCATAATTTTGACCGCCACTGTGTATCTCTCGTGAAAATGCCTGCACACACATATAATGTTTTTTGTAGCGGAGAGTTTACTTTGTTGATCAAGAGAGAATATCATCTAATTAAGTGTAAATGAATGTTGTTAAAGTTAGGACTAAAGGATCACTGCAAATTTATGTCTTACTCTTTTCTGTCAAATTTTTAATGAACATTTATAATTTATATTCTCTCTCAATTTTTACTTCATATACCAGGTAACAGTTAAAGTGGGAAAGATTGAAACTGTGTTGCCCAGTACCACTTGCGTATTTTAATTCTACACTCGTATATATTTCGTTCCACCTATTGTACTGTTAAGTACTTCGACTGATACAAGGCAGGAATAACCATTGAGCCTTGAGAGCCCGGGCCCAGTTGTTGTTATAGGGGCCTTAGACGTTACTGCATATTACTGTACTGTAGTTATTTTATGGTATATTCATATTATGATGTATAATTTCAGTTTAGTAAAATATCTGTATTTCTGTGGCCATAGCCACACTATACCTTAATTCCGCACTGAATAAGTACATCATTTTGTAGTGAGTGGGTTTTTGAAGATGTGGAAAAATTTAAATTGTTTCATTGATAAAGGAGGTACATTGAAAATTGAAAGTAAAGTGAAACAGGCCAGGCACAGTATGGGTGCAATGAAGCTTCTGATGGCAAGGAAGATCCTGGGTATGGATGCATCGAGAGGTTTACATGAAGATGCATTAGTACAATCACTGAATTGTGAATGCGAGACCCTTGTCAGGTATGGTGATTTACAATCAGAAGTGAGAGCATTTGAGGTAAATAATTTAACAGGCGTAATTGGTCTAAAACGGATTGGCTGTATGAGAAATGATGTTTGAGAGTGGAAAAGTAACTGGATTTGAAAATAGAGGAAAGAATGCGTTGTGGCTGTATTGGTGGGAACGATGTAATTAGTAAATTACGTGAATGTGCCACAATAGGGTGGAATGAAAAATAAAAAGTGCCAGGATCAAAATTGAGGGGGTCTAGATAATTGTCTTTTGTCCAGGATTAAACTTGAAAACCAATTTTGGGTGGTTGCATACAAAACTGACTGCTACCAGCCAATTTATACAAATCGTATGCGTGTGTGACCAAAATTTGAACCCAGTAACCTATCTCGGGTTCTGGACATGATAGAAAGACAATTTAAAAACTGTTTATGATATATTTTTTACCTCTGAAGAAGATTGAAATATTTGCAGAGGGCTGCAGGGTCAATAATGCATCAAAAAATTCATATTTATATTATTTTTTGGCCAAAAATTGCAATTTTCATTATTACACATTCATATAAAACACATTCAATCTATGACGCACTAAACAAAGTAATAAAAAATAATCATCTAAACAGTTTCAGAATATTACATTTTTGTATTGAACATTTCATCAGTTTTCTTGATTTTATCTTTTGTTGAATAATGCCATCATGACATTCAAATCCTACCACAGTTGAGGAAACCTCTGTTACAAGTTTAATGTGCCCCTCTACAGCGATTATGATAGCTGGTTGAGTTTGTGCTTCCTTTCTTATGTTTGAGTTTTTCATTGGTTAGAGATGCTATGATAGGGGGCTCATTGAATGTCTGGTGAATTTAAGTTTATCATTTTGAGATACCCTCGAGCTTCTTTATCGATTTTAGGCACCATGAATCTCTTGACACTATCATCTCTCTCAACCAGGGCCGCCGAGAGCTGCCCGGCCCCGGGGAAGGATTGGTATATGGGCCCCCCCTGTTTACTCAGTATTTTATTATGAATGTTTTTTGTGTACATAACAAGCAAACTGATTATATGTTCAAGTCACTATTCAAAACATACAGTATGAATAAACAACTCTGAAGAAAATGACCATTTTATTTTTCGAATCAATTATATTAATTCTATCACTATACAATTTAAAAATGCAGTACCAGTCTTCTATGCAGGCAAGACAATTGTTTACTGCAAGATTTTCATAATTAGAAATGTACTTTCTTTGCCTTCTCTCCAGCAAAGTGGTAAATGATTCTAATGAAATTTAAAGTACGGTTAACTAGCTTTTAATTACAATGGTTCCCAGATCTGTCAGTCGGTCTTGAGCATTGGTGGACCGCAGATAATATTTTATCTGTTTCAGTTTGACTATGATAATATCTCTAAAATGTATGTTCATTAATTATATTTCCTCTGTTATTTAATCAATTGCTTTATTAATATTTTTAGATTTTATCCCACCTCTTTCCGGGCCCCACGGTATCCCCACCCTCTCGGTGGGCCTGCTCACGACACTCAAGTCAGGCTGTAACTCTGGGACTTTAATATACTCATCTGAATCAATTATCAGGTCACCACCTTTGAAGTCATTGTCTATCACTGTTTCAACCGATTCATTCCCTCTGACCAAAAGTAACTTGTTAACTGCGATGTTGCAGATTTGTGGGTCTGAATCAGCAAGCATGGCAATTAATACGTTCTCAGGGTGAGCATAGTATGCATTTCGGTAGAGGGTTTTTAGGGTTATCTCCCTGGCTTCCTTTTGAGGAAATTTCATGATCCCTTGGAGCATATCATAAAAGTTCTTAGCACCATTTGTGCATCGATACTCCTCCTTGATCTGAAACGAACTTGGAAAATAGACCAAGATACAAAACTCTGCAAGTGTGACCAGAACTTTGGAAGGCTTCCTTTGAGATGTATAAAATCTGAGGATTCTACATGCCAGAGTCAACCACCTTGAATGACAGATTGGTCCAACTTCAAGAGCTCAAGATCAGGATCAACACAACCAAGCATAACAGCCATACAGATTCTGTAAACATAATACTGATCAGTGCTGAGGTCCTCCAGTAATTCATTAGGAATAACTGGAAATTTTGAATTCCTAATTGGCTTGAATGAAATCACATCCCACTGAGATACACTTCCACCAAGTTCAACCCCTATCTTTCCTGAAAATGAGTCTGGGCTCTTTGTTGTTCCATCCAGAGTAACAAAGATGTGACGAAGGGGGAGCTCATTACAGTGTAGTAGGCAAATGGTCCACTGCAAAGGTCTACCAAGCAGTTCTTCCAGGCATCTAATAGCTCCACCATTTGAACCAGTCATTGTATTAGTCCCATCAGATCTTATGGCAAGTTTGGTTTGTAATTCAGTGTCATTGAGGGCCTTGTATATCTCTGTTGCAATAGTCGACCCCTTGCCATTACTTGGAGTCGCATGTGAGAGGGATAAATCACCTGAAATAGTATTCAGAAATTAGAGAGAATTTTTTAGATATTTCACGTTTTACAGTATATCTATTTTCCAATTTCTACATCCAAAATTCATCTTATAAATATTTTGAGCAATATCTCTTACAAAATGCAAACATAGTGCTGTTCTAGCTTAGTTCTTCTGTAATATTTGCCATTCACTTCAACTGTCACCATTGTTGCATCTTTGCGACCATCCTCTTAAATAGCATCCACCAATTCAAACAATTTACCCTCCTCTTTTCTTATGGCTTTAAGATATTTTTCACGTTCTCCTCTTAGCTTGTTCCTGCAAAGTTCATAGTGCAAATTTACTCAATTTTAAAGACAGTTATTTAAGCAAGCTCCATAGGTTTTGACTAACAATATTTAAATTTCAACACTTGTTCGAAACGTATTCCTTTTTGTGAAATACTTGATTTGAATCCGATTCTAATGTACAAGATAAGGGGACTGTTACCTGTCAATTACGTTCATGTTATCAGTAGTAGTGATAATTCCATAATCCTCTAAAACTGCTGATGCAACTGCTGCTCCGGCTCTGTCACTTACTTGATACCTGGTAAAAGACATTTATTTTATATCAAGTTAATATTCTAACAAGATGTTTATTGCACAAGTGTCCAAGATTTGGACTCTTAACTATTAGCAACGTTACATGGATTATAAATAAATTTTTCAAAGGTATTGTCAACAGAGCAACAAGAGTGTTCAAACCATACTCATATTTTAAACTGTACAGTGTATCTGTCACACTGCCGATCGAGGTTTGGTAGACTTCCTATTTTCTTCTGTCCTGGATTCCTGTTGTTCACTGACACCAGCTGTTTCATCATGTGATTCCAGGTTCCCTGACTTGAGAGACTCGAGATTACTGTCATGTATTGCTGCTGAGCTTGATGGAACAACTTGAAAAACTCTTCTGAGCTCTTCCCTGGGGATAATAAAATGCAATATGATTATGATACAAGATAGTTTACCAAAGATGCAAAAATAAATTTTATAATTTGTAGCACAATCATTTCAAGAAACCCAGATTTTCTGTGGCTATTAATCAAGTTTCTTAATTTATATATGTCGATTAAACTCACCGATTCTTCTCTCTTGCTTGCTCCTGCTGTACTCCTCTCCTTTTGTATGTGATATCTGCCGATGTAAGGCGTTCCTTAAAATCAACGCATCATCCTATTCTAGCTGTTTTCTGGTACTCATAGAAAGCATAGTCTTCTGTAATTTTGAGTTGATACATATGTTCCAAATCTCTTCTCCGATTTGAGTCCTCACAGATGTCAAACAACTTGAATTTTTTTTTCACTGAAGGAAGAAAGATCACTCCGGAACTTGTCGCCACGTTTCTTTTTTGGATATCTATCAAACCTACAAAATTACCAAAATTTTGATGATGTGAATGCGAATTTCAATTATAAACCCTAAGTTAAGTTCTAGTCAAAACAGAATTTATTACCGATCATCTTATGATTTTCAAATCAATGAATCACATGATTGTTAATGAAATTAGTCTCAAACAAATAAATGTGACTACAAAATTTACAGAAGTAGACGTATTTTCAAACTTTTTATAAGGGACTGAAAATTTGAGTCTTACCTCGAAAATTCTTTGACTAGATCCTGAATCTTGCTGGTGACTGGGGTGTGAAATTGGATAGACATTGCATGAAATCCAATGTTCAATCAGACTTAGTGCAACCGTTTCAGGTGCTTGTCTGGTTGTCCAGTTCTCTTCTGCCATTACACGTTGGATGACATCTTTACCAAGAAGAAGCTTTCCATTGGGAATGAATCTGTGCTTGAAAATCTGTGACCTCCATCAAAATTTTAACTCACTGCGTCTTAACATCCTACTATGCAGTATTTTTTGGCAATAAGGTTATCAAAATACATCTATTTATCAATTTTATAAATTCAACCTGAAAGGAAAACTATAAAATATAATTTCAAATAAAAAACAAAATATTTGGAGAAAAAGGGCAGAAAAATTGCATTTTTTGAGCAAAAGTGACGAAATATGGATTTTTTTTTTAATGCATTATTGAGCCTGCAGGCCTCTAATGTTTTAATCTGCTTCAGAGGTAAAAATACATCATAAATAGTTTTTAAATTGTCTTTCTATCATGTCCAGAACCCGAGATAGGTCACTGGGTTCAAATTTTGGTCTCGCGCACATACGATTTGCATAAATTGGCCTGTAGCAGTCAGTTTTGTATGCAACCACCCAAATTCGTTTTTAAAGTTTAATCCTGGACAAAAGACAACTATCTAGACCCCCTCAATTTTGATCCTGGCACTTTTTATTTCACTCCACCCTACTGCCACAAAAAATAACAAGAAAAACAAGAATGAAAGAAATTTGTGCGCGCGCTTGAGGTACGACTCGCACTATTTTCATGAAAGGTAAAAACTGGTGTGTGTGTGTGTGTGGGGAGGGGGAAAAGAGATTGATTGATTGGTTGATTTCGAGGCACCAGTTCAAACGTCGTGTCCATCCTATAGAGAATGAGAAATGGTTTTTTATTTTATGCATGTATACAAGGTAAGTGTTTCACTAGGTCAGTGGTTCTCAAACTCGGGTATGCGAGAAAATCTTAGGGGGTACGCGAATGGGTCCTGAAAAGATAACCCTTTTAATTTTATATACGATTGACAAACGGCCACGAGTCACACGGTCGTAAAGAAAGTAAAAATCCTCTCGAAAATCCAGAAAATTCTGTAAAAGAATTCAAGGGGTACAAAAGAAAAAGTTTGAGAACCGCTGCACTACGTTATATGATACGTAGCCTTTGGTGCATTATATAATCATATGTTGTATTAAATAATGAACTAATAGAAAATTGTTTATTAATTTTCATTTTCAACAGATAAAAAATACCAAAAAACTCAAAAGAATGGGCAAGAAACAGTTGAAATATATCGAAACAAGAGACACCTCTCGACTAAATAATAAAAATAGAACTTGAACATTTATTTTTTTTAATCCTGAAGTTGTGAAGAAAGTCGCGTAAACGCAAACTGTAGATTTGTGTATGAAGTTGCTTCTTGCTCAGGAAAGTTTAAATTTATATGCTGCTCATAATTTGAAATTTAATTAGTATTTGAATAATTTGATCTTCATTGACTCAAATTTTTAAGTAATCATGTCAGGGATTCCCTCCCACTCCCTCTTTTCTTCGCAATACCACATATTCTCATTCCTTTTCTGTCCAACTCTCTAACGCAAGGGTTAATCGGTATTTTTAATCTTTTTTTTTTAAATTGAATTGAATAACCTTTTATTAATAATAAAATAAATATATTCAATTTACAAGGACATGAATAATTGTGAAGCTTGACTATTTATTTTATTTAATTTGGCCCTTAAGTTTTAGGCTTTACTGGGCTCTTATTAAAAATAAACGGCTAGTTGTTGTTAATTAATAATAAATAAATGAGTAAATAAGTATTATTAGTAGTTAAAGCATGTATTAATCTTAAATTCTCACTACTGACATGACAAATTCAAGGTCACCATTGAAAGCATTATACCAATACCATACAAAGAAACCAATAATATACACGAGAGATAAGAACTAAACAATACCAAGAAATGTTTTTTTAATACTAGATTACACACGAGAAATTAATAATTAGTAAACAATAGTAATGGACATTAATCCTAGATTTTTGTTAGTATGACATTATTAATCGGGATTTCAACTTGGTTTTAAACATTTACATTCAGCTTTGATCTATTCCTGGTCTGATACGAGTGGATTTCTTGAGTTATAAAATATCTATTTACCCATTGTAAATTAATGATTTTGTTCTTACACTTGTAAATAAAAATAAAATGTGCCAGTTTGATTACATCATTGAGCTTTAGTAGGTTTAGCTCTTTGAATAATGCACTAGAGTGATCAAGGAAATCAGCATCAGATAACAACCTTATTGCTCTTTTTTGGATGACAAAGATACCATTTAATGCGTTGTTTGCGGAGTTTCCCCAAACAAGGGTGTAGTACGTTATATAAGGAAGAACAAGAACAAGAGTAAGAGTATGAGTCAATAAATCTGTTTAGGGACGACATTTCCAAGTTTAAACATTATAACAACGCTCTTTGAAATCTTTTTCGCGATATAATTTATAAGATCACTCCATTGCAAATTCTTATCTAGCACTGCACCAAAAATTTTTATTACGGTACGCTCCTTTGTAGCTATTTCATTAACATTAAGTCATCATCATATACATTTCTTTTATTAGTAAAAACCATGAAATTTGTTTTACTGGTATTTAGAAAGAGTTTATTGGTGTTCAACCATTTAAATAGTAGATCCAGAACTGAGCCCTGTGGCACACCATGTTTGACAAGCGTTTTAGTTGAGCAAACCTTATTTACTGATGCATAATGATATCTATTGGACAAATAACTTTTAAACCAATCACTGATTTCTCCTCTAAAGCCATAACAATATAATTTAAGTAGAATATTATGGTCTATCACATCAAACGTCTTATTCAAATCCATAAATACTGATATTTGCATTTTCCATAAGATTTAAAATAGCCACTTCCGATGTTTTATTATTATGGAAGGCATATTGATTTGGAGATAATAAATTGTAGGATTTTAAATATCGCTGCATTCTACTTTTTACAATTTTTTCAAAAAACTTTGCTGAACATAGATAATGAACCCACCGGCCTGTAATTTGTTGCTAGTGTAGGATCACCCCCTTTGCATTTTCCATAAGATTTAAAATAGCCATTTCCGATGTTTTATTATTATGGAAGGCATATTGATTTGGAGATAATAAATTGTAGGATTTTAAATATCGTTGCATTCTACTTTTTACAATTTTTTCAAAAAACTTTGCTAAACATAGATAATGAACCCACCGGCCTGTAATTTGTTGCTAGTGTAGGATCACCCCCTTTGAAAAAGGGTTATACAACCAGTTTTTAGCATTGATGGGAATATTCCTTTGAAATACTTTGATTGATAATTTTAGCCAAAGTTACAGTTATCTTTAACAAGTTTCAATATAGGTACGGGAATGTTATGAATGTTATTTTTTTGTATTTTGTATTTTTTATTTTTTATTTTTTAATTTACCAATAATATTCCGGACCTCAGTAGAGGTAGCAGGAACAAAAGAAAATGAATTTAGTGGGCTGGATGGCATATGTTCTGGAGGTGAGTGATCATTATTTAGTAATTGTGAGCGAAGCTTATCCGCTATTGAAGTGAAATGTATATTTAAAGTCTTTCATCTACTCAACCGGTCAACTCTGGAACAATGTTCCTCAATCCATCTTTTCCCCTGTCTATGACCTCCAATCCTTCAAACACCGTGTGTCCAGGCATCTCGAAAATCCTGGACCTTTATTTTGGCTCTCGTTTTCTTCGATGGGGGGGGGGGGGGGGGGGGGTACGCTTTTGCGGGCATTCGCCCTTGGGCGCCACATAAAAAAAAAAATTGACACCCTACCAGGTAAATTTGGAGGACCATAACGGATTGTACTTGTCCATTTGTTCGTTACATTTTTGTCTCCACATAACTTGTGAACCGCTCAACAAATTGATGACACTTCATATATCAGATCATCCCATAAGTAATGTCGTTTTTTTTACCTTTATTTCCAAATGAAAATAGAACTACAAAATAAATTTTAATAAATTGTGTTTTTTCCTTCACTTTCTACGACTCTGCCACCTCTCTACAAGCATTTCAATTCCATGTTGATAAAATTCCTTCGGTTTGGAAGCAAAAATCTCGGAGTCCAATGTTGATAACCTCAAAACTTTCAAGTTCTTTCCCGTCAAGATAGTTTTGAAGACTTCTGAATAGGTGGTAAACTGGTAATCTGATGGTGCAAGGTCTGGTGAGTACGGAGGATGTGGAATTTTTTTCCAAACCAGCTGTTCAATTTTGGCAGTGGTAATTCGAGCAGTATAAAGACGCGCGTTGTCCTGTTGAAACACAACACACTTGCGATTGGCCAAAGAAGGACGTTTTGTTTGCAATGCAGCGCTCAATCTTTGAAGTTGCTGACAGGGGACTTCAGCTGTAATGGTTTGAGTGGGCTGCAGCAGTTCAAAATAAACCACTCCTTGAATATCCCACTAAACGCACAGCAAAACCTTCCTGGGGTGCAGATGTCCTCTTGGCTGTGGTGTAGTAGATTCCCCAACAGTAACCCACTGCCGATGACGCTTAACATTGTGTGATAAAGCACCCATTTTTCATCCCCAGTAACGAGTCGATTCAGAAACGGTGCTTGAAGTTGCCGAGAATGCACAGAAGAGCAAATGTTCACACGATCTCTTCAGCTGTCTGGTGACAACGTATGGGGAACCCACTTCCCAAGTTTTGACACTTCCCAGTAGTTGTAGTTGGTGGTGAACTGTGGAACCGGTCGAATTTAGTCGGTGGGTAAGTTCTTCAGTTACAGCAGGATTTTCTTCAAATGTAGCTATCGGAACGTCATCATTGAACTCAACAGGTCGGCCCAAGCGCGCTTCATCAGTTAAGCTATAGTCACCAGACCTAAACTTCTGGAACCATCGTTGACATTTCCTTACGTTTAAAGCTTCCTCCCGATAAATATCCTGAATATTTTTTGCGGCTGCAGTCGCGTTGTTTCCTTTTCTAAACTCATAAAGCATTATATGTCTAATGTGTTTTCCTCTGACACCTTCATCTTATACGTAAAGGTGAAATAAACGAAGATTGTTAACGCGATGAAACTTCACTTAGACTGAGAAATAACATGTCTAAAAACACAAAATTAGTTTTCCACAAAATATACACAGATGTGTGTAAACACGACACAAGTTTAGAAATGCAAAAAAACATTACTTATGAGTGACCTGATACATATGGATCATCGCAAGACTGTTATGAGCAAAAATCAGGTGTGTACATGGAAGGTACTGCTACAGGGAATGCAGACCCCGGCACGGAGTCAGGTTATGTTACCACCCATTCGAAATGTCTTGGACCTCTGTCTGATTCACTTTTCATAACCTTCTGCAACATTTGTGGCCTTTCCTCAAATTTCCAAACTGTGGAACACCACCTATCTTCCTCTAAAACTCGCCTTCTCTCCCTCACTAAAACTCGGATGTCCGTACCCTGCTTTTTCAATATTCAATTTAATTTCAAAGGTGGATGCTGCGTATGCGTACGCAACGACCTAACTTGCTCTCGTATTCCCGAACTTCTCTTCGGAATTCTACACCCTCTGGCTACAGCTTGCATGCAAGTCTCAAACTAAGTACACCTGCGCTATCTACCCTCCTAATTCTACTGACTATCCAAATTGTTTGACTACGACACTTCCAAAGTGGAATACATTCTATTCCACTCTCCTTTTGCTGAAATCTCCATTTTAGATGATTTCACTGTTTACCATCCCTTTTGGTTTTCCTCTCATTTCACTGACGTTCCTGATGAACAAGCTTACAACTTCTCTATCCTGAATGACATAGGGCAGATTGTACAGCACCGTACTCGTATCCCCGATCGCCTTGGAGATAGACCCAACATTCTGGCTTTATTTCTCACCACTCGTCCTCCTTATTCTGTTAAACTTTTTACTCCGTTGGGCTCCTCCGACCACAATCTTGTAGCCTATTTGTTTCTTGACCTATCGTTCCAATTTGTCCTTTGGATCCCCCCAGGGGGTGGCCACCTTGTCTTGGTGGTGGTGGGGGCTTCCGTGTTTTGACCCAGTGGGCTACGTCGGCGGGGGCTCAGCTCCCGGAAGGGTCACCCATGCCGGACAGGCTACTGGGGGGACCGGACTAAGAGCCACCAAGGTCTTTAGCTACCAGTATGGGTCTCCAGAGCTGTCCTCGGGAGGTGGCGCCCTTAGGGCGTCACCGTGTTGGCTGGTTGGGTGTCAGGGTCGGTGGGATTTGGGGACTGGGGTCTTTGCGCCGTTGGGGGCAAAATTTCGTATCACGGAGCCCTGTTTTTAAACCGACGATGTGTCCTAGGGACGAGGTACCCCGCATCCTGCGGTTTGCGCTTGGCCTCCCATTCATACCGGTAGGCAGTTTCTCGCGTCCCCTGTGTCCGTTTTCTTTACTCTTCATTTTTATAGATAAAATTAATTCTTCTAGCACTCGGGTGGTGGGCGACCAGGCCCTCGAGTCCTCTACCACTGGAAGACCGCATCTTGAAGTGGTTGTCCCCCCTATGGCTGCAGCAGACTGCTCTGACCCTGACTACCCTCAGTTTCTTGTTCTCAGTTCTTCGGCCTCTCCTCCCCTCTCACAGCGGAATGTTTTTGAGTTCTATGATGACTTTACTTCCCGTTGTGGCGATCCCCGACAGATGTGGCCCCAGAACGATGACTCCCTTGTAGTGGAAGTCTCCTCCAGGGCCCAGTACCAGAAGGTTTCGTCCCTCTCAACCCTAGCTCAACTCTCTCAACACCCACTCTTCCTTTAACACTTGTACGGGTGTAGTTCATACCCCCCCGTGAGTCGGATCTTGCTCGCCTCTCCTCTCAGAAAGTGACCCATGTTGACCGCCCTTCCCCGTATGGTTCAGGGGGCAAGGATTCAATCCCCCTTATTGATCCTGACTTTTGCTAGTTCCTGGTTACCAAGTTACCAAGGAAAATTAGAACCGGTTATCTCCGATTTCCGGTCCGCCGTTATATCCCCAGACCACGCCGGTGTTTTAGTTGCCAGAGGTTCGGACACGTCAGTAAGACGTATCGAAGTTCCCCTGGTGTTTGTGTTAATTGTGCGTCATGGTTCCTCCTGCTCCAATCCTCCCCGCTGCGCCAACTGTGGAGATGACCACGCCGCTTCTTCTTTCTATCCGACCTACTTATTTGAGCGTGAGGTCCTGTCAATCCCGGAATCTGACAAGGTCAGCTTCCAGGAAGCGAGCACCCGCGTTAGATCCCGATTCGTTCGTCCAGGCCTTACCTTCGCCCAAACTCTGTCCTTCACGCCCTGCTACTTCCCGTTTGCTTCAAACTTCGGTCACTCTCGTACCGTCCTCTTCTTCACCCTATCGCTCTAGGCCTGATCAGGCCTCACCCACCTGTTCCCCTATCCCGTCCTCTATATCGACCTTTTCATTGTTTTCATCCCCCGTGTTCTCCTTTCCACTCTCCCGTTCCTCCAGCACTTCTAATTCCACTGTCCACATCTGCTCCACCTTAATAGCATCTAGTCCGTTTACCCACCCTCCCGAAACCATTGCTGACATTTTAGCGTATATATAAAAAATCGCTCGCTCTTCTGGTCCCTCTTCCCCTCCATTGCCAGTCCCCGGCGTTTGGGTCCCTCTGCCAAACTTCCTTGCTCAGGTCCCCTGTCTCCTCGTCCTCTCACTCCCTCTTCCACCAGTTCTCTTCCTCCCGCCCCCATACCCTTTCCGCCTCCAGTAACCCCTCTCGTTTTGCCGGCTTCTCTGAGTTCCCTCACTTTCTTTCGCGACCGTCCTCTTTCTTCCTCCATTCCTGATGGTGGTCATGCGGCTTCCAAAATTGAACTTCTGTCTGTCTCCTTAACACCGGCCAGCTAACAGCTTTTCACCTCCAAACCCGCACGTTTTCCTCCATAGGTATTTCGCTTACTTCTCCTTCCACCTTTCTTTATTTCATTTCTCTTGGTCTGTCACTCCAGACCTTTATGGTAGTGACAATTTCCTGCTGCTCCTCCTCCTTCCTCGGTTCCTCCGCTCTTCCTACCCGATGGTCTCTTGCCAAAGCAGACTGGTCTCTTTTCAGGTCTGAAAGCCAAACGTACGCAGTTCCGAGCAACTTTCCACCTATCTCACTGATCACATCACTTGTGCCGCTCTATCCTCCATTCTCAAATCAACATTTCTCCGCTCTGCCCCTTCGGTTCCATGGCGGACCCCGAAATGCGCCCAAGCCGTTCGAGCCAAGAAGTCTGCCTTTCGCCATCTTCAACGCAACCCATCCCTTCCTAATTCAATAACTTTCAAACGTGCGCGAGTTTAGGCCCGTCGCGCGGTCTGTGAAGCCTGCCGCTTTTCCTGGCGAGCTTACATCTCCTCTCTCGCTTCCCGCACCCCTTCCTTCCGAATCTGGATTAAAGATTCGGAAAATTTCTGGTAAATCGGTAGTTCAATCGTTATCCCTTCCTCCAACGGCTTCCATTTTCGTGGCGGTGTAAGGGTCTTATTTATTATTACAGACCTTTACGTAAATAATTAATTAAATGCCAGGGTCACCAGCGCCCAAATACTAGATTGGCATCTAGCACTGCAGCGCAAAAATAATTTTAATAAAAAAAAGGAAGGAGTGATTATAAAAATCGTCAACATGAATTTTGTATTTTATTGACCAATTAATAAACTATGTGCAACAATTATTTATAAATGCAAAGGGATTTTTACCCGTAACAACTTTGATTGACATATAAATGCGAAATTAAATAATGGCACCGTTATCATACAACTAATATTAATATGCAACAAATAATAATAACATGTAAATAATAATAAATGTAAATAATAATAATAATATGCAAATAATAATAAATGTAAATAATAATGAATAGGTAACTAATACTAATAGCCACAATGACAACCTTGTCTGCAAAGAGAGAGAGAAGAATACTGTAAGTAATATTCCAGACAAAAAATGATACATAATAATGGCAAAAATTGATAATTAAAATATATATGCTATATAGGCCCAGTAACCTGTGGATGGTGAATTACAGTTAATCCTCATTATGGGATTGTGTTAAGTTGAACAGGAAAACTAAGAAAGTATGTAGGCCACAAATGACTAGTAGGCCATCTGCTAAGAAAATAACATTAAACATAATAGGCTTATAAAGTAAAATATATTAAGAAAATTAATGGGCAGGCCTATGCCTCTTGAATATAGTAGGCTGAGATTAATCATCTAAAACAAAGGCTACGGTAGGCCTCAGCTAGGCTAGAATAATTTACAATTTGGCTTTTGCCTAGATAGACCTAACTTAGCCTAAGGTAATTTATTGTATGAATCTTACAGTACTATTTATAGTATGAATCTTACAGTACTATTTATAGTATGAATCTTACAGTACTATTTATAGTATGAATCTTACAGTACTATTTATAGTATGAATCTTACAGTACTATTTATAGTATGAATCTTACAGTACTATTTATAGTATGAATCTTTCAGTACTAATCACAAACAGTATAAGGCTTGTTAATGTCTGCAGTATGCGGTATTGCATACAGATATGCAATAGTAAAAAAATAAACATTATAAATAAGAAACATACCACGAAGAAACTTTGCTTGCTGGCGCCGTGCTTGGATTTTATATCACAATGTGGAAACAGCGTCCCTTGTGTTGTCGTTGCACATAAGTTTGTGTTTACTTTACAATTTTACCAACAAGCCAAAATAATCCTTAAAAGCAAACACGTCTAGTCACACCATGCCCCCCAAAATTTACATTGTTTAAAAGGCACAAAGTATATTTTTATATTTGCTTTAAACTTCTTTAATGATTGCACTTTAATTTTTAACTAAATTACTATACACTGAATGCTTAAGAATTAAAATTAATCACTGGACATGTTTAACTTGTATTTATTTATTTAGACTTAAAATATTTCACTTGTGCCAACTTGTGGCAATTTTCACTAATAAAAAATAATCCTGTGGTGCAAGGCACTACAGCGGAACCCTCAGTTATCCTCTTGGCTCTTCGATTCCTCTCCCAACTCTCATTCACATTTTTCACCATCTACTCTGACTCTTGCAGCGCTCTTGAGGCCCTGTCGTCTCTTGTCTCCCCGCACCCGTTGGTGCGACAGATCCAGAGCTGGCTTGTCCTTCTTTCATCACGTCACAAGTTGGTCACCTTTTGTTGGGTACCTTCCCACGTCGGTGTTCCGGGCAACGAATGCGCGGACGCTGCGGCGAGGGAGGTGTCCTCCCTACCTTTCGACCCTAACACACTTCCTGGTGTCGGATTTCACGAAGGTTTTCCGGGAAGCACTCCGGCGGTGGCAGCGCCAGTGGGAGGATGTGTCCGGGAATTTCGTGAGGGTCTTGAAGCCCACAATCCATCAGTGGTCTTCCTCCTGTCAGCGTGATCGACGCTTTGAGACCGCTCTGGTACGACTGCGTATCGGTCACACTAGCCTAACGCATGATCATCTTATGACTGGGGAATCTTGCCCCCTTTTTCCCTTGCGGTATTCCTCTCCCTATCTCACATTTACTTTTAGTTTGCCCTGCCTATACCGTCGCCCGTTCCCAGTTTCTCCCTTTCTGCTCTTCAGGCTCCACTCTTACTCTTCCTTGTTTGTTAGGCGACTCTACGCCTATACCGAAGGACACACTTGTAGTGGCAGACACATTTTCAAATACTTTAGCGATGTTCCATCAACACAAATACAACCAAGATGACGTCACACAAGTACGACCAAGATGACGTCACACCTCAACCTCGTTACAAGGACTACATCAAGCATTCCACGCCACCTTTTGTGCAGGCCCCATTTAGGCCTGGTGTCATTTACCTAACTTTATACAAAGACCAATCATTACCTCGCGCATTATTAATATTGAAGTCATTATTCGAGGGTACATCTAATTTTGATTGTAACCAACGCTATACATCGGTAACTATAAAGTGGTGACTACCCGTAGTAACAAACGAATACCCAGCCAAAGCAAAAGTGAAATCAGTGCGAACATTTTTTTCAAGTGAAATTTTAACAAACTGTATTTTCTTCTGCATAAGGAAAGGAACCAAATTTGAAAATTTTTGCCACATGGATCGGTTTCATCTAACGGTCCAAGCTGTAGCCAGCGACTCCCTCCGCCTTCAAGGAGGCAAACCCCCGCTCACATTCTCCCCGGCTAGCGGTTGACCCACCCCCACTTCCAAGTTTCCCCGAGTTCTAATCTTGCGCATTATCTTGTCAACGATTTTTGCCAAATATATTCAACGGTCCCGTTTCGGCTGTTGTACGGGAAATAATTTGGCAAGACCCCTGTTGACGATCTCCCTACTTCACCAGCGAACTCATCAATAATAATGATTGGGGTTGTTTAACCTCGTTCGCAACGTCGAAGGTCATATGATGGAGGGGACCTACAGCTTTATGCGGGATCCGAACCACGGGTCGCTACATAATGTGAACACGGAGGACGGTCTCCCATCCAACTACTACCCAGACCCAATGTCACTTAACTTCGCTGATCAACGGGAAGCGGTGTTACGACATTGGCTACGACGTAGCCCAACTCTTCATCAAGCACGACGTGTATTTTCCTCCTACTCCAACGGGAAGGCCTAAAAAGCATTCTTCAAGCAAACGAGTACTGACACACACATTCACGCATCGGGCGTACTGCAAGCACAGACACTCATCAAATTTGGCACAGGTTGGCGGTCCCCTGCCTTCTTTAACTGTCTGTTTGCATCATTCCGTGGATTTACTACTACTGCTTGTTTCCATGAACGACGCCTTTTTCTTTCCTTTCGGCAGGAGCGCGTTCATCGAGGAGAATTTTACACGCGACGAATTTTGGGCACCGCCTGCGAATTCAATAGTTTCCCTGTGCCCCTTCTCGTCTCCCCCTTTTTCTCCTCCACTCGCTCCGCATTCCTAAAGTGGTACCTATACATTTTTCTCCTTTCTCCGCCAGACTGGTCTCCTACTCTCTATTTAATGTAACTCGGGTATAATTTCTTCCTCGCTGTGCTGTTTCTACTACCTTCTCTCTCTTTTATCACGGTCTTTCTTCCACTGCTACTTCTCTAGTGTTTTTCTTCCCATTTCCTTGCATTCTGTCTTTATTCTAGTATCAGCGCGATATGACCTTGGCAGTTGAAGCGCCGGTGAAGCACTGCTATTCATTCATTCGTCCTTTGGATCCTCCCTTTGGCACCGCTGATTGGGAGGCCCTCAGGCAGTGCTCCTATGATTTCCCCTGGAATTATTACTGCTTCCGTGGCCGGGGCCCTTTCGAGAGTGCTGACTGCATCACGAAGGTGATGCTCTCGGAGTGCGGAGGAGTACATTCCCTATTCGTTTCCTATTACTAATGTAAAAAGACTTCGTTTGTTCTGATTCTATTCCGCAACGGAGAGGAGGTTTTCAGAGGGTACCGTCGCCATCCAACTCTTAATTCTCATTGCTTATATTTCTGCACGGAATCGTGCCAAATCTCTTCTTTGACTCTCCAAAAATTCCTTCATCAGACAAAAATGTGAAAACCTAGCTAATTCTTTAAGCTGTTTCTAGCACCTGGCCAAGAACCTCTCCAACAACTGTACTCATGCTTTCCATCCTCTTTCTAATTCCGACTGCTCGGTTGCTGTCTCTTCTGATGAAGCTGTTCGCTCAAACTTTCGCTTTCAACTTAACCCTGACTCCCTCTGACTTGATTATGTTTGAAATTAGAATCTCTTCAAAAGACTTTTTATCTGCCCTATCTGGGCTCAACTCTAGAAAGGCGTACGGTCCTGATGGAGTCCCTCCTGTTCTCAAGAGCTGTACTTCTGTGCTGACACCGTGCCCAGGCAAACTCTTTTGTCTTTGTTTTTCATCTGATACTTTTCCTTCCTGCTGGAAGTTCGCTTTCATTCAACCCCTCCCAAAGAAGGATGACCGTTCTCGAACCTCCAACTATCGTCCAATTGCTTTGATTTCTTGCCTTTTTAAAGTTTCTAACCCTGTCCTAAATAGGAAGATTCTTAAACATCTCTCTACTCACAGTCTTCTTTCAGATAGTCAGTATGGGTTCCTCAAGGGACACTACTGGCTATCTTCTACAGATCTACAGAAGCTAAGGCTAACAAAGACACTAAGATCCACTCTAAGGTTAGCCCGAGAGAAAGGAAAGAGGAGGGGGTTAAAAGAGGAGAATAAGGGGTTAAGTAAGTAGCAAAACCTATCATTCGTGGGTTAACATTCATTCAGAAAAAGAGAAAGAAAGACTCCCCATCATCACCCGCTGGCCACTGCTGACAAGTCAGAAAAATAGTCGAAGAGAATAGGAGAGGGGTGAAAGATGAAAAGAAGTAAAATAAGAACACTTACAAACCATGCAAACACAGTCTTATCTCACTGTCATACCATGCAAACGACAGACATACAAGTAAAGAGAGTTACAAACATGCAAGTAAGGAGAGGATTAAAAAAAAAAAAGTAGGTAGAGTATAACAAAAAGTGGGTTCGTTTACTCTACGAGCTACATCTACGTTCGTGTTACTTTTTTTTTTTTTTTTAATAATTTTATTGCTGGCATCGCACGCTGGCATGTCACAACATGGCATTGATCGTCAAGAGACTCATCCTCTACCACCACTCCCAGAGCTCCTGTTGCTAATTTTTTATTTTAAACAACGTTAATACTTTTAAAATGCCTATCTAAACGGTTCTTAAACATATTAACGCTGGTAGAGTTAACGACTGACGCGGGAAGCTTATTCCATTTATCAATTACTTTAAATGTAAAGAAGTTTTTAGCGATATTAATAATGAAACGTCTGCCACACAACTTAAATCCGTTATTACGAGTATTGCTATTATCGAAAGTGAACAGTTTGTCAAAATTTACGTTATCGGTGTTATTAACGCTTTTGAAAACTTCAATAAGTTCCCCCCTTAATCTCCTAGTTTCGAGTGAATGCAAGTCTAACTCTTTAATCCTATATTCATAAGGCTTGTTGCGCAATGACGGAATTAGTTTCGTGGCACGACGCTGAACACTTTTTAACCTATCAATATCCTCACGCAAATACGGGCACCAAAACTGAACGGCATATTCTAAATGAGGCCTGACTAGGGACTTGTAAAGAGGCAATATAATACCCTTCGATTTAAATTCGAAATTACGCGCTATGAAGCCTAACATCCTATTAGCTTTTGCGCAAGACTCCAGGCACTGGTTCCTAACTTTTAAATCCTTAGAGACGCGTATGCCTAAATCTACTTCCTCATCAACGCTCGCTAACTCTCTATCATCTATCGTGTATTATTGTTACGAGAACCAATATGCAAAACTTTACATTTGTCTACGTTAAATTGCATCTGCCACTTATCCGTCAACTCCATAATCCTATTTACATCGCCTTGGAGCCTATTTCTATCGTCCTCGTTAACAACCTTACCGCCTATTTTAGTATCGTCCGCGAATTTTGACATGTTACTTGTCAATTTAATCTATGTCGTTAATATAAATTACGAACAGCAATGGGCCTAACACTGAACCCTGTGGGACACCGCTACCTACATCCAACCACCCCGATTCACTACCATTAACAACGACCCTCTGTCTCCTAGCACGAAGCCATTCCTCTAACCAGTTAGCTACCTGACCGCGTATACCGTGCGCTTTAACCTTTGCAATTAATCTTCTATGCGGAACTGTATCGAACGCCTTTTTAAAATCTAAATAAATAACGTCAGTCGCTCTATGCCTATCGTATTCGCGCACTATTTCGTTATAAAATTCTAACAAATTAGTTAAACAAGATCTATGGCGTCGAAACCCATGCTGACTACTATTAATCAAATCTCTACTTTCTAAGTGATCGATGATACGATCCCTAACTACAGATTCCAAAAGTTTACCAACAATTGACGTTAAGCTAATGGGCCTATAATTGCTAGCTACTGTGCGGTCGCCTTTTTTAAAAATAGGCGTGACGTTAGCTAATTTGAATCAGGAATAATCCCCGTTTCGAGTGACTGATTAAAAATCTTCGTTAAGGAGCCTACGATAACTTCAAATCTTTCAAATGTCTGGGATAAAAAGCGTCAGCGTCAGGGCCTGGAGCCTTGCTAACTTTTAGTCTATCGATATAATGCGCAATCTCACCCTCCTCGTAAACAGTTATTTCATCCAAAATAGTCTCGCTACTAAATGGAACGATATCGTCCACGTCGGGGACATTATTTACGTCTTCTACGGTAAAAACTGTCGCAAAAAAGTTATTGAAAATACCCGCCATCACCTGAGCGTTAGAAGCCAAAGCGCCGTTAACATCCACTAGAGGGCCTATGTTATCTTTTATCGGCTTGCGATTATTGATGTATTCAAAAAACTTTTTTGGATTATGTTTACTATCCGCAGCTATAAGTATCTCTAAATTACGCTTAACATTCCTAACTGATCTTTTAACCTGACGTCGAAGCTCGATATATCTATTAATTAAATATTCTATTAAATATCTATTAAATATTCTTGCACATTTCCGATTCTTGGTCATCCTTCTTTTGGGATTTCTGCGAAACCTTTGTTGTTGAGCAAGGTCTCAAAATGCGTGTCTCCTCCTTTAACCATTTTCAAGCTAACTTAAATTCAAAGATTCTTGCCACATGTGCACCCCTCCGCCGAAAAAAAAAAATTTGATAAAAAAATCTTGCATTATGAAATAATAGTATAGGTGCGGGCGGGAAATATTAAATTATCAATTGACGCGCATAGCAGTCTTTATCGTACATCATCAATTGAAAGTCTGGTTCTGCAAGCTCTCCTTAGTGGCGGCGACATGCATTTAGTGTTCAGAAGAGCAGCGTACTCCATACAGGGGCGAAGACCCATGTAGAGAGAGAGCAACTGAGTCGCGGTGAAAGAACTGCGGAGCCAGTGCAGCACACCTAACCTCTTAGCTGTTTTAGAAAGTGTGTGTGATTTTTCCCAGAAAGATCGAGAAAAGGAAACGCTAAAAGGAACGATTGAGTTTTGCATTGTTGAAGGTAGGGAGATAGTTATATAAGTGAAAGTGTGTGACTTGTAGATAGATGAAGGAACAGAGTTCTTGAGGCATTGAAAGCCCCCAAGGTCTTCTCTGCTCCAGTCAGGGATAGCAGAAAACTCGGAGGTGAAGTGCGCCACAATCGCCTCACGCAAAGCATTGCGTGACTGCTGTAGTTAGAATCATGGCGAAATAGGTTTAAGTAAAACTACATACAAATTTTCTAATAAAATTCTTTATTTCATAATTTACATTTTAGTTTGAAACGGATTCGTTTAAAAATTGTGATGGAGCAGAAAATGGTTGAAACTAACTACTCAAGTTGGAGGAGGGCTCTCTTGTAAATAACCTTTAATTGTAAGCGTTAAAATTCTTCTAACAACGGACATAACTTAACCAAACAAACTATTTCAAATGATTGACACTGACTTCGAAACCTTTAAAAAAAACCAAGATCTTGATAGCAGTTATATACTTTACTTTAAGTTGCATATAAGTTTGTAAATTTATTCTTAGTTTAATTAACAATGCTCTTTGAAATGAAAAACCAACTTTTTCAAGTCAATGCAATGACTTAATATAGAAAGAGGTTAAAGTTCTTGTGCAAATTTAAGCTTTAATAACTTTTGATGTATGCATAACACATGATAGAAGCAAACTTGACTGTTAATGGCATATGGAAGCATTATTGTTAAAGTTTTAACACCACATTACAAATTTCCAGGCCTAAACATAATCGCCCTCCTTCGCGATACATCGCTCAATCGATTTTCCAAACCTGAAAATATCCTCGTTAAGTGATTTCATGAATTGCATTTGTGATTCCAAAGTTCATCCAAAGAATGTGATTTTGATGGGTAAACAACACTTAACGTAGCGCCATCCCTTGAAAGTAGTTCAAGAACTATCGCACATTCCAAACACAGTGGCAGGGAAACTGAGGTGATTAAATCTTTTAGATAGCACCTTCTTTCAGCAAGATGGTGCTCCCTGCCCTGCCCTGCCCTGCCCTGCCCTGGAATGTGTAACAGTTCTTCAATGAAGTCTTGCCAGCCAAGTGGGTCGGTAAAGGGGAACTAACTGCTCAGCCACCTCGTTCACCTAACGTCCCCATTGGACTACTTTTAAGGAGCCACGTTAAAAGTGTTATTTACCCATCAAAACGACATTCCTTGGATAAACTTATGGACAAGATCACAAATGCAATTCATGAAATCACTTGGCAGCAACTGGAGAATGTTTTCAGTTCTTTGGGAAATCGGATTGAACGACGTAGCGAGAAAGAGGGCGGTCATGTGAAGGTCAAGAAATTTGTAATGTGCGTTAAAAACTTCAATGGTTGCTTCCATATGCCGTTCACAGTTTGCTTCTATAATGTGTACATCAAAAGTTATTAAAAGATTAAAGTTGCGCAACGACTTTGTAATCACCCTGTACAGTATTTGATATGAATGAAACCAGAAGTTCTGAAACTGACAGAATTCATATTATCCATTAAAAATGAAAATATTTAAGTTTCGTCCCGCATTTCTCCATACCACATTATATTCATTCTGTGTTCGTAATAGATACAAAAGCACTATTGTATCTTTAAATGCGCTGCTTTTAATTAAATCTAAAAAATTTCCAAATACTCGCGGAAAAACTACTATTTACTATAGATTGATATACGAAACGTAGAACACCCACAAGTTAAAATATAGATTTCAATAACAAAACTGCACATAATCCCCACAATCGTTTTGATGAAACAATATTACCTCTTATTAATTCTCAAATTATCATGAGAAGGAAAAAAGGCTACTTCGAAATCAGTTTAACACATATAAGATAAGTAATATGGCTAAATCTGTATATATATATATATATATATATATATATATATATATATATATATATATATAATACGTTTCTGAATAAAGTCGAGTTTAAAACAAAGCGAATACTACTGTAAATAATAAAATCAAAGTCTACCAAATAATTGAGAATTAACAAATAATGTACTATTTCATATATATAAAATGCAACAAACTTCTGCCGTCTACATGGCACCTACAATAATACAGGCTTGATCGCTATTTATTTCATCAAACAGCTTCATTCATTCGTTAGAGATACAAAAGTAAATTAATGTTAAAAGCACCATAAGCAACCCTATGGCATGTGAAGCTCGGCATTATTCAGTAATATGGCCACATTTCTTTCTAACACTTTTCTTAAACGAGTTTCATTTACTAAGTTGTCGCGTAGCTTCACATCGCATCTTTGGCATAATTAGTTAATTAGGTGTTAAAGACTGATGAATCATATTAAAAACAATTCCTTCCATTCATTAATTTGGTTGCTACATTTCAAACACTTCAGTGGCAGCATATCGAGGAAGCGAATAGTTCAATATTAATGGAATATAACCCCTTCCCTTATATTAATAACTTATGGTGGTGTGGGAAACACCGTCCGAATAGCTTTCCGTCCAATTCATAGTTCGGTGGTGACTTTTGATGTTAATGCTTGTACCCTTCGCGCGTTACAACTCTTACATAATACGTGGTTATCGAGAGGGTAACAGCCCTTGCCTTCTGCCTCCGAAGAGAGCACTAAACCACAATCCTAGAATGATTATTGAAATTATTAACAACACTTCCAAATGATGCCCCATTCCACCAAATGGGGGCATAATTTTTTTTTTTCAGCAAGTTTCTTCCAGCAGTCAAGCGGCTAATTCTAATGTTATGAATAACTTAATAAGAGTTACAGTGAATATAATTACACAATAGGTTGAATTTATCATTGAGAAATATTAACTGTAACGCACCTCACATTTGTAGCAAATGACATGGAATGAGCGATCGAGTGCAACCACTCTCACCGTCTCGTCCTGTCCAGCCTCAGGCATGATTGGTTCTCCACAGACGCTACAACGTGGGGCGAATTTTCTGAAGAAATAAAAAAAACTGCAGTTTGAAGCTGAACTTCAATTTTATCGTTGAAAACCAATTGTGACTACTTTAATTAAGAATAGGCTGACACTGGCACGCCATAAAATAAGAAAAGCCATTGGAAAAAGTTTTTAGAATCCTACCGCTCATGACATCCAAACTTCCCGCCACCCACCACCGAAAAAGGGACTCGTTCAATCCAGGCCAATATATTTACCCGTTTGACGCTTTGATTTAACCATACTCCACTCAATTCCTACGTCCTGAATGAATAAAAGGCGCGATCGGTAGGAGCACTGACTCAAACTATGCGACGCAGGTTCGAGTCCCACTAGCTCCTAGTTCCCACTTCAAAGCCTTTTCTCTTTCCATCTTATTTCGGTATGGTTACTTAAAATGCATTTACAAGAAAAACTAATCTTACTTGTGGAAATCATCAATGCAGTGGATCTGATTGGAAGCATCGACAGTGAACGGAATTCCGTCCAGTGATTTGTGACACACGACGCAAGTGAAACACTGCGGATGATAAGGTTTTCCCGTCGCTCTCAGAATCCGATCAAGAATCGGTTTCGTACACACGCAACATTTCTCTAACGTATTCTGGGGAAAAGAGTATATTCATTCACTCATTCCAAGCTTTTTTACAATGACCATTAAGTTTTAATACAGTGACGCTTCTACTTCTTTAAAATGTTTTCTGCTTTCAGATTTTGGCATGAACGTAGAATTTACAAACAGTGGTTAAAACGCAATGTTCACTTCTGGCTTTCTTTAAGATCTATATTTCTTAAAAAGATTTTTTTTTTTTAATTTATTCATTGCGAAAGAGAATAGTAGTCGATAGGTCAATCTTTTTTTTTTAATTAAGCTTTTACCAAATAGCAATCTTCGCAGTAAGGTTTTGAGTCGAGGGCATAAAATGGCTTTCCTTGAAGCTTCAGGAGACAGACAATACAGCAGAAGCATTGGATGTGAAATACTTGATCCATAGCAGTGCAGCCGCTCCCTTCCCCCACAACCTTCTCGCCGCATCGGGCGCAAATACCTTCGCCAAAAGTGACAATAAAGACAATAACAAAAAACGGAGAACGGATTGTATGTATGAAAATGGAGAAAAATGTACGAGAAAGTGAAAACAGGAACACTCGAGCAAGAGTCGGTGAAAGGAGGAGGATAAACTTAAAATATGGAACAATTATTTCTTTTGTAATGATGTATTACCTTTAATCTGCCACAATATTTACCATTAATTATAATGAAAATATTTTAAGACAAAAAGCTGGGTAGTGACATGTAAACTAAACCAAAAAGCAAAGGTAATGAAAAATTATCAATCAGAAACTTACAAATGCAAATAAAATCAATGAATTTATGAAAATGTCTACCTTCTCTTGACTTTCTATTCTAGTATTTTAATATAAAACCCGAAATAGTTTCGCAAAGGATCCATGAAAATGATCGCCATAAGGAGACCGTAAGTGTTCACTTACCGAAGAATTCCGGGTCTCCGCTGCTGTCCATGGACTGGACAAGGAGGTTTGTTAAAGCATCTACTTCAGCCTCTTTGCCTACTTTGTCGGGATTGATTAGCGGTTGATTAGAAGGGGCAGGAGCTAACCCCTTGGCTAAGGGGGAAGTGTACGGTCCATGATACCCACTCACTTCCGACATTTGACTGGTAGGACGCGGAGTAAGAGGCTCGTAAATCGATTCGTATGTAGAACTCTAAAACGAAACACTCGCATTATATATATATATATATTAGGGTGACACTTATTTTCGAAAGTTTGAATTTTTATCGGGACGGGCGCGTTTCTGGTTCCATTTTGTCAAAAAATATCGTGTGTAAAATATTTTTGAAATAAAACAATATTTAGAACTGCCTCAATACGGTCAAAGTTTGTATATTTTCTCGAAAAGTAGAAATTTTAGATCATGATGTTCTATGCCGCTAGCAAATAAAATATCACTTCTAGTTTGTTCAAGCTACTAATCTTGACCTACAACATATAACTGGACTTCATACTTTCAACTCTAGGTCCCCCTCAACTCGAGTATTAGCCCCTCAAGGGGGGGGGGTATCATGGGCGCCCATCTCCCTCTCATTGTTGCCTACTTTGCAGAGGTCACGGTGGACTTGCGGGCGGTTGGGAAGTCACAGCGGTGCTTCTCGACCACTTGTAAGAGGAACTGCCTTTGGTCTTCACTCTTGGTAAGGGCCAGGTTGAAAGACTGCATCAACGCCACCCCGCGCTCCGCGAAGTCATTGACAACTTGAAGGGCCTGGACTCGGCGGGATGCGGCGATGAAGGCTGGGTCCGTCCGCCACTCCTCCGGATCCTTGAGCAGGAAGGCGGTGCTGATGTCCAGAACCTTGAAGAACTCCTTTGATGTAGTCATTGTGAACTTGGCCAATGTATTGTTGGCGATTGAGGCGGTGGACAGGTCCACATTGATACGCCGCGGGGGATCCTCCGATCCTCTTCTTCCATCGCTTTAATCATCTCCCGCTTTGTCACCAAGTCGATACCCTCGTCGAAGATGGCCAGGGTGACGAGGCGCTCGCTCAAGTACCATAGGTGCCTGGCGAAGACTGTCGCCGTCGCCTTGGCCACCGCTGAGTCCGGATAATAGACGAGGGCCTTGAGCAGCGCGAGGTCCGCGGCTGGGGCCGTTGCCGGGAGCGGCGCTTTGTACCAGGCCGTCACGTAGATGGACACGGCGAAGATGGTGAATCGCCGGATTCCAGCCGCTTCGCCTGACGACATCTGAAACTGTTCCCGGAACAGGAACAGTTTGATGGCATAGATGACTTTTGCCATCCAGCGCGCGCGATGGAAGGCGCCGGGACGAGCGAACCGGGCACCCCGCTTGTTCGGACCGCCCAGCACAATTACAGAGAGCTCCAGAAGTTCCCTGTAGTCATCACGTGGATGTTGACTGTCGAGGAGGCGGCTGAATTCGATCAGCAGGTCGTCGCGGGCGTCCTTCAGGTGCTGCGGCATGGTTCCATCCTCGAAGGGCTTCGCTTTGGTTTGATCGATGAAGTCCCACTGGGCGGCGAATCGTTTGAACAGGAGGATGTCAGGACCAGTAGAGGGACCGAGGCACGCTGTGAATGCCTTCTCGCACACCAGTTCGTGGATGTGGTGGCGGCAAGCCAAATGAAGCACTGTCTTCTTGAGTTTCTGCTCAATGATATAGCAAGCTCCTCCTGAGAGTCCTGTGTTTGAGGCGGTGGTGTCAAAAGAGAGGGCACAGATCCGTCCCTTGATGTCCCAATCCTCGAGGGCAGAGAGGACGGCTTCCGCCATGGCGCGGCCGGTGCCGTCGGGGAGGCTGGGCACAGCCAGAAGCTTGTCGACGTTCTCCCCAGACAACAGAACTGGAAGGCGATCTTCAGCAGGGCCTCCGTCAGCCGCTGGTACGATTTTCCCGTCCCAGTGAACGGTCAGCGGCACAGTAGGATGGAAGGCTGCCTTCATTTCCGCTGCTGCCATAGCACGGAACTTTGCTCGGTCGCGGCGGGAGGATTCGCGGTTCAAGACCAGCTCCTCAGGGTCGTGGCCCAAGCTCCTCGCAGCCGCCGACAGCAAAAAAACACCTTCTCGGTCGGTAAGTTTCGTCCGATCCATCGCTGCGGAGAGATCAGGGGTGATCATCTTTTTCGACGCGCGGAATCGCTTGGGTGGTAAAGGGGTCGTAGATGCTTCTGCATTCGACGTGGACGGGCCCGGGAGAGAGAGCTCTTCCTCTTCTTCTCGGCGACGACGCCGTGTCGGTGACCGAGTCGGGCTGCTTGCACCTGAGCTGGAGCTCGATGCCAGTTCGACGAGTTCTTCTCGGCTCTCTCTGTTCGCCCTTTCATCATCTTGCCGGCGGCTCCTTTCCGCTTCCTGTCTCCTCGCACGTCCTCCTCAGTGTGCAGCGTCATGTCACGTGTGGAGGAGATGCGGCCGCGCCGCACCTCGGCCCTTTGTCCCATCAGGAACTCCCTGTCCTCTTCGATTGTGATCATCGACATCGCCTGTTCGTGTGCGATGTCGAAGAGGCGGTCAAGGGATGAGAGGAACTCGGCCTCGTTCCTGATTTGGGTCACAGTGCGCCGTTTTGAGTTCTTGTTCAGAGCCCGCCACTTCTCGTACATTCGGAGAACCTTGTCCCTTGCGCATTGGTCTTTCTGCGTAGGAATACGGGACTGCTCCCAGAATTCCTTGACTGCAGTCACTGTCTCAGCGGCTGCTTCCTTGATCGGCTTCTTGACGTCAAGGTGAAGGTGGAAAAAGTACTGAAGCGCCTGCTTTCCCGTAGGCAGCATGCTTCCTGTGATGCTGTGGTCCACGGTCCCCAGGAGATAGACTGCTGTTTTAGATCTTGTTGCCGAAGCCATCACGTCGTTTCAGAACTCACTGAAAAAGAGAATGAAACACTGTTAGTGTTGGCAAAACTCGTCCCAACCCATTTTCTACTTAGAATAACATGTTCTTTCGTCTGTATCAATATTTGGATAAACTCGTGTTACACCCTGTATAATACCTCATTTTAGTCTTCTGTACACCAGTGCGGAAGACTAAACCAACGACTCTGACCGTCCGTCTGTCTGTCTGTTATCATTTTTCAACTCAGAAACTACAGCAGCTATCGAAACGAAAACTGACATGATAACAGAACGCCATGAGTACTTTTCGACAAAAAGTATAAACTTTGACCTCGTTGAGGCAGTTCTAATTATTATTTTATTTCAAAAATATTTTACACACAATGTTTTTAGACGGAATGACACCAGAAATGCGCCCATCCTGATAGAAATTCCCAAAAAATGAAAAACACCCCAAATAAGTGGCACCCTAATATATATATATATATATATATATATATATATATATATATATATATATATAATATATACACACACACACAGGGTGTCCGAGAATTATCTGTACAATTTTTGGCTGTTATTAAGTCAACCATGAAGTGTAGAAATTCCAGTGTTGTCCCATTTTACAGAGAATCTCTTAAGTTTTTTCTAATACCAAGTTTTGACAAGTTTTTAGAAATTCCAGTGTGTCCGAACATTATCTGTACAATTTCATCTTTTAATAAAATTCTTGATAACACGCGTAAAATTCTTAAACAAGATTATTTAGAATCTGTATTTTCAAAAGTTTCTTTTATTAAAGTAACGTTGTTACAAACATTCGATATGTGCACCATTAGTGATTCGCAAAACATCCAATCGATACTCCAAATGTTGCCATGTACGCTGCAGCATATCCACATCAATTCGCTCAATAGCAGCTGTGATTCTTGCTTTTAAATCATCAATGTCTGTCACCCGCGTACATTTCTAAAAAACTTGTCAAAACGTGGTATCAGAAAAAACTTAATGAGATTCTCTGTAAAATGGGACAAACTGGAATTTCTACACTTCATGGTTGACTTTTAATAACAGCCAAAAATTGTACAGATAATTCTCGGACACCCTGTGTGTGTATATATATATATATAATATATATATATATATAAAACGACGCTTGTGTAGAAGAGCGTTCCGCACAACATGAAGAGGAGAGAACGAGCAAATGAAAAATGAGGTACCCCATTTTCATTTGCTCGTTCTCCTCCTCATCTTGTGCGGAGCGCTCTTCTACACAAGCGTCGTTCTTACATTAATTATACCTTGTGTTGTTTGCCGTTAAAATTAAAAAAAAAAAAATATATATATATATATATATATATGCAAATAACTGCAATGACCGCGCAGTATATAAATGAATAGAAACGACATAAGTATTAAGGAACGTTTCTGCACACGAGGAGGAGAGATAACGAAATAATGAAAAATGAGGCGAACCGCCAGGCGGTTCGCCTCATTTTTCATTATTTCGTTATCTCTCCTCCTCGTGTGCAGAAACGTTCCTTAATACTTATGTCGTTTCTATTCTATATATATATATATTGAGGGGTCCCGCGTCTTAAGGTACCTAAGCGCCAAAATTAAAATTCGCCAGAAATCGCCTCCAAAGTTCAGCAATATTCTCGCAATAGTATCTCTGTTATTAATTAATTGAGCTAGAACGTTCATTTTTGGCTAAATTAGAGTTCTAAGTATGCTAATGAAGATGAGTTTTTGGAATAGATTTTCATATTTTATATATATTTTTTTTAATTTTTTGATTTTCTTATTATGCCGAACTTTAGGTGAACTTTTTGGCTGGCGACAGAGGTGAAAAAAGTAGTTCGCTTCATAAGGTTTTCAACCATACTTCTAGTGTCGTAAGGTCATTATAACCCAAACCACGCGATAGAGGAAGGGTGAAAATAGTGATATCTATCAAAAACACGTTTTCGCCTGTGGTGGCGCTTAGGTACCTTAAGACGCGCGACCCCTCATATATGATAGTTATATATATATATATATATAATATATATATATATATTATATATAATATATATATATATATATATATATATATATATATATATATATGATGAATTTCACACTTAAACATGTGAAATGAATGAACTCCGCGCGGTGTGTGTGTGTGTGTGTGAGGGCTGGAACTCCCGTTTCTTCTGGCACTGTCCTCGTTAGCTGATCTTTTTCCGTGTTTCATCTACCCTATGAGCAGTCCAGCATGCTCTCAAACACACATTTCTCTCTGTTCTTCACCACACAATCTTATAACGAAACAAATTTATAACAAAACTAAAATGGCATCATGGGCCTCAAGAGACTTTGATTTTGGCTCTCTCCTCCTTATATCTGTGGAGAGGGGGCGCTCGCCCTTGCCCCCTCCTTCCTAGTGATGTAAAATTCTCGGGAATAATTTTTTGGAGAACATTCCCGCGTAAGTGAAATTTGGAGAATTTTCTCCCCAAACAAGTAAAAAAAAATCAGATTTAAGTTTTATTTATAAAGTGGTCAGAAGCTTCGCAGTAACAATTACACGAGATATATACTGAATGTTAGAATATACTACTGAAGCGCAAGAAAATTACTTTTCAACTTTTTATTTCCTAATACAAAATACTTTAGTTACAAAATGGTATTTAGCAAATACTGATATGATTTACATTAGTTATATTCATATTATGTTAATATACAATCACAGTATGGACAGTCTTATGAATAAAATAATACACGTACTGGTAGTAACTGGTTTAGGTTTCTTGTAAGCTAATAAAAATAGATAAACTATTTCGTAGTTCTTGATCAAACATTGTAAACATTTTCAAATACCTACAATTATATAGGTCTGCGATCTTTTGCACTTCAAACCAAAACTAAGCTCCCTAATCACAATCTGAAAATTCACTGTTTAACTCCAAGATCAGCTCTAATATTTCTCGTTCATGTTCATCTTCTAATTCTTCTTTCCTCTATGTAAACATTTACCGATTTTGGGATTTAAAACCTCAGGCATTGGTTACATGATATATATATATATATATAATATATATATATATATATATATATATATATATATATATGAAATAGGTCATGTAACCAATGTCTGAAGCTTTAAATCCAAAAATCGGTGAATGTTTGCATAGAGGAAAAAAAAAAAAAGATGAACATGAATGAGAAATATTACAGCTGATCTTGGAGTTAAACAGTGAATATATATAAAACTATGAAACCTTAATTTCTTATTGAATGATGCAAACAATGTAATATTCACAGAGTAAATAGTCAATGTCATAAAGTTTCATCTGATATGAATAAAAGGAAAAGGTTTATTGGCAGACTATAGTCCATATAACAAATATTATTAATACAATGACAGTTCACATACTAAGGATAGAAATATATACAATTGATTAGAAATAATACTGTAATGTCGAAGTTAAATGGAGCTACAGACAGACGTTTTCGTACCAAGAATTCCATAGCTTAGACTCTAAGCTATGGAATTCTTGGTACGAAAACGTCTGTCTGTAGCTCCATTTAACTTCGACATTACAGTATTATCTAATCAATTGTATATATTTCTATCCTTAGTATGGAACTGTCATTGTATTAATAATATTTGTTATATGGACTATAGTCTGCCAATAAACCTTTTCCTTTTATTCATATCAGATGAAACTTTATGACATTGACTATTTACTCTGTGAATATTACATTGTTTGCATCATTCAATAAGAAATTAAGGTTTCATAGTTTTATATATATTCACTGTTTAACTCCAAGATCAGCTGTAATATTTCTCATTCATGTTCTCAACCTTTTTTTAACCATCGCCCCCTTGAAAAATTTTTTGCCTACTCTATTTTCAAATCGCCCCCTACACACAAAAAAAAAGTGAAATAAAAAACAATATTTAAAAGGCACTAGTTTGGCAGCTAAAAAGCACTAAAAGCGCACTAAAAATAATAATCTCGTTATCATTTTAGTAGCGCAAGCCTAATTTTAAGTTCAAGTAGCCTCATTCCCGAGAAGTAGGCCAAACTGGCATCCTCCGCCTTAAACCTTGCAACGTTTTCAAAGGAAAATCACATTTATACACGTGTTAGCACTCCTTATTTATGAATTTTTATCAGATAAGAAAGCGAACATTCGAAACTCTATTTTATTCTTAAGAAGCACTAATTGAGTGACTAAAAACGTGACAACGAGGTCATTGTCTCCGTACTCGAAACAAGGGACAAACGCGAAAATTAAGAAGCACTAAAGCACTAAAAGAAAAATCAATGATAATAGATAATAGCACAAAAAATAGCACCCGCCCACGCTTCTAATTAGGTAAGAACTGACGCACCGTATGCGTAACCGTCACTAAGCCGTTATAGAATGCTTTGAATGACGACCCCGCCCCACTGCACTTCTCATTGGTCAATTCCCTTTAACGTCATCGACGGCACAATACATACTCCGAATAGTGTTTCAAAACCATTGATGAGCAATTCGAAAATAATTTAATTTTAATCGTTGCCTAAATAAATTTTCGCCCCCCTTCAGTCAAATTTTCGCCCACTTTCGCCCCCAAGAATTTCATTTTCGCCCTCGTTGAGAAACCCTGGGCCTTAGAGGATAAATGGCAGGATTCATGGATAGCTTAGATAATCGGGTTGGTTGATTTTTTAATTCTTTGCATTAGACTGTATTGAGCACGTCTTATCATCTCCGGGAAGCTCGGGACATTGCGGGTAGCAAACATTTGCGAAGCTGAGCATCTCGGGGGTAATTTATGTAAGAATTTAAAAGACCTGTTGTACAGCAAATTTAGGGTTCTGCCAGAACCTTTTTTATAATTCACCCAGAGTTGCTGTCCGTATATATTACTGCAGAAAGTACGAAAGAAAGTCTTTAGCTTCACTTGTACAAAATCGAAAGTTCCTTATGGTCATATTCGCTTTGACACACAGGCTTCGAGATTGTTTTCTTATATCCGAGTCATCACTCAAGGAGCTGGTAATAGTTTGACCCAAATGCTTAAACTCTTGTACTTTCTCAATTACTTCACCATTCATTTTAAACCTTATATCAGTTGGCTGATTACAGCTTTTAGGATGAAATTGCATAACCTTAGTTTTTGTAACATTAAAAAGAATATCATGTTTCTGCGAATACACTTCGCTGACTTTTAGTAGCCGATCCAGACCTTTAACAGAGGGACTTATTAACACCATATCATCGGCATAAACTAAGTTATTTATCCTTGTGTTATCTATACAACATCCCACTGTTGCCTCATTAAGTGAAGCAATTAGTCCGTCAATATACACATTAAACAGCATAGGGGAGAGCAAGGAGCCTTGTCTCTATGTGAATTATAACATTTAGATACATTTGTGGGGTCGCGCAGTTAATTTTCCGCATTTATATTATTTTATATTAGTTACCGACAAACCAATTTTGCGCGTACCAAATTGTATATATTTTATCATTGTGTAATTTTAAGAATCATATATAATCTTTATAAATAAGTATTGTACATAAATTTATATATATATATATATTCAATTAATTCAGCTGTATATAAAATAACAAAATCTGTAAAAGAACCCCAGCCAACCAAGAACTCAATAAACTCTGTAAAAGACCGGCTTTTCCTTCAAGATGCTAACCTTCCAAACGACAGGGAGAGAAGAGGACACGAGAGGCCCCTAAAAGAGATACCCCTAAAAGAGATAGCCTGCCTCTCGTATCCTTCATTCTTCCCGGCAAATACAAGTAGCACCAAGAAGGAACCAGCTACAATTGGTGACCCCGGAGTGACCCGAAGCAGCCAGCGGAAGCAGCATCCTTCAGTCGCCGGGCGGAACAAACCGAAGCCACGCCTCTTCGCCGCCCACCCGTAGTAGCCGGTCGGAACCGAAGCAGCAGCAGACCCGAATTACATTCCCGCAAGATGGAATCAGGAGTGCACCATGTCACCATCAAGCCACCCACGTTCTCTGAAGCGTCGGCCGCAGGATGGTTCTCCATCATGGAGGCACAATTCCACATTTCCAGAATAACATCCGAAGAAACCAAACTTTAAGCCGCTTCAATCAACCAAACCAAACTTTAAGCCGCTTCAATCAACCAAACCAAACTTTAAGCCGCTTCAATCAACCAAACCAAACTTTAAGCCGCTTCAATCAACCAAACCAAACTTTAAGCCGCTTCAATCAACCAAACCAAACTTTAAGCCGCTTCAATCAACCAAACCAAACTTTAAGCCGCTTCAATCAACCAAACCAAACTTTAAGCCGCTTCAATCAACCAAACCAAACTTTAAGCCGTTTCAATCAACCAAACCAAACTTTAAGCCGCTTCAATCAACCAAACCAAACTTTAAGCCGCTTCAATCAACCAAACCAAACTTTAAACCGGCTTATATAGTTTCAGGTCCCACACAGGTACCGGGCGCACAATCGGACGGCATCGGATCGGAGAAAAAGCACGCAAGGAAAAAGGACGATAGAAGACGCACCTCGGAGGTAGCAAATACAAACTTCAGGACGAGCGCGCAGGACAACGCAACAACCGGAAATGAGGCCGACCGAGGATCAACGCGAGCTGGACGAAGGATCCGATTCAAATCAAGACCCGAATATTTCTACTTTTGATATACGTACTCCGCTTCTCGGGGTGGGCAGTAGTGTGGGGCCGCGCAGTTAATTTTCCGCATTTATATTATTTTTATATTAGTTACCGACAAACCAATTTTGCGCGTACCAAATTGTATATATTTTATCATTGTGTAATTTTAAGAATCATATATAATCTTTATAAATAAGTATTGTACATAAATTTATATAAGCACACCGGACAAAAAATTAGTCACCCCTAATAGCACCGATAGTAGGAAGTTCAAGGTCACACAGAGGGCGCTGATGTAGCATTGGTAAGTGACAAGTAGCGGTGACGTAGCACACAGGATCAGATCTGTTTCGTGAGGTGGTGAAGAACAAAGTGTGTGTTGGATATAGTCTGCAAAATGGGTCGTGAGGCAGACGTTACTCAGTGGCAAAAAGGAGCCATCATGTTTGGCAGAGCCCACGGACACAAAATGTCTGAAGTAGCCCAATTTGTTGGTGTGTCAACGCGTACTGTCCAGCGAGTTTACAAAGAGTGGTGTAGTTCGCAATCAACTGACAATCGACGGCGTAACTGTGGCCGGAAAACAATTCTCGACAATAGGGGCCGCCGCCATGTTTCTCGTCTAGTAACTGCAAATCGTTTTCAAACCAGAGAACAATTGCTCCAAGAAACCAATGAGGTTCTCCAGCGACCAATTTCCGAACGGACATTGCGACGAGAACTGCATGCGATGGACATCTGGAGCAGGGTACCACGGAAGAGGCCGCTATTAACAGCAAGTCACAAATTGGCACGTTATAAATGGGCTCAGAGGCACAAAAACCGGACTGCGGCAGATTGGAAACGTGTAATTTGGTCCGATGAGTCCCGTTTTTGTTTGTTCTCCAATGATGGGAGGCGACGAGTACATCGCAGGTCCAATGAAGCCTTTAATCCTGAATGCGTCGAAGGTGGTGTTCAGGCTGGAAACAGAAAGTGAAGCGCAGGAATAGACACCCACGGACTCTGGCGGAACTTCGGGACCGGCTGATGAACGAGTGGCAGCAAATCGATGTTCAGTACATGCACAACCTCGTAGAGTCTCTGCCTCGCCGGATTCGTGCGGTTATCAAGGCCAGAGGCGCCGTCACACGTTATTAGGTACATTCTGAGAGGGGTAACTAATTTTTTGTCCGGTGTGCTTATATATATTTAATTAATTCAGCTGTATATAAAATAACAAAATCTTCTGTAAAAGAACCCCAGCCAACCAAGAACTCAATAAACTCTGTAAACAACCGGCTTTTCCTTCAAGATGCTAACCTTCCAAACGACAGGGAGAAGAGGACACGAGAGGCCCCTAAAAGAGATAGCCTGCCTCTCGTATCCTTCATTCTTCCCGGCAAATACAAGTAGCACCAAGAAGGAACCAGCTACACATTAGATACATTGTGCATAGCATAATATTTCCATTTGTTAAGATCTTCACACATTATATGCTGAACAATTTGAAGCTTATATGGATAGAGCTGCAGCCGCTTGCGCACGACTCTATGCACAGTTGAACGAGGAATCTGCAGTTCGACACTGGCACGACGGATGGACTTTCTCGGGCTACTACCAAAGGCGCCGCGTATTCGTTCATCATCATCTTCCGATCTTGTTCGCACTCCAGTGTGTTCCTTTAGAACACTGCCAGTCTCCTCAAATTTCTTGGTCCATGCATATGGTGGGTGGTTCCTTGTGAAAGGTTGTACGGAATCGCCGTTGCACCAGGGTAGGGGACTTCAACTCGGCCATCCATAACACACATTTCGCTTTTTCTTGTGCGGTAAACATAATTCAATTTGTAACAAACAAAAACCATTATGACAAAGACTTATGCATATGGTGTACTAACTGGCAAAGTTTCAACATTCTCACATTAATACTTTAAAAATTACAGTGTTTCAAAGTTGTTTCATTTCGAATGGGGCACCCGGTATATTATAAAAATGAGCTCACAGTTTTGATTTGATTCTTGGGTATGCCAACTTCTATAAGGTTGCATTTCATGTATATGATATCCTTAACGAAAGAAATTCTCTTTTGAGGTTCTCATCCGATCTCCTTGAAGTAAACAAAACAATGGCTACCAGGTAAATAGTATTTTATTTGTAATGTTAGTTGTATACATTTCCTGCTTTGCAACACATTTTTACTATTATTTTATAAAACTCAAATTTTCTCAAAAATAATCTATCAGAGAATGTTCTGAGAATGTTCTGAATATTCTCATCTCGTATCACTACTCCTTCCAACAAATTTATATATATATATATATATATATATATATTATATATATATATATATATACTGGGTGATCCAGATAAATGGGACCCATTAAAAAAAGCCAAATATTCTTAATATTTAATTCCTTTCAAAAAACTATATATCATTCGAAAGAGTAGTTTTACAAGTTCATTATGAAATATTTATTTTTTTAAATGACTCCTTTCAAATGTGCTCCATTAGTTGCCAAGCATTCCAGTGTTCTCGCTTGTAAGTTCTGCATCACTTTTGCATGAGTGTGCGGTGGTATGGCCTGTATCTCATTTGTGATGGCGGCCTTCAATTCTTGCAAGGTCGTTGGGTTATTTCTGTAGACCCTACTCTTTAAATATCCCCCAGAGATAATAATCTAAGGGAGAAAAATCTGGAGACCTTGCGGGCTATTCAACGTCTCCAAATCTTGAGATTAACTCGCCTGGAAACGTTTGACGCAAAACTGCCATGCAGTTCCTCGTGGTATAGTAGGTAGCTCCGTCTTGTTGGAACCAGTGGTTTTCTAGACAAAGATCTCTTAATTTAGGAATAAGGAAATCGGTCAACATTTTTTCGTAGCGATCACCATTTACAGTGACCGTGTTTCCGGTGGAATCCTCGAAAAAGTACGGCCCTATGATCTGAGATGCAGTAAGACCACACCAAACAGTTACACGCTGACTATGCAACGGGACTTCGGTAATATTCAATGGATTTTCTGTTGCCCAGAAACGACAATTTTGTTTGTTTACAGTTCCATTCAAGTGAAAATGGGCTTCGTCTGACATAATCAAAGTTGCTAGAAAATTGGTGGTGTCATTTACTTCTGTTGGATCCATTGACAGAATTGTCGTCTTCGTGCGAAATCTCCATCGTTTAGTTGTTGCACTGTTTGAATTTTATATGGAAAGAGCATTAAATTTTGCTTGAATATACGGTGTGTTGTTCCATATCTAACAACTAACAGCTGAGAAGCACGTCTGATGCTTATGTTAGGATTATCCTGTACAATTTCATGAGTTCTGTTAATGATCTCGTCTATCCTTGCTGTGCGCACTCTTCCAGTTGGTTTTCTTTTTCAATGCTGCCAGTTAGGGAAAAATTCTGACACACCGACGGATTACTTTCTTAGAAGGTGATTTTGACATCTGAAAATTTGTCTTGAAAGATCTTTGAGCTGAAACTACACTTCTTCCATGCTCATAATATTGCTCAGTTATGAAACGCAGCTGTTCCCAGTCCATGCAGTCATCTTGAAGGGTTAGTTTTAACTAACACTTTTATTTTGTTTTGTATCTTATCTTGTCTTGTATTGTCAAAAACCTATACAATCCTGTACAAACTTGTACTATCCTCTTTCGAATGATGCGTATGATTTTATAAAAGGACTTATTACTTTAAGAGTTACAGGGGTTTCTTTTGGGTCCATTTCTCTGGATCACCCTTTATATATATATATATATATATATATATATATATATATATAATATATATATATATATATATATATATATATATATATATATATGAAAATTATTTCACGAAAGTAACACGTGAAAAATATTATGATGAATAAAACCACGAAGGAAAGGAAACACAGAATGGTGCTCAAGCGCTTTCGTCTAATGACATCCTCAGGAACACTGAAGTGCGTAAGGGTTACAGCTATATATAGGTTACAGAAAAAAAAAAAAACATATATATATATATATTATATATATTATATATATATATATCTACAATAAATGGAGATTAAAAAAAATAAAAAAATAAAAAAATTATTAAACATTAAAGGATTGTGGGAGGAGCATACAAATTTGTAAGGGAAACTACCGATTTTTAGCACAAGATTAGCACAAGATCATATGAATTGTTTCCAACCAATGTTATAGGAAAAAAAAAAAAAAAAATACAAATTTATACTGGAAATCTGGCCGGGTTTTAGCACTTTGCCCTTCTTGTTTAGGTTCGACGTATATAAAAATAAATTTAAAAAAAAAAAAAGTTATTTGAGTAGCATACAAGTTTACCAAAGATTTAGCATTCTACCCTTCTTATCTAAATCTGTTCTGAAGGAATTCAAAACAACAGGATCGAGTTGAAAAAGACCTTTGCTTATGTTGAAGTTATTTGTAAGTTGGATAATGGCAGACTCAAGAATATTTCTATTAACAATGTTGCTAGAGTGAAATAAAACTGAAGCATTATTCCAATCAATACAGTGGGATAACTGACAAATGGACAACTATCAACTTTATCGAAAAATGTTATAGAATAAAAATGATTTAGAATCAAACGTTCTATTAGAAAAGTTCATTAAGATAGAGAGTTACGTAATTTTGAAAAATTTCATTTTCTTTTGTCCAAGAGCACCTTATTGTATTAATATAAAATAAGGTGCTTAAGTTACATTATTTATGAGTATATTGTGAGTATAATCCAAATTTAAAAATCCTTTTTTACATTGAATTTTAATAAACAAGCATTGTTTTTACTCTTATTGTTTCTTTTCAGACTGCTTTATTTGAAAAATAAATAAAAAATGAGTCAAACAGCTACAAAACGGCATGACTTTATTCTTGGTCGCTTGCAGGCTGATATTATGAGTTCATCTAAAATTGTTTTACCATCCAATAAAGATGTTCTAAGCCATTTTATTTATTTACGGAGAATGCAGTATAAGGGTCCAAAAGTTACAAAGATTCTACTGTTAATGAAGTTCTACAGAAGCTACTAATAATGGCAAAAAGCATGCATTCCTACTATAGATATTAGTAAAAACCCTAAAGGCAGGAAGATGCTGTTAAATCTAGAAAATGCATAATAATTTAATCAAGCACAAAAAAAGAGCAAGCTTTGAAAAGAACTCTCTAATTTCATGAAAATTATGGATTCCCTTTTTGACATCTCTTCTCAAAATGCCGTTGAATTAATCCAAAAAGACCGCATGAGAACTGAGCCTCAGAAAGCATATGATATTTCATCTTAGAAGATCAAAGAACAAAACGAGAAACATGTTTAGGTTTGCTAGATGCAGATTATGCATCAAAAGTACAGCGCAAGTACATTAGATTAGAGAAAGAGAGAAACGCAAAGAGAAACATAAATCAGTGAAGCAAGTGAGTGCTACAGCCAGAACATCAGAGACCCTTCTTTCTAGCACGACCAGTTTCTCAGACAGACAGCTATGAAGAGTTTCCGACAGAACCTACAGCAGGACCTTCAAATGCTTCCAGCCCCAAAAATATTCTTGCCTCGCCATTGGTTTCCTCCACTGCAGACAGACTTAATCTCTCTATTGGACAACGGACTGTTTTTGCTGCTGCAGTAGCCATTAGGTGTGGCAAGGATATTGAAAGACTCTCTCTCTCCAGGACACATCTGCAAGAGCCGCTCGAAAGACAAGAAAACGAAAATATGAAACTTGCATCAAGGATTTTACTCCTGATCACTGCCTAGTACATTGGGATAGCAAGCTGCTTACTAAATCATGTTCAGAACAAGAAGACCGCCTTGCAATACTTGTTACTGGATACCCAAATGTAGAAAAACTTTTATCAGTTTCTATAAGATGATTCCACTGGATTGTCTCAAGCCACTTCTGTACTTCAAAGTATTGAAAAATGGAACTTGAAGCAAAATGTCTTTGGAGTATCATTTGATACCACTGCATCCAATTCAGGATGGATGAAAGGTTCCTGTAAGTTACTTGAAGAACTTTGCAAAAGAAATTGATTTGGTTAGCATGCCGCCATCATGTGGCTGAAAGAGTTTTGTGTGCTGTGTATGAAACCATTTTTGGCCCAAGTAAATCTCCTGAGTTTGAGTTATTCAAAGAATTTGCGAGTCTAAATGGAAGAAAATTAATACGAAATCTACATACAATGTTCTTGATGTTAAATCAAGGTATCAAAGAGGCCTAAAGGGAAGAATGTGTAGAATTATGACCCAATGTTTAAGAAAATCTGACTGCTTTCCACGTGATGACTATAAGGAAGTTGCTGAAACAACTTTAATGCTTTTAGGAGAGGTTTCCAGAGAAAACAGTCATTGGCGGAAACCTGGTGCAATGCACCGTGCCAGGTGGATGGCAATGATTTTGTATACAAATAAAATGTATGCTTTTGCCCACCAAGCATCATATGATGAATCATTGATTAAGAAATTAAAGAGAATGTGTCTATTTAATGCATTCATTTATGGAAAATACTGGCTTTTATGTTCTAATTCACTAGATAGTCCAGCTAATGATCTGAAGTTTTATCATGATTTGGTGAATTACAAGAAGGAAGATAGGGAAGTTGCAAATGCTGCTTTGAAATCTTTTGCCAATCATTACTGGTATTTGACGGAGGAAGTGGTCCCTTTGAGTTTCTTTGGATCGCTAAGTAATGATGAAAAAGATAAGATCGCAAAATCCTTAAACAAATATCCAGTTCCAGAAAATTATGTATGTGGGCAACCTGTTTTCCCCATTTTAAAGGAAGACACAAAGCTTCATCAGCTAGCAGGTCCAATTTCATGGCATTTATTTAAATGCTGTGGGTCAAAACCAGACTCATGGATAAAGAAACCAGCATCAACATGGGAAGAGGTCGATGACTACAACAAACTAAAAAACATTCTTTCATCTATTAGAGTAGTCAATGATACCGCTGAAAGAGGAATCAAGCTGGTTCAAGACTTTCATGACAAATGTCAAAATGAAGAAGAATTTCAAGGTCTTTTGCAAATTGTGGAAGAGAATAGAAGACTAATTCCTGATCCTAGTAAAGAGACTCTTAAAAGAATGAAACTCAGTAAAGAATAGTTCATTAACAGATAGATTAGGTATTTTTATTTGCAGAGATTGTTTTAATTTAGAAGAGGCTGATTTTTTTTGTTATTAAATATACCATAAATTGTCTTTTCTTATTTTTATGTTTAAAAAGCTCTTATATCAATGATTTCTAATTAGGAAACTTGTTTCTTTTTATTTTTTTGAGGAAAGTGTTGAATAAAGGAAAAAAAAAACGATGGGACCTCACAACTATAGATAAAGTGTTAATTTTTAGCTTTATTTTATATATATATATATAGTTTTGAGGTTGTCCTCACTTTGTATAGGCTAGTTATAATAAAAACTAATTATGATTTGCATTATAACTAGCAAATACAAAGCCCATCGCCGCGAAGCTGCATTGGGGTGATGCTTCAAAGGTGGCGGTAACACCTTATTTATGAAGAAGGCACTGCAAGCAAAAAAAATTTTTAATTTAAATTTTTAAAAAATAAATGAAAATTTTCAAAATTAAGTAAATTTCTATTTTGATGAGCTTTTCTAATAGAACTTTTGATTCTAAATCATTTTTATTCTATAACATTTTTCGATAAAGTTGATAGTGTTTGAGATACATGGGTTTTTTAGGAAAAGGGGATGCGCAAAATGTCAAGGGGGGGTGGGGGGGATTCAAAATTTGTCGGATTAGAAAATGCCTGTAAAATTCGTGTTTAGGACATCATTTGGCACAACATTAGACTCCTGGACCTTGACTTTTTGAAAATGACCCAAAAATGGTACACCCTAATCGTCATGTTAATAACCCCAAATAATATATTAACAATTGATCAAAACTAAAGAACGCAACATTGTCCATTTGGAAGAAAGTTCATTCTATGCCATCACACTTTTGGCAAACCTTAGCCGAATGTTCTGGGCAGTAGTGCATGTTGCAGTTAGAGCATACGAATGATGTCTTCCTGTCTTTAGAATAAGGACAGATGGTGCACCTTTTCCTCTTGTAAGCCCCAACAGGTATTGAAGACGTACTTGGTTGTGAAGTCGGGAACTCTTGTCCTAGGACATCGCTAATGCGTCGTTTTACATGGAGCTGCATAACAGGCTTAGTTATTCTCTTCTCCATGAATGGTTTGCAAAGAGATCGTGACAGATCTTTCAAAAACTGTCGCCTCGTATTCTTTGCCTCCGGATTGGCCATGAGGAACAGAGTCACATACACTGTACACCAGGGTCACATTGAAACTAAGCAAAGACTTTTTATGTCTAAGAAATTGATGACAACGCCTATCTTCGTACTTCCGTCTGGCAACATAGTTACCAACACACTAAACTTACATGCCCACATAGAGACTCCAAAATAATCAGTGCACATGCGCGAGGAAGTTCGAAAATTGACAGGGTCACGATGACTCTGGTGTACGGCGCGGGGGCTAGGATGTTGTCCAAATAATAATGTCTGTAGTAGTATGGCATTAAGTAATGTTCTTCCGTTAAAAACCTGCACCTCATAAAACTTGACGATTATTATATCAATTCTGTTAATAAAGTTGTACATTTCCATTCCGAAATCTCAAAATACTCGGCCAATGTTACTTTTAAAATGAAAGCTGAACCTGAAGATAAAGTATAAGAATTTAAATATTTGGGTCAAATAACTTATTTATGGGTAATGACACAAATTTGCATTGGGAAGCGTTTAAAGAAAGTTTTATGAATACTGAAAGGGAGTTTATTCCTCGTAGGCCCAAGCGCGTTAGAAATCATGGTAGGCCCAAGTGGTGGACTAGGGAAATAGCGAGCTCATAATCGAGCGTAACAGCGTATAGACTTAATAAGCGCAATGGCACGGCAGCTAAGTTTAATAGATATGTCGAGCTTAGACGTCAGGTTAAAAGATCATTTAGGAATGCTAAGTGTAATTTAGAGATACTTATAGCTGCGGATAGTAAACATAATCCAAAAAAGTTTTTTGAATACGTCAATCATCGTAAGCCGATAAAAGATAATATGGGCCCTCTAGTGGATGTTAACGGCGCTTTGGCTTCTGATGCTCAGGCGATGGCGGGTATTTTCAATAACTTTTTTGCGACAGTTTTTACCGTAGAAGATGTAAATAATGTTCCCGACGTGGACGATATCGTTCCATTTAGTAGCGAGACTATTTTGGATGAAATAACTGTTTACGAGGGTGAGATTGCACATTATATGAATAGGCTAAAAGTTAGCAAGGCTCCAGGCCCTGACGCTTTTTATCCCAGACATTTGAAAGATTTGAAAGACATTATCAGTCACTCGAAACGGGGATTATTCCTGAAGACTTCAAATTAGCCAACGTCACGCCCATTTTTAAAAAAGGCGACCGCACGGTAGCTAGCAATTATAGGCCCATTAGCTTAACGTCAATTGTCGGTAAACTTTTGGAATCCGTAGTTAGGGATCGTATCATCGATCACTTAGAAAGTAGAGAGTTGATTAATAGTAGTCAGCATGAGTTTCGACGCCATAGATCTTGTTTAACTAATTTGTTAGAATTTTATAACGAAATAGTGCGCGAATACGATAGGCATAGAGCGGCTGACGTTATTTATTTAGATTTTAAAAAGGCGTTCGATACAGTTCCGCATAGAAGATTAATTGCGAAGGTTAAAGCGCACGGTATACGCGGTCAGGTAGCTAACTGGTTAGATGAATGGCTTCGTGCTACGAGACAGAGGGTCGTTGTTAATGGTAGTGAATCGGGGTGGTTGGATGTAGGTAGCGGTGTCCCACAGGGTTCAGTGTTAGGCCCATTGCTATTCGTAATTTATATTAACGACATAGATGTAGGATTGACTAGTAACATGTCAAAATTCGCGGACGATACTAAAACAGACGGTAAGGTTAATGAGGACGATAGAAATAGGCTCCAAGACGATGTAAATAGGATTATGGAGTTAACGGATAAGTGGCAGATGCAATTTAACGTAGACGAATGTAAAATTTTGCATATAGGTTCTCGTAACAGTAATTACACGTACACAATGGATGATAGAGAGTTAGCGAGCGTTGACGAGGAAGTAGATTTAGGCGTACGCGTATCTAAGGAATTAAAAATTAGGAACCAGTGCCTGGAGTCTTGCGCAAAAGCTAATAGGATGTTAGGCTTCGTAGCGCGTAATTTCGAATTTAAATCGAAGGATATTATATTGCTCCTTTACAAGTCCCGAATCAGGCCTCATTTAGAATATGCCGTTCAGTTTTGGTGCCCGTATTTGCGTGAGGATATTGATAAGTTGGAAAGGGTTCAGCGTCGTGCCACGAAACTAATTCCGTCATTGCGCAACAAGCCTTATAAGATAGGATTAAAGAGTTAGACTTGCATTCACTCGAAACTACGAGATTAAGGGGAGCTTATTGAAGTTTTCAAAATCGTTAATAACATCGATAACGTAAATTTTGACAAACTGTTCACTTTCGATAATAGCAATACTCGTAATAACGGATTTAAGTTGCGTGGCAGACGTTTCATTACTAATATCGCTAAAAACTTCTTTACGTTTAAAGTAATTGATAAATGGAATAATCTTCCCGCGTCAGTCGTTAACTCTACCAACGTTAATATGTTTAAGAACCATTTAGCATTTTAAAAATATTAACGTTGTTTAAAATAAAAAAACAATTAGTAACAGGAGCTCTGGGGGTGGTGGTAGAGGATGAGTCTGTTGACGATTAATGCCAGCTTGTGACATGCCAGCGTGTGATATGACAGCAAAAAAATTATTATATATAAAAAAAAAAAAATTAGACTAACACGAACGTAGATGTAGCTCGTAGAGTAAACTAACCCACTTTTTGTTTAACTTTACCTACTTTTTTTTTTCTTAGACCTCTCCTTACTTGCATGTCTGTAACTCTCTTTACTTGCGTGTCTGTAGTTTACATGGTATGACTGAGTTAAGACTGTGTGTGCATGGTTTGTAAGAGTTCTTAATTTGCTTCTTTTCATCTTTCACTCCTTTCCTATTCTCTCCGACTATTTTTCTGTCTTATCGGCAGTGGCCGGCGGATGATGATGGTGAGTCTTTTTTCTCTTTTTCTGAATGAATGTTAACCCATGAGTGATAGGTGTTGCTACTTACTTAACCCCCTACTCTTTCCTTTCTCTCTGGCTAACCTTAGAGTGGATCTTAGGGTCTTTGTTAGCCTTAGCTTCTGTAGATCTGTAGATCATCATCATCATCATCGTCAGCCAGACTCCTGACTGAGTGGACGCATTCCCTGAGCTCTTTGATATTGTTTCTACTTTTGGATAATGCCGATAAATTTACTGTTGGAAAGTTCTGAATTTTATATACTTGCATTTATATTCAGTGTTATAGTTAAGTAATTAAATATTAGTGGTTTTTAGTGATTTACAAGTTTTCATAGCGTGCCGGCTGAATTCAACTTAAACTTGTGACGGTTATAAACGTTAACTACCTTAACTTGCGTGATGCCGTCGCAGAAAGCGTCGTGTGCTTGGTGTGGGGTTAATCGGTGGTATACTGATTTTAAAGATTACAACTGCGGTTGATTTTCGTAGGGCTAATTTTGATAGTTTTGTGGATAGGAATGTAGTGGACTGGGATGACTTATTTGTGGGTAATGACGAAAATTTTCAATGAGAGGAGTTTAAAGAAAGTTTTTTCAATATCGAAAGGGAGTTTATTCTGCGTAGGCCCAAGCGCGCTAGTAAATCATGGTGGGCCCAAGTGGTGGACTAGGGAAATAGGTGAGTTCATAAACGAGCGTAACAGAGCGTATAGACTTAATAAGCGCAATGGCACGGCAGCTAACTTTAATAGATATATCGAGCTTAGACGTCAGGTTAAAAGATGTTAGGAATGCTAAGCGTAATTCTGAGATACTTGTAGCTGCGGATAGTAAACATAATCCAAGAAAGTTTTTTGAATACGTCAATAATCGTAAGCCGATAAAAGATAACATAGGCCATCTAGTGGATGTTAACGGCGCTTTGGCTTATGACGCTCAGGCAATGGCGGGTATTTTCAATAACTTTTTTGCGAGTTTTTACCGTAGAAGACGTAATGTCCCCGACGTGGACGATATCGTTCCATTTAGTAGCGAGACTATTTTGGATGAAATAACTGTTTACGAGGGCGACATTGCGCGTTATATCGATAAGCTAAAAGTTAACAAGGCTCTAGGCCCTAACGCGCTTTATCCAAGACATTTGAAAGATTTGAAAGACGTTATCGTAGGACCCTTAACAAAAATTTTTAACAAGTCAGTGGAAGTGGGGATTATTCCTGAAGACTTCAAATTAGCTAACGTTACGCCCATTTTTAAAAAAGGTGACCGCACAGTAGCTAAGCAATATAGGAATATTAGCTTAACGTCAACTGTCGGTAAACTTTTGTAATCCGTAGTTAGGGATCGTATCGTCGATCACTTAGAAAATCGCGATTTGATTAATAGTAGTCGGCATGGGTTTCGACGGCATAAATCTTGTTTAACTAATTTGTTAGAGTTTTATAACGAAATAGTGCGCGAATACGATAGGCATAGAACGGCTGACGTTATTTATTTAGACTTTAAAAAAGCGTTTGATACAGTTCCGCATAGAAGATTAATTGCGAGGGTTAAAGTGCACAGTATACGCGGTCAGGTAGCTAACTGGTTAGAGGAATTGCTTCGTGCCAGGAAACAGAGGGTCGTTGTTAATGGTAGGGAATTGGGGTGGTTGGATATAGGTAGCGGTGTCCCTCAGTGGACGATACTAAAATAGGCGGTAAGGTTGTTAACGTGGACGATAGAAATAGGCTCCAAGACGATGTAAATAGGATTATGGAGTGGACAGATAAGTGGCAAATGCAATTTAACGTACATAAATGTAAAGTTTTACATATAGGTTTTCGTAACAACAATTACGCGTACGCGTATCTAAGGATTTAAAAGTTAGGAACCAGTGCCTGGAGTCTTGCGCAAAAGCTAATAGGATGTTAAGCTTCATAGCGCGTAATTTCGAATTTAAATCGAAGAATATTACATTGCCCCTTTACAAGTCCCGAGTCAGGCCTCACTTAGAATATGCCGTTCAGTTTTGGTGCCCGTATTTGTGTGAGGATATTGATAGGTTGGAAAGGGTTCAGCGAGGCGCTACGAAACACTTTCCGTCACTACGCAACAAGTCTTACGAAGATAGGATTAAAGAGTTAGACTTGCATTCACTCGAAACTAGGAGATTAAGGCGGGTTGCTTATTGAAGTTTTCAAAATCGTTAATAAAATCGATGATGTAAATTTTTACAAATTGTTCATTTTCGATAATAGCAATACTCTTAATAACAGATATAAATTACGTGGTAGACGTTTCATTACTAACATCGCTAAAAATTTTTTACGTTTAAAGTAATTGATAAATGGAATAATCTTCCCAAGTCTGTTGTGAACTCTACCAGCGTTAATATATTTTAAAACCGTTTAGATAAGCATTTTAAAAATATTAACGTCGTTTAAAATAATAAGACAATTAGCAACAGGAGCTCTGGGGGTAATGGTCGAGGTTTGAGTCTTTTGACGATTAATGCCAGCAACAAAATTATATTAAAAAAAATAGACTAACACGAACTTAGATGTAGCTCGTAGCGTAAACTAACCTACATTTTGTTATACTCTTCATACTTTTTTTTTGTTCTTTTCTTATCCTCTCTTTACTTGCATGTCTGTAGTTTGCATGGTATGACAGTGTAAGCGTTCTTATTTTACTTCTTTTCATCTTTCACCCCTTTCCTATTCTCTTCGACTATTTTTTCCGAGTTGTTGGCAGTGGCCGGCGGATGATGATGGCGAGTCTCTCTCTTTTTCCGAATGAATGTTAATCCACGAATGATAAGTTTTGCTACTTAACCACTTATTCTCTTCTTTTAACCCCCTACTCTCTTCCTCTCGGGCTAACCTTAGAGTGGATATTAGGGTCTTTGAGTGATAACTCGACATTAAAAACAATATCGAAGTTTCCGTGCTTGAAGCAAACATGATAAGGAGCTTCAGATCCTGTAGAAGCGAAACTAAAGACATTCTTTTTCGTACTTTTTGGCATTAATAGTTCTAGGCAGCAGCTTTGGGTTAATTATAAAATGGCTCTGGCAGAATCCTTAATTTTATTTGAAACATCCTTTTGAACGGGTTATCTCTAAGACGATCTACTTCACAAATGTGATTATGTAATTATTCAATCTTTTCATCAGCCAACACCATCTCTCGTAAACTTTTGACTTCATGACATGAAAATGTTGATTGGTCACTCCAGTTAACATGAGACTATTTTCCGTTTATACTTTTTATTGACGTCTTCTGCATTATGGAAATGACAGTAAGTCTGTGTGTGTGTGGTGTGACGACGGGTATCGAAAGGTCTCGGGCAAGAAGGCTGCGAAGCCGAAGCCTGAGACCCCTGTTGCCCGTCAGGACCTCCAACCGCTTTAGTCTCCTGTGCTCGAAGGAGGGAGACACCGTTTTGATTGGGGGCTCGCAGATCAGGGGCCAGGAAAAGTACTTTGCTTCTGCAAACCGGGACAGGAAGGTAAGGTGCTTACCTGGGTAGGGAACGGCGCACTTAAGGAATGAGCTAAAGAAGCTGCGCGTGGCTAGTCGGAGGACTGCGATCGTTGTCCACGCTGGTGGCAACGACCTGTTCCTCAAAGGTGGTAGGGTAAGTCTTACAGAAGGGATCATCACCGACATCATGTCTCTTGCGGATGATCTAAAACTGAAGACAGACAGGGGAATGTTAATGGGTATTTTACCGCGAATGAATGCCAGTGACACGCGCTCAGTAAGGTCATTGGCATCAACGAGAGGGTGCAAGACTAGTGCGTTCCGCTGGGCGAGAGGTTTATTGACCCCTTCGACGCATTTTGGGTAGGTGGGACCTTTACCAGAGGGATGGTGTCCACCTCAATAACAAGGGTAAAGGTGTGCTAGGCGCGCTGCTCGACCGGCACCTATACAGAATGGTGAGGTCGAGTCCGGGGAGAGATGATGATGAGCCGGTGCCGGACGTACCTTCAACTGAAGGGTGCATCCAGGTACAGGTGGGTGACCCTCCTTCCACGTTGGAGGGGGCTCAGGCTCCTGCGGAAGTTGCTCCCTCGTTGGTGAGGGGATCTTCAACTCCCGACAGCCCTGGCTGTTCGGGAAACGGGTCGTGCTAGGGGGCGGTCAGAATAGGGAAGGCTCCCTCCGTGCAATGCTTTTTAATGCTAGGTCGATTAGGAACAAGTTTTGCGAGCTACGGGCGCTCTTAGCATCAGAATACCATGATATCGTTGCTATCACCGAGTCCTGGATTCATACAGATCGTAGGGACTACGTTGGGGAGTTCGAAATTTCCGGGTATAGAATGTTTCGCAAAGACCGCACCCGTGGGGAGGGGAGGGGTACTAATATACGTGAGGGACACGTTGAGTCCGGTTGACTGTCAGTTCCGGTCGGAACGGGAGCTGCTTGGCGTCGATCTGAACGTGGGAGGGACTAACTATAGGTTCTAGGGTGCATCCAGGTACAGGTGGGTGACCCTCCTTCCACGTTGGAGGGGGCTCAGGCTCCTGCGGAAGTTGCTCCCTCGTTGGTGAGGGGATCTTCAACTCCCGACAGCCCTGGCTGTTCGGGAAACGGGTCGTGCTAGGGGGCGGTCAGAATAGGGAAGGCTCCCTCCGTGCAATGCTTTTTAATGCTAGGTCGATTAGGAACAAGTTTTGCGAGCTACGGGCGCTCTTAGCATCAGAATACCATGATATCGTTGCTATCACCGAGTCCTGGATTCATACAGATCGTAGGGACTACGTTGGGGAGTTCGAAATTTCCGGGTATAGAATGTTTCGCAAAGACCGCACCCGTGGGGAGAGGGGAGGGGTACTAATATACGTGAGGGACACGTTGAGTCCGGTTGACTGTCAGTTCCGGTCGGAACGGGAGCTGCTTGGCGTCGATCTGAACGTGGGAGGGACTAACTATAGGTTAATCTTGGTGTACAGACCTCCGCATCTCCTCCTCGAGGAGGATACAGCCCTGTACACCGAACTCCGTAGCCTGCTAGGGGATAGGGTGTGTGTAGTTTTAGGCGACTTCAACTGTCGCGGCATAAAGTGGGAAGACAGGACTGCTGATGCTGAAGGGAGGAGGCTAGTTGACTTTGCTGATGAGAACTTCCTCAATCAGTGGGTCAATGAGCCTACACGAGACGAAAGCGTTCTAGACTTAATATTCACGACCGAAGACAACCTCGTCACTGGCCTCACCGTTGATGAATCGTTGGGCGGGAGTGATCACGGTCTGATTAGGTTCCGTGTGTGCGTCCCTCGGGTGAAGCGTAGTAACTCGAGAGGCAGTAAGCTCGATCTACGGCGGGCGGACTTTGTTAGCCTCCGGGATAGCGGTGAGATGGGGTTAGAGGTCGGCGGCGATGTTGACGGAGTGTGGAGTGCATTCCGGAACGAGTTTATGGTACTGCAGTCTGCTGCCATACCCTCAAAACCGGTCACCCCTGCTTCAACGCAGCCTAAGTGGTTCAATCGTGACATCGCTTCGGCTATCCGAAATAGGAAAGTAGCGTATAGGAGGGCGAAGGCCAATCGTTCCCACGAGAACACTGAGGCGTATGTCCGCCTGTGTAGGGAAGTGAAGGCCAAGGTTAGGCTAGCGAAACGTAACGGAGAACTACGGGTGGCAAGCCTCTGCAAGGGGAACCCTAAGGAGTTCTTCAGTTATGTTAATAGTAGAAAGCCCATTAGAAGCATGATAGGACCGTTAAAGGACCGAAGCGGCGTTCTGCAGACCTCCGACGCGGACATCGCCAATGTGCTTAATGAGTACTTTGCGGGAGTGTTCACCAGGGAGGACACCCGCATCATCCCCGAGCCAGGCGTGAGGCACGAAGGTGCTGCCCTGGATAGTGTTCGATGTACCGCGACAGTCGTTGCCGATAGAATAGACAAACTGAGCGCGTTTAAGGCTCCTGGGCAATTTCAGTTTCAGAACAAGGAGATTGTGCTCTCTCTGTACAATTCCCTGGTTCGGCCGCACCTGGAGTATGCTGTGCAGTTCTGGTCGACCACCCTCAGGAAAGATATTGAGAGGCTGGAGCGAGGGCCACAAAGTTAATCCCTTCCGTTAGGCATATGGGCTACAATCGACGGTTACGCGCCCTGAACTTGTTTTCGCTGGAAACTCGGAGGCTGCGCGGTCAAGTGATCGAGGTTTTCAAGTTCATACGCGGGTTGAACGATGTCGATTTTAGAAGCATGTTTAGTTTAAATGATAACCCAACTCGCAACAATAGTTGGAAGTTGGATTTGAAACGGTTTAGGACTAGTGTGTGTGGGAATTACTTTACGTATAAGATCTGTGACACGTGGAACAGGTTACCTTCAGAAGTTGTGAACAGTTCCTCTGTGGATCAGTTCAAGAAAAGGTTAGACCAAATCTTGCACACTATTTGAGGGTGTAGAAAATTATCCCTGGCACTCGTTGCCATTGGTACCTCCTTGGTATGGGCCGCAAGGCCTTTTGAGGTACTTCTTTTCCTTGTAACTCCTTGTAACTCACTCACTCTCTCATATATATATATATGTATATATATATATATATATATATATATATATATATAGAAACGACGTAAGTATAGAGGAGTGTTCTGCACACGAGGGAGAAATAACGAACAAATGAAAAATGAGGTGACCGCCCGGGAATCGAACCCAGGACCTTCCGATTGCCGGTCAGACATGCTACCACTACACTACGGGCCTCGATCAGTCAGAAGTCGCAATTCTCCTACATAGGGCAGAAACCAATGCCTTGAGAGGGCACCCTCGCAAATCGTGAATATGTACATTTAACTGCAATGACCACGCAGTATATTAATGTATAGAAACGACGTAAGTATAGAGGAGTGTTCTGCACACGAGGAAGAGAAATAACGAACAAATGAAAAATGAGGTGACCGCCCGGGAATCGAACCCAGGACCTTCCGATTGCCGGTCAGACATGCTACCACTACACTACGGGCCTCGATCAGTCAGGAGAATTGCGACTTCTGACTGATCGAGGCCCGTAGTGTAGTGGTAGCATGTCTGACCGGCAATCGGAAGGTCCTGGGTTCGATTCCCGGGCGGTCACCTCATTTTCATTTGTTCGTTATTTCTCTTCCTCGTGTGCAGAACACTCCTCTATACTTACGTCGTTTCTATACATTAATATACTGCGTGGTCATTGCAGTTAAATGTGTGTATATATATAATATATATATATATATATAATATATATATATATATATATATATATAAAATGCAAACTCACAAAGGAAAAATTATTCCGAGGCCTTTCGTGTATTCAACAGGACACTTTGTCATTCCCTGACGAAGCGTACTGCTGAATACACAAAATGCCTTGGACTAATTTTTTCCTTTTCGTTGTTGGTTTGCATCATTCATTTATTTGACGGGTTTAAGTGCGAAATTCATATATAGATATATTCATATAATATATATATTCATATATATATATATATATATATATATATATATATATATATATATATATATATATATATATGAATTTCGCACTTAAACCAGTCAAATAAATGAATGATGCAAACCAACAACGAAAAGGAAAAAATTAGTCCAAGGCATTTTGTGTATTCAGCAGTACGCTTCGTCAGGGAATGACAAAGTGTCCTGTTGAATACACGAAAGGCCTCGGAATAATTTTTCCTTTGTGAGTTTGCATTTTATATAAAAATTATATATATATATATTATATAATATATATAATATTATATTATATATATATATATATATACACACACACACATTTAACTGCAATGACCACGCAGTATATTAATGTATAGAAACGACGTAAGTATAGAGTATATATTATATATATATCTTTGGGACATGGATCCTGTCTGCTTTGCAGATAGCTGGTGAGGGAAGCTATATTTATGGGACCTCTTTGCGAGAGACCCGTTGCCCGCGTCGGGCTTGCATCATGAAAAAGAAAAACTATGGTATTTGTCATTTACCATTACTTATTCGGACTATAGTTGATTTAATTTTCCCAGAAGAGTTCCTTGTTCCATGCACGGTCTGTGTTTAACATATAAGTTTCTCAGGGGACCATTCTGAGTTTGTGTATATTAAACGGACGTGTTATGTGCCTTGAAAAGTGGACGCTCAATGTCCCGGTTGAGGTTTAAGTTTTGTTTTTTTGGCTAAAAATACAATAGTTACCCCTTTTTCTTTGATGTATTCAATCCGACGTGAATGCAACGAGTCTTTTGCTTATATTGAGGTTCTAAATGTAGCAGGGCTAGGCTGCTTTAAACCCTAGATCCATGTCCCAAAGCTGGATCCTGTCTGCTATGCAGATAGCTGGTGAGGGAAGCTATATTTATGGGACCTCTTTGCGAGAGACCCGTTGCCCGCGTCGGGCTTGCATCATGAAAAAGAAAAACTATGGTATTTGTCATTTACCATTACTTATTCGGACTACTGTATAGTGGATTTAATTTTCCCAGAAGAGTTCCTTGTTCCATGCACGGTCTGTGTTTAACATATAAGTTTCTCAGGGGACCATTCTGAGTTTGTATATATATATATATATATATCCGGGAATTATCTGTACAATGTTTGGCTGTTATTAAAAGTCAACCATGAAGTGTAGAAATTCCAGTGTTGTCCCATTTTACAGAGAATCTCATTAAGTTTTTTCTGATACCACGTTTTGACAAGTTTTTTAGAAATGTACGCGGGTGACAGACATTGATGATTTAAAAGCAAGAATCACAGCTGCTATTGAGCGAATTGATGTGGATATGCTGCAGCGTACATGGCAACATTTGGAGTATCGATTGGATGTTTTGCGAATCACTAATGGTGCACATATCGAATGTTTGTAACAACGTTACTTTAATAAAAGAAACTTTTGAAAATACAGATTCTAAATAATCTTGTTTAAGAATTTTACGTGTTGTCAAGAATTTTATTAAAAGATGTAATTGTACAGATAATGTTCGGACACACTGGAATTTCTAAAAAACTTGTCACAACTTGGTATCAGAAAAAACTTAATGAGATTCTCTGTAAAATGGGACAACACTGGAATTTCTACACTTCATGGTTGACTTTTAATAACAGACAAAAATTGTACAGATAATTCTCGGACACCCTGTATATAGTGATACGAGGTGTTTAGTTTTTTTAACGTTTTGGAAAAAAAAATTAAAAACGATGAATAAAGGTGATTTTATTTAAAATATAAACCTAAAGTGACTAAGGTGAAAAACCTTTTTGACATCTATCAGGATTACACAGGGTGACGCATAAATATTTTTTAAATAGCAGGGTGTATTCTTGAGACAAAAGTAAAGAAAAAAGACCATATAAACATAGGTCGAGAAACACGTAGGTTTCGAGCTATAGCACGCGACAGAAAAATGAAACTCCTGAAGATTTTTTACATTTTCAGAGTTGCCAATATGGATATATGGAAAACCAGGAAATCAAGGACGAAAAACCACTATTTTGGACAAAAAAAAACCAGTACGATTCAAGATTCAATATTACGAAATACAATAAAATTCCACAGCAAAAATATGAAAAAAAAAATTCTTAAAACATGAAAGCAAACAGAAACTAAGAAGCAAACTAGGGATGTACCGATGTATCGGTGTTATCGGCCTATTTTTGGAATATCGATATCAGTGGAATTTCCACCGATACCACCGATGCTTTGTTTTTTTTAGTAGTGGAAAGTTATCAAACATTTAGCCTACCTAAATCTCTTACGTGTTATTATACTGTTATATCTTCAATAGTATTGCAGTTCACTATTACCTTATCTGCTGTTGGTAAACGGGGAACTCACGTTAGTACAAATGTACACGATTTTTATCATTATAAAATAGATAGCTTTTAATGTACCCAATCTACTACATTTGCACTAACATCAGTTCACCCATTAACTACGTACATGTAAGACATACAGATTAAATATATGCTTAATTTCTTTCAAGCACATTAATATGGGCACTCAATATATTTTGCCCCACCCTTTTTCCTTAGCTAAATAATAGGCCATGGGGGCTGAATTGTCTTTTGGGCCGAAAGTTTGAACTTTCTGCGATTCACATAACCGGATTTCTCCAGTTTGAACCTCCCCTCCTTGTATAAAACCGATGGTTAACGCAGTTTCGAAAATGGCGTCTGACAGTGATGTGCGTCGTAAACAGAGCTGTTATAGAGTTCTTAACCGCAGAGAAGGAAACAGTTGCAAATATTCACAAATGTCTATAAAACGTTCACGGAGATGCTGTTGTTGATCGAAGCACAGTTGGACGCTGGTCTAAACGTGCGAGATCATCAGAGAGAGGGGGAGCCAGCCTCGCTGATGAGCCACGCGGCAGTCACCCGGCATCGGCTGTGACATTTCGCACTGTGCAACGTGCTAACAGCATCATTTGATCAAATCGCGCGTCACACACAAGGAGCTATCACTGGAGCCAGGAATTAGTGAAGGAAGTGTGAATACGATAATTCAGCAACTGGGATACTCAAAAGTGTGTTGACGGTTTGTTCCTCGCCACCTGACTGAAGATCACAAAGTCCAAAGAAAAGAAATTGCTTCCGAGTCGTTGGTTCGATACGAGACAGAAGGGGATGACTTCCTTTCACGAATTATGACTGGGGATGAGACTTGGGTACACCACTTTGAACCTGAAACAAAACGCCAATCCATGGAGTGACATCACGCAGACTCCCCACGCAAGAAAAATTTAAAAATGGCTCCCTCTGCAGGAAAGGTTATGGCCACTATCTTCTGGGACATGAAAGGGGTGATTCTGGTGGACATTATGAAGAAAGGACAAACAATCAACTCAGAGGCATATATTGCTACCCTACAGATACTCCAGAGACGTATAAAGCGAGTTCGACCGGAGAGAAAACTGGAAGACGTCCTTTTGCACGTTAACGCAAGACCACACAGCAGTTTGCAAACAAGAGGGGCCATCACAAAAATGCGCTTGACTGTGTTACCCCACCCTCCATACAGCCCGGATCTGGCACCTTCAGACTTCCATTTGTTTGGGCCAATGAAGGATGCTATTCGTGGAAGAAAGTTTCAGTGACGATGAGGTTGTTGAGGAGGTTAAGAGGTGGCTCCAGCGGAACCCAGCGGACTTTTACCAGCAAGGAATAAAGGCCCTTGTTTCGAGGTGGAGGAAAGCCGTAGAAAAGGATGGGGACTATGTGGAAAAATAAAAACTTGTAAAAAAGGTATGTAACTACTTGTGTACAAAATTTCTGGAACTTACAAGGAAACTTGGAAAGGAAAATAAAAGGTGGGGCAAAATTTATTGAGTGGCCCTCGTAGATTCATATTGCTCTAGATACCACAGAGATAACAAGTAGTAATGTGCATGATAAATATGCATGTACAAAAAGTTTAGAAAACTTCTGGAACAAACGTGTCAACCGCTGGTTCCCTCTCCCAAGCGTCCTGCGCATTAGCAGTGTTACCAAACCCGCGGTTCACCCACCCAATTGGGCTATTTCGAACTGCTTGCTGCGGCATAAAATATTCTTACCGCTGTGTCTAAAATTGGGCTACTTTTAAAGCACGAAACCGCGGCAAGAGTCAAATCTATTAAAATTAATTAAATGAGTCACATTGTGTACATACGATCAAATACACACAACCAACCATATTATCCGGGCTATTCTTTATTAGGCGTGATTTAACAGTATTATTATACTTAAAGACTACATTGATACCAATTGCTTTAAGTAAAGTCGGAAGATATTGAAAATTTACATGGTAAGGTAGGCTAAGGATATTTTTACGCTCAAATTCCTTTACAGTTACACTATTATAATACCTATTCTTTGCTTTCCTAAGGCAGTTATCTAAAAATGAAATAGGATAACATAATTTAGTACCAATGTTCATGATATTGCACAACTCGGAATCTAAAAATTCAGGACTGACAACTCTCAATGCTCTAAGAAACATAGCAGAGAAAATAGAAAATTTAATCGAGGGATGATGGTCAGAATAAAAATGCACATAAAAGTTATTAATAGTAGGCTTGCGATAGACTTCAAATTTTAACTGATTAAAGCATCTCCGAATTTTTAGATCCAGAAAAGCTTCCATCATTTTCTTTTTCAACCGTGAACTTAATAGATGGGACTAAATTGTTGAGCCTACCAAGAAATAAGTCAACATCCAAATTATTAGGCCAAAGACATAAAATATCATCTATATACCTGTACCAAACAAGGTTAAAATTAACAATAGTGGGCAAAATTCTGCTTTCACAAAATCCATATATAAGTTAACTAATACCGGTGAGAGGAGATTTCCCATCGCCAATCCAAACGACATAGCATAACACTTATTTTCAAACTGAAATTTACAATCTTTGACACACAAAGCTTAATTAACTCAATAAGATGGTTGTGTTGAACAGGGAAAGAATATTCAGTGATCTTATCTTTTAAAAAATTAAGTAGGGCATCAACAGGGACTTTTGTGAATAACGACATGCATCAAAACTTACCAGTTTAAAATTAGTCACGAGGAAACTTAAGTTTGTCAATAAGATCTACGCTATTTACAATATGTGACTCGGAAACAGAGCCAACTAACGGCGTTAATAAACTAACCAACCATTTAGATAGCTCGTAGGTTACGGAGCCTACTGAGCTAACAATAAGCCTCATGGGATTATTAACTTTGCGTGTTTTTACCAAACCGTACGAATATGGTAGTGACGGATTGATACTAAGAAACTACGCAACAAGAAACAATTTACGTAAGTCTTCAGTACATCCATTCGTTCTTTCAGTAATGAAAATGGTGTTTAGATGGTTCCTCGCTCGGAGTATCCCCAAAGGATTAAGAGGGACCAATAGTTTTCGCAAATAACTAACCGTAAATATGAGATTAGACACGCGGAGCATATTGCTTCAGTTAACATTGCCACAATAACAGCGCTGAACATACAACAAAGAGTCCTTTTCTACATCATTAATAATGCAAATCACTCCAATTGATACAAATGTTTTATATCCGATGTTTATATACTGATAATACTTAAAAAATTACCTTTTGGAAATACCAATAGCAATATTTTTATGAAAATTTACTCATATCATCATTTTCATTGTCAGTCCAACAGAAATACAACTGAAATACCAATACATTTATTTGATACATATCGTAAATAGTTATCATTAGGTCGTTAAATCCCCCATAATCACGTAGAAATAAAACATTTCAAACTGAAACAATCTGATTTATACTAATTTAATACGAGGAAAGATTTTAAATAATGTTACTTCAAGTTCAAAGACAACAAATAAATTTCACTCCTTCATCAATGACGTTGTTTGAAGTTCGGTTTACTGCATCCATTTCGACTTAATTTTCCATACCTTGCCCGCAGTAGAGATCCGCGCGGGTACGGGTAAGTCCGTAGGCCCGTACCCGGGCCGACCCGCGGGCGGGATACGGGCGGGCCGATGGACATCAAAGTAGATACGGGCCGGGTAAGGGCGGGCCTATGTTTAATCAAAGTAGACACGGCCGGGTACGGGCCCGCTAATGCGCATCATATTATTATAGGAGCACGCGCGCATCGAAGTACAATTTGAATCTCGTAAAATAATTTTTTAGATTTTTTAAACTACAGTAAAAGAAAAAGGATTTTTCAAAATATTAGTCTAATGTTAATTTTTTTAATTATAACTTTTATTACCAATCGATTTTGAGAGCCATTCAAAAAAGTAATTAATTTCATGACGGCACACCAATTTATACAATTCTAAAGGTAAGAATTTTATTAAATTGGTGAAATATTCTTTATTTTACTGCTAGTAGCTAAAATGCTTTCAAAAATTGCAAAAAATAAATTTTCATTATTTCAAAAGACCTTCACAAAAGAACGGACCGGGCCGGGTACGGACTTTGTCATGAAACACAACGGGCGGGTACGGGCCGGGCCGGCCCTAAATAAATTTTCAAGCGGGCCGGCGTCGTAAATATTGACGGGCACGGGCCGGGTACGGGACTAAAATATCGCCCCGTGCAGATCTCTACCCCACAGTGCAAAGACGGATCACTATTTTCAACGAGCTCGCACGCAATATGCGCATCTCCGAATAAGCGAGGTACCAACTTTTTCTAAATCCATATATCTAAAAAAACTAATTAACCAAATCAATTTTAACTTAACCTTACCTCAGTGCCATCGAACTGAGAAAGGCGTGGTAAGTGTTTCGGATACAAATGAGAGCTCGAATAGCGTTTTCTGTGTCATTAAATAGGGAGGTACTAGCTAATCTTGCGTGACGCGACCTAACTTAACCTAATCAGGACCAACATATCTTTTCTTCCGAGAACAAAAATATATCTACATGTTTTAGATACATTTTTTTAAATGTTCCCAGGTTAAAAGAGTGATTAAAAAAAATTTACCCACGACATCTGTGTATTATCAGCACACACTCGACCTTACTTATATGTCCAGTTGCCTGCGCGCGCGCACACATACACGAATAAAATAAAACTTAATTATATGTTCTCTTCCGTTTTGTTTTATATGAGTAATATATATATATATATTTGAGGGGTCCCGCGTCTTAAGGTACCTAAGCACTAAAATTAAAATTCGCCAGAAATCGCCTCCAAAGTTCAGCAATATTCTCGCAATAGTATCTCTTGTTATTAATTGAGCTAGAACGTTCATTTTTGGCTAAATTAGAGTTCTAAGTATGCTAATGAAGATGTTGATGAGTTTTTGGAATAGATTTTCATATTTTACATTTTATATATATATTTTTAAATTTTTTTATTATGCCGAACTTTCGGTGCGATTTCTGGCACAGAATGATTCCATTGATTTTTCATCACTATCACTAGCACGATGAGACATTGCTGCACACGTTGATAAGAGTTAGAAGCCGGGTGAATAGAATAATCCACGCAATATTCAGCAATATGAGCACGAACACAGGACGCCTGCTAACAGCAACGCGAGTCTTAAGTACTGGCGGGCAGGGTTGCCAGACTTTTTTATCTCATGGGGCCAGATTGAGCATCAAAAAGGGCCAAAGCCGCTAAAAAGGGGCCAAGCGCCAAAGGGCCAGCACTCCGCTAGTAAGTTATATGAAAAAGCCTTACCATGCAGTTGTAACTAAACATTGGAGTGCATAAAGAGTAAGTTCATTGAAACTACCATGTTTGAGAACACCTTTCCAAAATTTAGCAGGAGCATCAGGAATAGATTCTGCAAAAACTTCCTCTTCTTTCCAGTTGACAAAGTTAATTTTTCTATATTGTGCCTCTATTTGGTCTAAATAATTGGAATTGGGATACATTTGCAAAAAGGGCCAATAAGGGGCCAAAACTAGGTTTGGGGCCAAACGCTTTTCAAATGGGCCAATCTGGCAACCCTGCTGGCGGGATGTTTGTGTCGTGTCCCTCTCGGCGCGTGGAGCGGGTGGCCAATCAGAAAGCAGAGCGGCGTGGCTGCCATGTTTTCAATGGCTCGCGCTCCTCCTGCTGTTCCCACCCCCATCACCTCCCACCAGTTAAACGGGATATTGGGGCCTTAAGACGCGCATCACATCTGGGCGGCAGAGCTCAGCTGGCGATAGAGGTGAAAAAAATAGTTCGCTTCATAAGGTTTTCAACCATACTTCTAGTGTCGTAAGGTCATTATAACCCAAACCACGCGATAGAGGAAGGGTGAAAATAGTGATATCCATCAAAAACACGTTTTCGCCTGTGGTGGCGCTTAGGTACCTTAAGACGCGCGACCCCTCATATATATATATATATGCGCGCCTCGGTGGTGTAATGGTTAGTGTCGCTGACTACGAATCCATCAGCCCCGGGATCGAGACCGGTGACGGCAGCCGGCGCGCAAGCAAAACCCAGTTGTTCATCCTTCCACACAGTAAAGAAAGTGGTTGGATAGGTACCATAGGTGGCCTAGTGGTTAAAACGCTGGGCTACTGGTGGGGCGTGGTTCGGATTCCACGTTAAACTGTAGGTCTAAGGTGGAGTGAAAAGTTTGACCTTCGTCAGAATGAACAATTCGGGCGGAAGCTAACCAAAGGTTATATATACACCTTTGGTGTTTGTTTATTTATTTATTTATAATATATATATATATATATATATATAGGGCGTCCCAAAAAAATGTATACACACACTTTAACAGCTGATAGCTCAATTGATGTTTCTTTCTTTCCAAGTTAAACCCATTAGAATTAATAATGGCAGTCAGACTAAGCTTTGAACAAAGGAAATCATTCTAAAATGCTACTGGAAGTGTGAAAACGCAGTTGAAGTGCAAAGACAGTTTAGGAGGGAGTTTCAAACAGATCCACCAACGCGACTTACCATCACTCGAATTAGAGATAAGTTTGAAGCCGATGGAACTGTTCAGAATGTCCACAAGAAGCGTTCCGGAAGACCACGGACATCGACAAGCCCCACAAAGCAAGAAAGAGTACTGGAAACGTATCACCAAAGTCCAAGAAAATCTGTGCGGCAAGCGAGTCGTGAGGTAGGAATTTCAGAATCGTCTGTCCAACGCATTTTGAAGCGCTGTCAATGGAAAAGTTACATTCCAAGATTAGTCCATGCTATTAATGAAGATGATGATCCGGACCGAAGAGTGGAGTATTGCGAGTGGTACTTGGCACGATGTGGATGTGGATTGGACGAAGGGGTTTCGTAGAATACCCTCCGCGTTCACCAGACCTCACACCACTAGACTTTTTTTTATGGGGATACTTAAAAGACAAAGTCTACGCTATAAAACCTGCAACAGTCGCTGAATTGAGAGCAGCCATTGAACGAGAATGCAAACAAATACCAAACGAAATGTTTCGTGATGTTTGCGATTCCATTGCTTCGCGTTATCAGCAGTGCCTGGACCAGAACGGACGTCAGTTTGAAAACAGGCGTTGACAAAACAATTAAATAATGTCTGTAGATTCTATTACATTTTGAAAATGAAATGTATTTTAATAAACACTGCCTTTATAATTATTTAAAGTGTGTATACATTTTTTGGGACGCCCTGTATATATACACACACACAAGGTGCGACTTAAGTCGCTTTACCGAGATTGGCCCGATGGTGTTGTGGGTCCTTATTTCTTTGATGGCACTTCTAATGTCGTCAGTTATCTGGAAATGTTGCAGAATACAGTGTTGCCTACACTTAGAAACAATCCTAATTTTGAAAACAATATGGCAACAAGATGGTGCTCCACCACATTTCGAAAGAAATATTCGTGCATTCTTAAACGATAATTTTTCAGAATGGATAGGAGGTCGCGTGGGATAGTCGAATGGCCTCCTCAGTCACCGGATATAACCCCATGTGATTATTCAATGTTGGGTATAATCAAAGATAGTCTACGGCCAGAAACCTCAGGACTTCTATCACATGAAGACTTTGGTACGCCAAGAATTCCAAACGTTGAATAATAACGAAGAACTGTGCCGCGCTATTTGTTCTTTAGTGGTTCAAACATACGTGTCTTGAACATGATGGAGGACACTGAACAATTTCTGTAATAAATAAGAAATCTTATTCTTCACAAGACGACTTCATTATTCTTGGTAAAGCGACTTATGCCGCACCATATATATAATATATATATATATATATATTATATATATATATAGATATATATATATATATATATATATTATATATATATATATATATATATATACAGGGTGTCCCATAAGTCGGGCATCATAGGAGAAATTCCTATTTTTCTCTTTCTACAGGCCATAATATCTGTGAGCAAGGAAGAACGAATCCAGATAATTCTACTCATAGGAAATCGGAGTCAAAGAGAGGCCGCTGCTGAATTTAACAGACTGCATCCAGACCGCGAGCCAATAACACAGAGTTGTGTTAGCAGACTTGGTGCAAAGTTTAAGGAAACAGGATCCATAGAAGATAAACCACGCAGTGGACCTTCAAGGAAGTCCACTGACGATGATACAGCGACTGCTATCCTGGCTCATTTTAACAGAAGTCCCAATAAGTCTCTTCGGCGATTGTCCGCCGAGACAGGAGTGTCGAAAAGTAGCATCCATCGCATTCTTCAGGCTCACAAATGGCATCCATATAAACTTCAGATCCTACAGAAAGTAAGCGAAGATGATCCCGACCGGCGGATGGAATTTTGTGAATGGGCTACGGAACAATATGCTCGGGATGCCAATTTCCCGTCCACCATTCTGTTCAGTGACGAGGCTGTTTTTTATGGAAATGGTGAGGTAAATCGACAGAACACCCGCTACTGGTCTCAAAACAACCCTCACTGGTATACCTCTTCAAAGGAACAAGGTGCATCTCGGGTGATGGTATGGTGTGGCATTTGGAACATGTCACTGGAGGCACCTACCTACGTATGCTCAAGGAAGAAGCATTTCCCGGTGTCTCGAACGAAGGAGGAAATTTCCCAACATGGTTCCAGCAAGACGGCGCTCCTGCACATTACAGCACCCAAGTAAGGGAATACTTGTACCAACAATTCCCTGGTCATTGGATAGGATGTCGAGGGCCTGTGGAATGGCCAGCTAGAAGCCCGGATCTCACGCCACTAGATTTTTATCTCTGGGGCCACTTGAAAGCGCTGGTATACGCAGAGAAAATTAGGAGTGTTGAACATTTGCGGCAGCACATTATTGGGGCATGTAACACCATTACTCCTGACATCATTCACCATGTGCTTGCTGACTGGGTATTACGTCTGAATTTGTGTATTGAAAACAATGGTGGACATATTGAGCACGTTCTGTAATAAAAGCTTTTGTTTTGCCTTTTTTTATTATTTTTCCTATGATGCCGGACTTATGGGACACCATATATATATATATATATATATATATATATATATATATATATATATATATATATATATATATATATACAGGTGTATATATCGCATGATTTTGTATAAGGCAAAATTAAACTCCATCAGAATTCAAACCCGGGACCTCTTTAGTAGAAGTCGCGGGCGCAGACCAAAGCGCTATGGCAAGGTAAAAAAGTTAACAACCTGGCACGGATATCAACACCCTAGGGAACACCGCTTTCGCATCAGTGTGTTTTACGTGGTAACCCCTTGCACTCGAGCCATCTATTGCACCTTAGTGCTACAGCAGAAATTTTAATGAAATGCTGTAATTGGCTCGAGTTGGGGGAGATTAGCGTGTAAAACACCTTTGGATTCGAAATATCTAGGCCAATTTGGAGACACAGTAAAGGTTCAATGAGAACCAACCAACATGGTTCCCGAATTAGGAAGATCCTGCCTATCCCAATTAATTAAACATTATAACAGTATCATCGCTGCACTTGAAAACAATGAAAATTATGATATAATTACAAAGAATTTGCCAAGGCATTCGACAAGTGTGATCATGAATAATAGCACATAAACGGAACACAAGGGCGAAGCAGGCAAAGTATAAAAATAGATTCATAACTTCTTTGGAGAGCGTTGGTAAGTGGTTACAATCCAAGAGATATCATCATCAGAATCGGAGGGACTCTACCACAAGATACACCACTACTCATAATCATGTCAACCGGATATAGACAGTGAAGTAATATTTGTTGAAATTTCAAAAAATAAGTAGAAAAATTAGAAACTCGGGTGATACAGATGGTCAGGAAAACGATGAAATAAAATCTATGGACTACTAAGCCCCAGTTCGACGGGATATTCACAAAAACTCGAGAGCAAAAGATTTACTAGCTATAATTAATCATGTCAACCGGATATAGACAGTGAAGTAATATTTGTTGAAATTTCAAAAAATAAGCAGAAAAATTAGAAACTCGGGTGATACAGATGGTCAGGAAAACGATGAAATACAACACCAGAAAATTTCAGTTCTTGAAATACGAAAGAAATTAGGAAATAAAATCTATGGACTACTAAACCCCAGTTCGACGGGATATTCACAAAAACTCGAGAGCAAAAGATTTACTAGCTATAATACCTTTACTAACACGAGCTTTTAACATAACAATAATCGTCAATAACGATGACGTGAATATCAACACGTAACAAATGAAAAGAAGGATCACAAAGGGGATGAGTTTAAAAATCAAAAGAATCATACTTCATATCTCACTCAACAACAGAGGACACTTAAATTACATTCTAGTTCCCAAATAGCGTTTGACTCCGGGATATTTTATTTATTTTATTTATTTATTTATTATTTAATATATATATATATATATATATATATATATATATACTCCGATTTAAAGTTTTAAAAGTGGATATATTAAAGAAAGAGCTTTTGTTTTCCCCACACGGATGCTTTTAAGTTTTAGCTGACTTGAAAAGACGTCACATGTTCGTTGGCCTGAAACGTGGTCTTGCTAGAAAGATGACGTTTCATCTGCCCAATCTATTTTTAAGACTGTGACAACAGGTCAAACATGAGTTACATTTTTCTTTAAGTAAATAAAAATATATGAAATATATTTACTCCCTAATTGTGTTAAAATCTAAAGCAAATCCGCGAATTTCATTTCTCGAAAGAGAAAAATCCTACAGCAATGCATCGAATGGGCAAAAGAGTGATGCGCATATCATTTACTTTGGTTATATTTCATTAAAGATGGCTTCTTCCGGCTTGTCTTCATTTATTTAGTTATTTACTTACTTAATCTGTGTATGTGTGTGCGCGCGCGCGCACGCGCGTGAAAGAAGAGTATTTATAACTCAAGTCAAGGCGTTTGGCAATGATTCGATACTTGGTGTTGAAGATGAACGGCTGGATGAATGTGAAATATGATGAATGAGGCCACTGTTTACCGTTGAATACGATTACTTCAACGAGACATTTGAGATCGAACTACAGGTAGAGAAAATCGTTTTCGAAGTAATTTTCTGATATCAATCTAATAATTATGACTACTATCGTATGTAGAAATACTAAAGAGTAACTTAAATACTACAGTTATCGTTCTTAACCACTTGACTCCGCGCAAAGTGTGATATATTTACACTGATGATTTTTACGACATACCAGGTACGTACGTAGAAGGAGTGAAGTGGTTAACAACTGTTTTGGCTCCTTTATTTCGACAAGTTAACCCCGTTCTTTACTAAAAATACGAACAGGCGTGAAAGCAATACAAGGAAAAAAACGGTAAAAACGAAAAATGTTTTAAAAGATGAAGAAGCTTCATAGAGAGGAGAGCGGGGCCTTCTTCCTCCGTCATTCCACGGATGACTTTTTTTCTCTCCCAAACGCAATTACGGCTTATTTTTGCGATCGCGATTCACTGTTTTGCACTGTCGATTCCTCGCGTTCTCCTCAAGGCTTCGTCGCCTTATATGGTCATCCGAACGAAACTCGGACAAGATGTATTATTTAAAAGGTGTTTCAAGGCCGGTGTGCGTACTGACCTTTCCAAGGGGACTTATAGCGTTCGGATGCCTAAAAACCCCTTCTCCAAACCCATAAATGGAACGCTTTTCAGTTCCCGCGAGTCTTTCGAGGCAACAACTCTTACAACTTCCCATCCAAACCTTTCCTGTCGATCCGGAAGTAATGCATTCAATTGTACCGACTTACAGTGAGTTAAAAGAAAAACATAACATGGAAAGTGTATATATATATATATTATATATATATATATATATTATATATATATTATATATATATATATAAACAAAAAATGTAATTCAACATAGGCTTACGTCTTCCTGTTTTCGCCCATACAGATGTTTATCCTTGCAAGCGCTTTGAACGTAAATGTTGACTGAATCCACAACACACATGAATTGTTAATCTTTTCTTCGTAAGTTCTTAATAAATAAACGCATTAACCTTTGCGAATTTATGCGCAAATATACCTCTTTTTTTTTTGCCAATTGTGCAGGTACGCAATGCGATATAGAGCCTCCCACTGGCTACGTGAATCTTCTTAATTTAAATCCTTACCGGGGACAAAGCAGAAAGAAAGAAACCAAAATGATATTTAGATGAATCGCCTCTTGAATGCCACTCACAAAATCGTGCCAAGTGCGCTCGCACAGGTGGGAGTGCCACAACAACCAAGGTAAGACTGCCTGCCTGTGCTCGTACCACGCGCACTCTTAATTTCTTCCGCCCCCTTACACACAAAGGGGGAAGGGAAGGGGCAATGCTGAGAAAAATAAAGCAAAAAAGTCCATCGAATGCGTGAATGCAGCTCTCGTTTTTCCGATTTGTTAAGAGTATTTTGCATTACATCATCGAGCTGCATATGCCGAAACATCAATATTAGGCATTGCGTATTATTGCGCGTATTTGTTCTACTTTAAAACAATTCGCTACGGCAATCGAATGCCTAATACAAAACTACCACGATTCAAGGTACTCTGACAGGGATGTGTACGCAACAGATTAAAAACCTGGTGTACACACTAATTGGCGTAACACGCACGCCCGAAACACACTACTCCTACAGCTTCGCAGTAGAAAGTGAATAGTGACCTCTAATTGTCAGGTTTGTGGTAATAAACGAAGAAACATTTTTATCTGATGAATCGTCGTCACCAATACTTTGCAAATGCTTCATACAAATTCAGAGATGTGTGCAGTTATTTTGTAGTTTCGGAAATAAATTCGCTTAACAAAAAACAATTCTAAAAAGCATAAGAAATTACTAATTGAGGATAAAATATTAAAAGAAAAAATATTACGAATTCGTTTTTTTTTAATATTTTCGAAAATGGTTTGTATGTGAACTTTTTTTTCCCGAAACTACATGTTTTGTTTGTTTTTTTTAATTTCAGTGTGCATTTTTTTTTTTTTTTCCTATTCGACATTACTTAAAATTTGGGTATGTTTATCATCATACTTCCGAAACGAGGGAAAATTTTTGAAAGACTAGTTTTCAGAAAGAACGTTTCTCTTCACCATGTTTTGTCCTTATCAAACTCTAAACTTAAAACATTTAAAGGCTACTTTACTTGAAGAATTTTGCCTCAACTAAAAACCCAGTAATGAAAAATAACTTCTAATAACGTAGTTTCAATTATGTTCTGGGGTTTGGGGTTTTGTATTTGTTTTTATTTATAGATACTTTTAGGTGGAATTGATTGATTGAATTGTTGTTTTACGACCGCGCTACCTGTCGCATTCGATGCTTTATTTCCTTTCAATCGACGACCGTACCTTTCAGCACCACTCAAACATTTCGTTTCACTTTCACTTAAATTTTAAGCCAAAATTTACTTCTTCGGACTATCAAAATTTAATCCCGATACATTTAATAAACACAAACAAAAAATTGTTTATTCTTCTACAATTAAAAGCTATAAAAACTTAGTTTTCCTCTACTACTCACCCTTACTTTCGATGCTTCCAGCTTTTAAGTTTTTACCGCTAAAGTGATTTCAATTCTTCCATGTGGGGGCTTGCTATGGGATTTTTTTTTCTTTATATTTCCCGCCGTTAGACGCCTCCACGCGATACGCTCTACTATATTTTACCTTATTTTTAAGCCTCTTTCACCTTATATGCGCATTATGACAAATACAAAGACAGAACAAGTCACCTTTTTAATAATTTAGAAATTTTGCACCTTGCCTGTAATAATCCTTGCTCAAATGATTCTCACTGTAAACTCATAGATAGGTATTATAGTAAGATAATATCCCTGTTAAGAGAAGCAGGAAGCCCCCTGATTAAATCTTACAACTATCATACTAAGATTATTCCTGGATGGAATGATTTTATTGCCCCCCTGAAGAGGGAATCGAAAGACGCCTATGATTCGTGGTGCTTTCATGGTAGACCCAGATTAGGACCAGTATACATGAATATGTGTAGAAGAAGGGTCAGTATAAGGCGGCCATAAGGCGATGTAAACAAGAAGTCTATTCGAGCATCAAATGCCTGTGAAGCTCGCATAAATAACGATAACAACAAATTTTGGAAATTTGATAAGAATCAAACGGGTGTCAAAAATGTCCTCCCTCTGACAATCGATGGGGTATCGGGGGAGGATGAAATTGCAAAGCTGTGGAAAAACCACTATTCTAATATTCTTAATAGTGTGAGTAGGGATAATCTTAAGATAGATTGCAGCGAAACGATTGTGGGAGGGACAAGGGAAAATACTTTGATATCATTTTCTGAAGTAGAGAGGTTAATTAAAGAGTTACAGACTGGTTCTGCGTCAGGGGTAGATGACTTATCGAATGAGCACTTAAAATATGCAAATGACGTAGTAAATATGCAAATGACGTAGTATGTCTGCATATATCATTGCTCCTACCAGCCATGCTTGCTCATAGCTATATCCCTGCAGAGTTCATGAGGGTATATATCTTGCCCCTGGTCAAAAATAAGTACGGAGACATTCTGTCCAGCAATAATTACAGGCCTATTGTTGTCGCTTCCTGCTTCTCGAAACTACTAGAAAAACTCTTGTTACTCCGATTAAATGATTTCCTATGGACATCTAATCAGTTTGGCTTTAAAAGGTCCCACTCAACTGACCTGTGTATCTATGTACTTAAAGAAACAATATCGAAATACATTGACAGTAATTCAACTATTTATAGCTGTTTCCTAGATATAAGTAAGGTATATGATAGGGTGAACCACAATATTTTAATTGTAAAACTAGAAGACAGGAAGGTTCCTATGTACATATTAAATTTATTGAAATTTTGGTATTCCCACCAATCTTTCACTGTTCGGTGGGGCAATGTACTATCCGAGTATTTTGGCTCCTCTTGCGGGGTGAGACAAGGCTCCTTGCTCTCCCCTGTGCTGTTTAATATGTATATTGACGGATTAATTGCTTCACTTAACGAGGCAACAGTAGGATGTTATATAGATAACACAAGGATAAATAACTTAGTTTATGCCGATGATGTGGTGTTAATAAGTCCCTCTGTTAAAGGTCTGGACCGGCTACTAAAAGTCTGCGAAGTGTATTCGCAGAAACATATTTTTTTAATGTTACAAAAACTAAGGTTATGCAATTTCATCCTAAAAGCTGTAATCGGCCAGCTGATATAAGGTTTAAAATGAATGGTGAGGTAATTGAGGAAGTACAAGAGTAAGTATTTGGGTCAAACTATTACCAGCTCCTTGAGTGATGACTCGGATATAAGAAAATCTCGAAGCCTGTGTGCTAAAGCGAATATGACCATAAGGAACTTTCGATTCTGTACAAGTGAAGCTAAAGAGACTCTCTTTCGTACTTTCTGCAGTAATATATATGGACAGCAACTCTGGGTGAATTATAAAAAAGGTTCTGGCAGAACCCTAAATTTGCTGTACAACAGGTCTTTTAGACTTACATAAATTACCCCCCGAGATGCTCAGCTTCGCAAATGTTTGCTACCCGCAATGTCCCGAGCTTCCCGGAGGTAACAAGACGTGCTCAATACAGTCTAATGCAAAGAATTAAAAAATCAACCAACCCGATCATCCAAGCTATCCATGAGTCCTGCCATTTATCCTCTAAGCTATGGACTTCTTGGTACGAAAACGTCTGTCTGTAGCTCCACTTAACTTCGACATTACAGTATTATTTCTAATCAATTGTATATATTTCTATCCTTAGTATATGAACTGTCATTGTATTAATAATATTTGTCATATGGACTATAGTCTGCCAATAAACCTTTTCATTTTCATTTCATTTTCATTTTATATTCCTGCACTCTCGACATTGTTTGGTAAAAAATTCAAAATTACCTTATTAGTTCAAATTATTCTATTTTTAAGCGTAGATGCAATTCAACCAGTTTTCAAATATCTTTAAAGTTTCTGAGTGTCAGATTAAAATAAAATTGTCGTTATCAGTAACTATTCCCCATTTTTTTAATCCGTTCGGAAGAAAATATTTGACGATTTAAGTTTTATTTAACATTTGAGCACTTAGGGAAAGTATATAACTGTACTATATGTTCCAAAAGTCGGGATACACTGGGCCGTAAGGTAGCTGTGGCCCGAGTGTATGCCGACTACACTGGTACAATGCTATGTTAAGATATAGTACCTATGAATGAAAATACACGCGTAATTACTTTAAATTGGTTACAGTTGCGGAATAAAGTTTACTGAAAAAAGTCTCTACAAATTATACCGAAAATTTATAAATCCCAAAGTAATTAATAATTTGTTAGAAAACCTTATTCTCCGGGTTCGCTTTTTCACTGACTGGGTTCTGAATAAACTGCTCCAAGAGACGCCCCTTTTCCATAAAAAGGGGCAATATTCTTCCCCTCACTCCCACTTATACATAAGGGAGAAAAATACCTTTCATTTATTGTTTTGATGAAAATATAGTTTAGCCTTCGAAATAAATATATGTCCGCGCATTTCCTTTAAAGTCATACGAATAGTGACACCCATTTTCGTCAATCTCAACACTGAATGACCTTCCCCAAATAACAGGGCTACGAAGTGGCTATGTCGCGCGACATCGCTTCCCATCGATCAACGGTTAAGCGACATTGGATTTGGGTTGTAGTTGGATGGGAGACCGTCCTCCGCGTGGCCCGGATCCCGCGTGAAACTGTAGGTTCTTTCCGTCACACGAACTTTGCCGTTACGAAGGACGTTAAACAACCCCCTAAAATCAGCACATCTGAAGTAGTAAACTTTAGTTTTAATACTAGACCTATTTCAATACTTAACTCATAATTACGTAATGTCTATTCATCGTACTAAACCCGTAATGTTCTTTTTTTTATTTATGAATAATACCATTATTTATATCAGTGAAAAAGGGAATAAAACTGCTCTCTCCACCTACCATTTTTGTTCTCTTTCTTACTTCCTAGTGCATTTGTAAGCTTAACTAACCTATACTAATGTAAAGAATACGTCCCTTCTCATACGCTTTCCATTAATAATAATGCGACAAAATCAAATTAAATTTATTAATAGCGTTAACGTGCTTTGAAGTGAATGGAAAACATTTTGAACATTTATGATATGGTTTCATAAATAAATGTATTTCCCATTTCGGTACAGACTCTTCGGACACCACATTTAAAAGCTCCCGTACGGTGACTGTAATTTTACGATATAAAATTAATGCTCAAACATTTTTGCGTAGTGTCCATATTTGCAAACATTCTGAAAAGCAAAACCGGTAGGATTTGTAATTAATGCCAGGTCTACGAGCATGCCGCCCCCCGCCCCCCGCAAATTTTTTTTTGAAAATCTAGCCTAGTGCATTCTGAGAATAAAAGGTTTGATATTCTTCGCGTGTTGCAAATTTGCATAGCCTTCAAATCGGCAGGGTTGGCAAGTATGACTGCTTATACACGCAGTCCTTTTGTATAAGTTATAATGGGTGAAGGAAAAGCGAAAATTTGTTTACCGAAACTGGACTAAAACCATAAAGATACATTTTGAAATCTTATATGTCATATTTACTTTAGTTCTTCCCGATGTGTATATGAACGTGATATACAATTTACTTCGCCCTTTCTACATTAAATTAAGATATAAGGTCCGGGGCTTAGCGTTTGTGCCAAAATTTAACTTACGCGCCAAAATGCGCGAGTTTTATATCTTTTCATTTGTGCCAAATGAACAGACATCATTTTACCTCTATAATAGAATAGTTAGGTTTGGTTTAGTTAAACTTACGAGTAAATTTATATCGAATTAAAGCCTAAAAATATTAGCGCATTGAAATGTTGACCGGAAATGAAACGAACACAATTTCGTGGTTAAGTTAAATTTTGGCGCAGAAGTTATACCACCATAATTTATCCCACCCCCCCAAATCTCTCCATTATATTCTACGTTTCGTGGTTATTTTCAATGAAAAGAAATTACAGCAATTATTATTTCTGCCGTCTTTGTTTCATAACAATAGGTGGCATACAGTATATGAGGCGTTCGGGCGAACAGAGGCGAATCAACCAAAATTCGAAATGGTTAATTCGCCTCTATTTGCCCGAGCGCCTCATATGACACAGTGATAAAGAGAAAATACCGTACTCAAAATGTTTTAAATTTATTATATAAAACAGTGATAGAAAAGTTAAGGAAAATAAGGGAAAGTATAAAAGCGGGAAAAGCTTTAGTCATGCGTACAAAGTCCTCGCGTTAAGTCAAAAGTCTTTATTGATAAAAATAAATATTACAATTATCATCACAATAACTTTAACGTAGAATATACAATCGTTAAATGGACTGTTGATATTTATTTTATTTAATAATTAATAATAATAATTATTTAATAATAATTAAGCCCTTAAACTTTAGGCTTTACTGGGCTCAAAATTAGAAATATGTAATGATGAGGTTGTTTAACCTCCTTCGCAACTTCTAAGGTCGTATCTCACGGCTTTACGCGGGATCCGAACCGCGGGTTGCTACGTACTCTGGACGCGGAGGACGGTCTCCCATCCAACAACTATCCGACCCAATGTCGTTTAACTTCGCCGATCAACGGGAAACGGTGTTACAACATTGGCTACGACGTAGCTCAGACTCAACATCAGAGTAAATTGCCTAAAATAAAAGTACACTGAAATGATACGTTATACTAAATTAACCGACATCATGTAATCTTAATTAGAACAAAAACCTATAATTACTCATAAATTTTCGGAATGTTCTTCGAGTCACAATTTTGCATTGAATATGCTTTCAAGTTAAAAAAAAAATGAAACTGGTTATGAAATGGACGTCGCTTCACGAAGTGAAACTTGCGCTAAAGTACAATACGCGAAAATAGAAGGTAATGTACTACAGAAATCATTTTTATCCTTATAATGGGAAGAAAGGGGGAGGACAGTAGTCAAGGACTAGAGGCTCATTTGAAATGGGTAGAATTTAAACATTAGGACCTTTTCCAGTTTGTGTACCGTTTTTCATATAATTTATTTTTGAGAATATTTTTGTTAAAACTAACGAAAATATCACGACTTAACCTAACCAATTATCAAGAGCGTACAGTTGATCTATTAGTAAATAGTAAATACTATTCCAGAAACAAACAATGTTATAATTAATAATAGATCAACTGTACGCCCTTGATAATTGGTTAGGTTAAGTCGTGATATTTTCGTTAGTTTTAACAAAAATATTCTCAAAAATAAATTATATGAAAAACGGTACACAAACTGGAAAAGGTCCAAACATTATTCCGCTTTTCTTGAAGAGCTTTCAAATAATGATAAAATATGAAGCTCAAGCATTTCATTCTGTATAAAATTAAGTTCTTTCAATAACATTTCACTTAATTGTTATTAATTTTATGTAGCCTATATACCTTTCAAAATATTACTACCTGAATCTAATACTCGGAAATTTAATGCAGTTTAAACAATTGCAATCACGAACTGCATTAATAAAATAATAAAAAATCTCTATTCATACCAAAACAATTTTAACAATTTTAGCTTTTGCTATCTTAGTACGAGAAAAGGCTATAAATTATAATTATTCCTTCAACTCCTGCGCATTACCACACGAATTCTTAATTTACACAAATTAAAAATGGGCACAATGCCAGAAATTTACCCAGAGAAGCGAGGCCATGTGAAAGTACTTATAAAAGAAGGCTCAAATATCTGGGTAGCGCGCAGACTCAAAAAGATGATTTTCGAGGATGGAGAGAGGCCACGGATAACGACTCAACGAATTGATAACGACCAGAAGGGGAGGATGCCCAGATGCGGAACGAACGCCTACTCCAGTCGGAGTAGGAACTATTCGAGAGACTTGAGAATAATTTAGTCGTAAAACCAACGCAAAAACTACTAAATGAAAACCGGAAGACGTCTCCTTTTTACAAAGAAATATTCTGATTTGATCGCTGAACAACGGGGTATGGTTTTGTTCAGCGGAGTCAGATCATGCAATCTGGGTGGGATCATCGGTATATCAGATGTTAACCCAACCAACGACATCATTCCAAATACTGTACTGCCACATGAAACACCCTCCGAAGATTATGGTTTGGCGATGTTTTGGACCAAGAACACGAGGAAACTAGTTTCGCCCAAAAGATACAACCTTGAATTCCCGTGTCTACTTAAACAGCTTTGAACAGTGTATGTGGAGTTGCGGGTGGGTGGCTGGGTTGAAGCAGATATTCCTAGTTCCAGCAGGATACTACATCTTGTCAGAAAGTTAAAACTGCGAAAGAATAGTTCATGAAGAAAACATTTAATTCTTGAAATGACCTGGTAACTCTCCTGACCTTAATTCGACTGAAACTCTGCTGAAACTTTCAAAGGCGAAAGTTTCTGAAAAGAAGATGGGTTCCCACGAAGCTTTTCGTTCCGCTATAAAAGGAGTTTGGCAATCCAAAATGGCAATGGAATTATATCCAAACCTTATCATGTTCATGCCCAACAGGATCAAAGCAATCATCGATGACAAGGGAGAACCCACTAAATATTAAACCCATAATAAAATGTAATTCCTTAAAACTTTTACTTCAAAGGTCAAACCATGTTCACAATTGTACCTTACTACCATACAAACAAGGGTTTTATTTTTAGCAGTGCAATGCAGTAATAAAACTAAAACTAAAATAAGTATTTCATTTTTTAAATAAACTTTCAATGTATTTTTGGGTGCATAATTAATATAAATCATAATTGTTCTCAATTTCTCCTAACTTTAATGGTAATATATATATATATATATATATATATATATATATATATATATATATATATATATATATATATATATATATAATGAATAATTCAGTCTTTGGTTAACATAGTTAAAGGCCTTGTCTATGGTGCTGCGAATATTACTTACGAAGATAACTTTCCTAAACGTTTGCGCAATAGCCTTTCACAATTAAAAAAAGATAGTGAGCTCCATATTACTAAAGCAGACAAGGCTAACACCTTAGTCATTATGGACAAAGTGGACTACATTGGAAAGATGAACGTGCTGCTTCATGACCCCGCCACATACGTGAAACTTAGGAAGAACCCGCAGGATGATGTCATCAAATCATTCAATAGTGGCTTGAAACGTATTCTCAAAGATCATAAGGACTTAATTCCCCTTTTCTTGTCCACTTCACCTTCTCTGCCTTACCTTTATGGTCTTATTAAAACCCACAAACCGGGTAACCCTATGCGCCCTATTATTAGCTCGGTGGGCTCTATTACCTATAAACTCTCCAAATGGCTTATTAATGTTTTGTCCCCCATTCTTGGAACTATCTCTGATTCACACGTAAAAAATTCCATGGATCTTACTGAAAAACTGAATAATGTTCGCATTAATACCAACGATAGATTGATCAGTTTTGACGTTTGTTCATTGTTCACAAAAGTGCCGATTGATGATATGCTTGACTTTCTCGCCCGAGAATTACATAACTATGATCTGCCATTACCTGCACACACTGTTTTGGAACTTATTAAGCTTTGTATCAAGGATTGTAAATTCACTTTCAATGGCGAGCATTATCAACAAGTTTTTGGGATGGCCATGGGCAACCCTTTGTCGCCCCTTCTCTCCAATATTTATATGGAGTTTTTTGAAATTACTTACATTCCGAGAATCCTGGGGGTTGGCATCCCATGGTTGCGGTACGTCGACGATATTTTGTGTATCTAGCCCATGAATCGTGACCTGGATGACTTCCTCCTTCAGTTAAATGACCAAATCCCCTCCATTAAGTTTACTTTAGAAGTGGAACAAGACAACTCAATCCCGTTTTTGGATGTGCGTGTACATAGGGATAGCCCAGGTTTTAAGTTTAGTATATATCGGAAAAAAAAAACAATTTGTCCTACGTACACTTTTACTCTGGACATGATACCCCTATTAAGAAGGCCATATTTTCCTCAATGTTTCTCCGCGCTCTTAGGATCGCCAGTCCGGAATACATCGATGCCGAATTGGAAAATATCAACAGTATTGGAAGTGAGCTGTGTTACCCATCTGCGTTCATGGAATCTTGTCTTAAGAAGGCTAAACGAACCTTCTATCGTGTGAATAATAACACTCGCACCTTGTCAAATAATATTTTAGTACTTCCATTTTTCCCGGGCTTCTTAGGCATTGCTAATGTACTTAAAATTTTGGATATCAGTGTAGTTTTTTCATATAACAATATTGTGAAAAACATCATTGTAAAAAATAGCCCGACCAATAATTTAGGCATTATCTATAAAATTGGGTGTAAGCAATGTGATTCCTTTTACATAGGTCAGACGGGAAAGGATTTGCAAACGCGTGTAAAACAGCATCAATATTCCGTTAGAACGGGACAGTTGTCCAGTGCGCTTTTTTTCCCATTTGTCAGAGTTATCCCATTGTACTGATTGGAATAATGCTTCAGTTTTGTTTCACTCTAGCAACATTGTTAATAGAAATATTCTTGAGTCGGCTATAATTCAACTTACAAATAACTTTAACATGAGTAAAGGTCTGTTTCAACTCGATCCCGTTGCTCTGAATTCCTTCAGAATGGATTTAAACAAAAAGTGCAGGTTGCTAAACCTGCGGTAAAAATTTGTTTTTCTCTCTTTTTTTCTTATAAATCTGTATGTTTCTCTTACAGTTTTATTTTTCAATTTATTGTTGTATGCGTATTTCCTATATATGTGTATATGTATGTATGTATATATATATATATATATATATATATATATATATATATATATATATTATATATATATATATACACACAGGGTGGGCCGTAAGTTTCCATACATAGGAAAAATAAACATTTTTTTATGGACAACCATTTTTATTTATATAATATGCTCTACATGGTTGCCATTGTTTTGAAAACACATTTCAATACGTGTTCCCCACTGTTGATGAACACGCATTAGCACAGTTGACGTTATGCTTGTAATGGCGTTGGTGATACGTTCCTTTAGATGATTTATGTCTCGTATACACCATGGCCTTCAAGTGCACCCAAAGATAGAAATCAAGGGGGGTGAGATCTGGGGATCTGGGAGGCCACTCCACAGGACCACGCCGACCAATCCAAGCATCCGGAAACTGCTGATCCAAATACCGACGCACGTAAAGACCATAATGAGGTGGAGCTCCATCTTGCTGGAAGTAAACTGGGAAGTTACCTTCCTCGTTTAGCAGGGATGGGAAAATCTCTTCTTGCAACATGTTAAGATACCTTTCGGCATTAAGATTTCCACTGACAAAAATTGGTCCAATAATTCTGTCACCCCATATCCCGGCCCACACCATCACTTTACCGGCACCTTGCATCTTCGTCGGACTCAGCCAGTTAGGGTTAGCATTACTCCAATAACGTATGTTTTGCCGATTAACCTCTCCATTGACGTAAAAATTTGCTTCATCAGTAAACAAGATCTTAGTTGAAAAGTTTGCATCCTCGTTCACTTTGGTTAATGCCCATTCACAGAATTCCATCCGTCTATCCGGGTCGTCTTCACTCAAATGCTGTGCCATATGCAATTTGTATGGATGCCATTTGTTTGCTTTCAAAATGCGCCTGATACTCGATCTGCTGACACCACTTTCTGCAGACAACCGTCGTGTACTTTTTCTGGGACTCCGGGTAAGCGCTGTAAGTATCGTAGCTGTTGTGTCTTCATCGGTGGCTGTACGTCTTGGACCACTTCGCGGTTGATCTGCAACATTTCCAGTTTTCTGAAACTTGTTAATAAGTTTTGCCACAGTGTCGTGTGTGATGTTCGTTCCATGTTGTCTGTTAAAGTTCATTGCAACCATGCGACTGCTTCCCGACCCAGCCATCAGTATGATTTCAATTCGTTGCTCTTTCGTCAAACGCATATTCTTAGGGTATCTGAAACATAAAAACAAACGTTTAAATTTTCATATGTATGGAAACTTACGGCCCACCCTGTATATATATACATACAGTATATATATATATATATATATGAAAAATTATTTCACGAAAGTGACACGTGAAAAGTATTTATGATGAATAAAACCACGAAGGAAAAAAGAAACAAAGGGGTGCTCAAGCGCTTTCGTCTAATGACATCCTCAGGAACACTGGAGTGAAAGGACAGATCAAGGCAATATATAGGTTACAAAAATAAACATACATACATACATATTCATATATATATACATATATATATATATTATATATTATAATATATATATACATATACATATATATATAGTAAGCATAGAAAAAATTGTGGGAGGAGCAAACATTTATATGGGAGATTGCCACCTTTAGCACTTCAGCCGACATTCAATATAAATTCAAATGGCTTGTTTATGAAACAGGTCACAAAAGAATAAAGAAATAAAAATAAATATAAATATAAATTGAGAAAAAATTAATTACAAAATAGTGCCTTAGTGATATATATGTCACAGCCTAAATAATCATAAAGAAATAAACAGGCAAATAAAAAAACCACAATATATATATATATATATATATATATAGACACTTTTAGCACTTTGGCCGACCTTCAATATAAATTCAAATGGCTTGTTTATGGAACAGGTCACAAAAGAAAAAGAAATAAAAATAAATATAAATATTGTAAGTGGAGTCTACAAATTCAAGCTCAAAAGGGAAGTTTTACAATCAATTTAATAGATGATGCCAAATTGATATATATGTCACAAAGAAATAAAGAATAAACCAAAAAAAAAAATTAATTATTAAAAAAAAAAATAAAAATAATAATAATAAATTGAAAGATAAATTTTAAGAGAGGCACACCAATTTATAAGGGAAAAATTACCACATATGCATATTATAGTCACAAACGAATAAAAAAGTACAAGTAAATATAAATTGGAAAACAGAATGATGCCTAGATGATATATAAAGAACAATAAAATATATATACAACATATATACGGTATATATACGAAATATAAACGCAATATATACAGAATATATATATATATATATATATATATATATATGCATAAGGGAAAAAAAATTACCAAATTTGTTTTTATAATTATTGTCTGAAAAAACGGTAGGTCGCAAAAGAATAAAGAAATAAAAATAAATATAAATTGAAAAAATTACAAATAATACACGTACACATGTATACCCGCATAACCAAATATATATACATATACACACAAATATACAAACACACACACACACACACACATATATATATATACACATACAAGCTTGACCTTCACGAAATGAGAAATCATCGCGCAGAACCTTTGTGAGGTTGTAAGGTAAGGTAAGGTACATACACATATATATATATATATATACATTTAACTGCAAACATACATACATACATACATACATATACACACATACATACATACATATACACACATATACATACAAACACATTTAACTGCAATGACCACACACATACTCACATACACATACATACATACACATACACGCATACAGCAAAAAAGAAAAATAAAATTGTAAGAGAAACAAAAGACAAAAACAAATTTTTTACCAAAGATTTAACAACCTGCCCTTTTTGTTTAAATCCATTCTGAAGGAATTCAGAGCAACGGGATCGAGTTGAAACAGACCTTTACTCATGTTAAGGTTATTTGTAACTTGAATTATAGCCGACTCAAGAATATTTCTATTAACAATGTTGCTAGAGTGAAACAAAACTGAAACATTATTCAAATCAATACAATGGGATAACTCTGACAAATGGACAAAAAGGGCACTGGACAACTGTCCCGTTCTAACGGAATATTGATGCTGTTTTACACGCGTTTGCAAATCCTTTCCCGTCTGACCTATGTAAAAGGAATCACATTGCTTACACCCAATTTTATAGATAATGCCTAAATTATTGGTAGGGCTATTTTTTACTATGATGTTTTTCACAATATTGTTATATGAAAAAACTACACTGATATCCAAAAGTTTAAGTACATTAGCAATGCCTAAGAAGTTCGGGAAAAATGGAAGTACTAAAATATTCTTTGACAAGGTGCGAGTGTTATTATTCACACGATAGAAGGTTCGTTTAGCCTTATTAAGACAAGATTCCATGAACGCAGATGGGTAACACAACTCACTTCCAATACCGTTGATATTTTCCAATTCGGCATCGATGTATTCCGGACTGGCGATCCTAAGAGCGCGGAGAAACATTGAGGAAAATATGGCCTTTTTAATAGGGGTGTCATGTCCAGAGTAAAAGTGTACGTAGGACAAATTGTTTTTTTTTTTCCGATAATACTAAACTTAAAACCCGGGCTATCCCTATGAACACGCACATCCAAAAACGGGATTGAGTTGTCTTGTTCCACTTCTAAAGTAAATTTAATGGAGGGGACTTGGTCATTTAACTGAAGGAGGAAGTCATCCAGGTCACGATTCATGGGCCAGATACACAAAATATCGTCGACGTACCGCAACCAAGGGATGCCAACCCCCAGGATTCTCGGAATGTAAGTAATTTCAAAAAACTCCATATAAATATTGGAGAGAAGGGGCGACAAAGGGTTGCCCATGGCCATCCCAAAAACTTGTTGATAATGCTCGCCATTGAAAGTGAATTTACAATCCTTGATACAAAGCTTAATAAGCTCCAAAACAGTGTGTGCAGATAATGGTAAATCATAATTATGTAATTCTCTGGCGAGAAAGTCAAGCATATCATCAATCGGCACTTTTGTGAACAATGAACAAACGTCGAAACTGATCAATCTATCGTTGGTATTAATGCGAACATTATTCAATTTTTCAGTGAGATCCATGGAATTTTTTACGTGTGAATCAGAGACAGTTCCGAGAATGGGGGACAAAACATTAACAAGCCATTTGGAGAGTTTATAGGTAATAGAGCCCACCGAGCTAATAATAGGGCGCATAGGGTTACCCGGTTTGTGGGTTTTAATAAGACCATAAAGATAAGGCAGAGCAGGTGAAGTGGACAAAAAAAGGGGAATTAAATCCTTATGATCTTTGAGAATGCGTTTCAAGCCACTATTGAATGATTTGATGACATCATCCTGTGGGTTCTTCCTAAGTTTCACGTATGTGGCGGGGTCCTGAAGCAGCTCATTCATCTTTCCAATGTAATCCACTTTGTCCATAATGACTAAGGTGTTAGCCTTGTCTGCTTTAGTAATATGGAGCTCACTATCTTTTTTTAATTGTGAAAGGCTATTGCGGAAACGTTTAGGAAAGTTATCTTCGTAAGAAATATTCGCAGCACCATAGACCAGGCCTTTAACTATGTTAACCAAAAACTGAGGAAGGTTACACTGTTTTTCAAAACGAGCAAGACTATGACAAATTTGTAAAGCGGTAGGTTTTTTAACAATATAAAAGGACATACCAAATCCAAGGGCACTTTTTGCATCGTCACTAATGTTTTTCGAAGAAAGGTTCAAAACACACTTTGAGCTTGCTTTTTTACTCCACTGACTATTTCGAATGAGACTTTTAATTTTGCGATCCAAATGTTTCGAAGTGAAGAAGTTCTCCGACGCAACTCGTTGTAAATTTCATCAAACAAAGGTTGGATCCACGGTTGGGGAATAACAGTCAAAACATTACGTTTGGCAATGCCTAAATTTTTGAAGGTGGACCACTCATTTTGTCTGGTGACTTCAATATGTCTCTTTAAAATTACTCTGCTAAAGTTGTTGAACGGATGGTCGTCCATTTCTCTGAGGCGAATCGGAAGGAGGGACTTGGGAAGGACCTGCTCCTCCAGGCAATTATTAAGAAACTTTCGTCGGATCCGAATTGCATGCCCCTTCATTAATGTAGAAGCAAACACCGACACAAACGGGGACAATAGAGGGAACAGCAAGGCGAAGGAACGCGTGGTGTTCATTATATGAAAAATTATTTCACGAAAGTGACACGTGAAAAGTATTTATGATGAATAAAACCACGAAGGAAAAAAGAAACACAAAGGTTTTATTCATCATAAATACTTTTCACGTGTCACTTTCGTGAAATAATTTTTCATATAATGAACACCACGCGTTCCTTCGCCTTGCTGTTCCCTCTATTGTCCCCGTTTGTGTCGGTGTTTGCTTCTACATTAATGAAGGGGCATGCAATTCGGATCCGACGAAAGTTTCTTAATAATTGCCTGGAGGAGCAGGTCCTTCCCAAGTCCCTCCTTCCGATTCGCCTCAGAGAAATGGACGACCATCCGTTCAACAACTTTAGCAGAGTAATTTTAAAGAAACATATTGAAGTCACCAGACAAAATGAGTGGTCCACCTTCAAAAATTTAGGCATTGCCAAACGTAATGTTTTGACTGTTATTCCCAACCGTGGATCCAACCTTTGTTTGATGAAATTTACAACGAGTTGCGTCGGAGAACTTCTTCACTTCGAAACATTTTGGATCGCAAAATTAAAAGTCTCATTCGAAATAGTCAGTGGAGTAAAAAAGCAAGCTCAAAGTGTGTTTTGAACCTTTCTTCGAAAAACATTAGTGACGATGCAAAAAGTGCCCTTGGATTTGGTATGTCCTTTTATATTGTTAAAAAACCTACCGCTTTACAAATTTGTCATAGTCTTGCTCGTTTTGAAAAACAGTGTAACCTTCCTCAGTTTTTGGTTAACATAGTTAAAGGCCTGGTCTATGGTGCTGCGAATATTTCTTACGAAGATAACTTTCCTAAACGTTTCCGCAATAGCCTTTCACAATTAAAAAAGATAGTGAGCTCCATATTACTAAAGCAGACAAGGCTAACACCTTAGTCATTATGGACAAAGTGGATTACATTGGAAAGATGAATGAGCTGCTTCAGGACCCCGCCACATACGTGAAACTTAGGAAGAACCCACAGGATGATGTCATCAAATCATTCAATAGTGGCTTGAAACGCATTCTCAAAGATCATAAGGATTTAATTCCCCTTTTTTTGTCCACTTCACCTGCTCTGCCTTATCTTTATGGTCTTATTAAAACCCACAAACCGGGTAACCCTATGCGCCCTATTATTAGCTCGGTGGGCTCTATTACCTATAAACTCTCCAAATGGCTTGTTAATGTTTTGTCCCCCATTCTCGGAACTGTCTCTGATTCACACGTAAAAAATTCCATGGATCTCACTGAAAAATTGAATAATGTTCGCATTAATACCAACGATAGATTGATCAGTTTCGACGTTTGTTCATTGTTCACAAAAGTGCCGATTGATGATATGCTTGACTTTCTCGCCAGAGAATTACATAATTATGATTTACCATTATCTGCACACACTGTTTTGGAGCTTATTAAGCTTTGTATCAAGGATTGTAAATTCACTTTCAATGGCGAGCATTATCAACAAGTTTTTGGGATGGCCATGGGCAACCCTTTGTCGCCCTTCTCTCCAATATTTATATGGAGTTTTTTGAAATTACTTACATTCCGAGAATCCTGGGGGTTGGCATCCCTTGGTTGCGGTACGTCGACGATATTTTGTGTATCTGGCCCATGAATCGTGACCTGGATGACTTCCTCCTTCAGTTAAATGACCAAGTCCCCTCCATTAAATTTACTTTAGAAGTGGAACAAGACAACTCAATCCCGTTTTTGGATGTGCGTGTTCATAGGGATAGCCCGGGTTTTAAGTTTAGTATCTATCGGAAAAAAAAAAAACAATTTGTCCTACGTACACTTTTACTCTGGACATGACACCCCTATTAAAAAGGCCATATTTTCCTCAATGTTTCTCCGCGCTCTTAGGATCGCCAGTCCGGAATACATCGATGCCGAATTGGAAAATATCAACGGTATTGGAAGTGAGTTGTGTTACCCATCTGCGTTCATGGAATCTTGTCTTAATAAGGCTAAACGAACCTTCTATCGTGTGAATAATAACACTCGCACCTTGTCAAAGAATATTTTAGTACTTCCATTTTTCCCGAACTTCTTAGGCATTGCTAATGTACTTAAACTTTTGGATATCAGTGTAGTTTTTTCATATAACAATATTGTGAAAAACATCATAGTAAAAAATAGCCCTACCAATAATTTAGGCATTATCTATAAAATTGGGTGTAAGCAATGTGATTCCTTTTACATAGGTCAGACGGGAAAGGATTTGCAAACGCGTGTAAAACAGCATCAATATTCCGTTAGAACGGGACAGTTGTCCAGTGCCCTTTTTGTCCATTTGTCAGAGTTATCCCATTGTATTGATTGGAATAATGTTTCAGTTTTGTTTCACTCTAGCAACATTGTTAACAGAAATATTCTTGAGTCGGCTATAATTCAAGTTACAAATAACCTTAACATGAGTAAAGGTCTGTTTCAACTCGATCCCGTTGCTCTGAATTCCTTCAGAATGGATTTAAACAAAAAGGGCAGGTTGTTAAATCTTTGGTAAAAAATTTGTTTTTGTCTTTTGTTTCTCTTACAATTTTATTTTTCAATTTTTTGCTGTATGCGTGTATGTGTATGTATGTATGTGTATGTGAGTATGTGTGTGGTCATTGCAGTTAAATGTGTTTGTATGTATATGTGTGTATATGTATGTATGTATGTGTGTATGTATGTATGTATGTACAAAGGTGGGCAGTTGCGCCGCAACATTTTTGGTTGCGCTTGCGCTTGCGGCGCAACTTTTTGAAAAGGGTTGCGCTTGCGCGTGCGGCGCAACTATTTCAGCAGAGTTGCGGTTGCGGTTGCGGCGCTACAAAAATCGTTGCGCGTGCCCACCACTGCAGATATACGTTAAATGCAAAGGTGGGCAGTTGCGCCGCAAAAAGTTGCGGCGCAACATTTTTGGTTGCGCTTGCGCTTGCGGCGCAACTTTTTGAAAAGGGTTGCGCTTGCGCGTGCGGCGCAACTATTTCAGCAGAGTTGCGGTTGCGGTTGCGGCGCTTCAAAAATCGTTGCGCGTGCCCACCACTGTGTATGTATGTTTGCAGTTAAATGTGTATATATATATATATATATATATATATATATATATATATATATGTGTATGTACCTTACCTTACCTTACAACCTCACAAAGGTTCTGCGCGATGATTTCTCATTTCGTGAAGGTCAAGCTTGTATGTGTATATATATATATATGTGTGTGTGTGTGTGTGTTTGTATATTTGTGTATATGTATATATATTTGGTTATGCGGGTATACATGTGTACGTGTATTATTTGTAATTTTTTCAATTTATATTTATTTTTATTTCTTTATTCTTTTGCGACCTACCGTTTTTTCAGACAATAATTATAAAAACAAATTTGGTAATTTTTTTTCCCTTATGCATATAATATATATATATTATTCTGTATATATTTTTATATTTCGTATATATACCGTATATATGTTGTATATATATTTTATTGTTCTTTATATATCATCTAGGCATCATTCTGTTTTCCAATTTATATTTACTTGTACTTTTTTATTCGTTTGTGACTATAATATGCATATGTGGTATTTTTTCCCTTATAAATTGGTGTGCCTCTCTTAAAATTTATCTTTCAATTTATTATTATTATTTTTTATTTTTTTAATAATTAATTTTTTTTTTTTTTTTGGTTTATTTCTTTATTTCTTTGTGACATATACAGGGTGGGCGGAAAGTAGCTCCCTACTTTGGATTGGTAAAAAAATACGTATATTATCCATTTATTTCACAAGAAATAATATGAAAAGGTAGGCATACATGGTAGGTTTTCTCTAAAATTCAATGTGGGCTCCAACTCTTTCCACCAGCTTCTGGAGCCGCCCAGGAATGGCGTCCACTGACTTTAGCAGGAACTCCGCGGGATGGAGGACATGACTTCCCGAATTCGGTCCTCCAGTTCTTCCAATGTCCTCGGTTTGGTGCGGTAGACTTCTTCCTTTACCCATCCCCAAAGAAAGAAGTCGCACGGTGTCAAGTCGGGGCTCCTGGCTGGCCATTGATGTGGACCACGACGACCCATCCAACACCCAGGGAAGTGGGCATCCAGCCACTCACGGACAACAAGAGCGAAGTGCTGAGCGGTACCTTGCTATGTTGCGAAACGAGGTCTGGCCGGTTGTCAGCACATGGGAGAACATCGACGATCTGATATTTATGCAAGATGGCGCCCCTCCGCACTTCGCTCTTGTTGTCCGTGAGTGGCTGGATGCCCACTTCCCTGGGCGTTGGATGGGTCGTCGTGGTCCACATCAATGGCCAGCCAGGAGCCCCGACTTGACACCGTGCGACTTCTTTCTTTGGGGGTGGGTAAAGGAAGAAGTCTACCGCACCAAACCGAGGACATTGGAAGAACTGGAGGACCGAATTCGGGAAGTCATGTCCTCCATCCCGCCGGAGTTCCTGCTAAAGTCAGTGGACGCCATTCCTGGGCGGCTCCAGAAGCTGGTGGAAAGAGTTGGAGCCCACATTGAATTTTAGAGAAAACCTACCATGTATGCCTACCTTTTCATATTATTTCTTCTGAAATAAATGGATAATATACGTATTTTTTTACCAATCCAAAATAGGGAGCTACTTTCCGCCCACCCTGTATATCAATTTGGCATCATCTATTAAATTGATTGTAAAACTTCCCTTTTGAGCTTGAATTTGTAGACTCCACTTACAATATTTATATTTATTTTTATTTCTTTATTCTTTTGTGACCTGTTCCATAAACAAGCCATTTGAATTTATATTGAAGGTCGGCCAAAGTGCTAAAAGTGTCTTTATATATATATATATATATATATATATATATATATATATATATATATATATATGTATATATATTTGTGGTTTTTTTATTTGCCTGTTTATTTCTTTATGATTATTTAGGCTGTGACATATATATCACTAAGGCACTATTTTGTAATTAATTTTTTCTCAATTTATATTTATATTTATTTTTATTTCTTTATTCTTTTGTGACCTGTTTCATAAACAAGCCATTTGAATTTATATTGAATGTCGGCTGAAGTGCTAAAGGTGGCAATCTCCCATATAAATGTTTGCTCCTCCCACAATTTTTTCTATGCTTACTATATATATGTATATGTATATATATATATATATATATATATATATATATATATATATGTATATATATATGAATATGTATGTATGTATGTTTATTTTTGTAACCTATATATTGCCTTGATCTGTCCTTTCACTCCAGTGTTCCTGAGGATGTCATTAGACGAAAGCGCTTGAGCACCCCTTTGTGTTTCTTTTTTCCTTCGTGGTTTTATTCATCATATATATATATATATATATATATTATATATATATATATATATATATATATATACACACACACACACATATATATATATATATATATATGTGTGTGTGTATATATATGTATGTATGTATATGTATATATATTTGGTTATGCGGGTGTACATGTGTAGTTGTATTATTTGTAATTTTTCCAATTTATATTTATTTTTTCTTTATTCTTTTGTGACCTACCGATTTTTCAGACAATAATTATAAAAACCTTTGGTAATTTTTTTTCCCTTATGCATATACAGGGCGTCCCAAAAAAATGTATACACACTTTAAATAATTATAAAGGCAGTGTTTAGTAAAATACATTTCATTTTCAAAATGTAATAGAATCTACAGACATTATTTAATTGTTTTGTCAACGCCTGTTTTCAAACTGACGTCCGTTCTGGTCCAGGCACTGCTGATAACGCGAAGCAACGGAATCGCAAACATCACGAAACATTTCGTTTGGTATTTGTGTGCATTCTCGTTCAATGGCTGCTCTCAATTCAGTGACTGTTGCAGGTTTTATAGCGTAGACTTTGTCTTTTAAGTATCCCCATAAAAAAAGTCTAGTGGTGTGAGGTCTGGTGAACGCGGAGGGTATTCTACGAAACCCCTTCGTCCAATCCACATCCACATCGTGCCAAGTACCACTCGCAATACTCCACTCTTCGGTCCGGATCATCATCATTAATAGCATGGACTAATCTTGGAATGTAACTTTTCCATTGACAGCGCTTCAAAATGCGTTGGACAGACGATTCTGAAATTCCTACCTCACGACTCGCTTGCCGCACAGATTTTCTTGGACTTTGGTGATACGTTTCCAGTACTCTTTCTTGCTTTGTGGGGCTTGTCGATGTCCGTGGTCTTCCGGAACGCTTCTTGTGGACATTCTGAACAGTTCCATCGGCTTCAAACTTATCTCTAATTCGAGTGATGGTAAGTCGCGTTGGTGGATCTGTTTGAAACTCCCTCCTAAACTGTCTTTGCACTTCAACTGCGTTTTCACACTTCCAGTAGCATTTTAGAATGAATTTCCTTTGTTCAAAGCTTAGTCTGACTGCCATTATTAATTCCAATGGGTTTAACTTGGAAAGAAAGAAACATCAATTGAGCTATCAGCTGTTAAAGTGTGTATACATTTTTTTGGGACGCCCTGTATATACACATTCCTTATATATTGCGTTTATATTTCTTATATATACCTTACATAAGTTGTATATATTTTTATAGTTCTTTATATATCATCTAGGCATCATTTGTTTTCCAATTTATATTTACTTGTACTTTTTTATTCGTTTGTGACCATAGTATGTATGATTCAGACAATAACTAAAAAACCTTTGGTAATTTTTTCCCTTAAAAATTTGTGTGGCCCCTCTTACAATTTATTTTTCAATTTATTTATTTATTTTTTTTGGTTTATTTCTTTATTTCTTTGTGACATATATATCATTTTGGCATCATCTATTAAACTGATTGTAAACTTTCCTTTTGAACTTGAATTTGTAGACTCCACTTACAATTTTTTTTTTTTTTTTTTTCTGTTGGTTTATTTCTTTATTCTTTTGCGACCTGTTTACCATTCAGACAATAAATATAAAAATTGGCTGGAAATAAGCCATTTGAATTTATGTTGAATTTCGGGCAAAGTGCTAAAATTGTCATTTTTCCATACAAATGTGTTTGCTCCTCCCACAATTTCTTTCTATACTTTATATATATATATATATGTTTATTTTTGTAACCTATATATTGCCTCGAACTCTCCTTTCACTCCAGTGTTCCTGAGGATGTCATTAGACGAAAGCGCTTGAGCACCACTGTTTCTTTTTCCTTCGTGGTTTTATTCATCAAATATTTTTCACGTGTCACTTTCGTGAAATAATTTTCATATATATATATCAACCTTTTAAATGTTCCGCGGAATGATTCCTCATTTCACGAAGGTCAAGCTTGTCGCCCCTCCTCTCGAGTTGGCCTGGTGTAGTGAGTTGGTTTCTTGTATTCTTCACCTCACATCGCCAGGTACGCCCGGCTCATCGGATTGTTCTGAGCCAGGCGTCTAATCTCCTTTTGAAGATGTCCACTGCCACACCACTCGTGTTCCTTAGGTCTTTGGGCAGCTGATTAAACCAGTTTTGGTCCTCTCACAACAAAACTATTTTCTTTCAGGGTTAAGGATGTTCCCTGTCTAGCCTTTAATTTGGGAACACGACAGTCTTCTTTTTCTATTTTCCAAGTGTAAATAATCTCTCTCTCTCTCTCTCTCTCTCTCTGTGAAGGCTGCTCGTGACTAAAAATTCTAGGGGTGCTGTCTCTAAGAATGGGTTGAAATAATTACTGAAATAAAAGGATGAGCTTTGAGCAATGAATAAAAGTTTCAAAAGTTATTGAAAAAGTTATTCAGCGAGCTCATTCTTATATTGTTCTTGATTATTTCAATTGTAAATAAAAAATTTAGGGGTACTGCAGTTCCGCAGTGCCTACCGACGAGCCGCCACTGCAGTGAATATAGGTTTAATTCGCGTATATATATATATATATATATATATATATATATATATATATATATATATATATAATATCATCAGGAAAAAGAAAAAACTATAGTATTGGTCATTTATCATTACTTATTCAAACTATAGTGGATGTAATTTCCCAGAAGAGTTCCTTGTTCCAGGCACGGTCTGTGTTTAACATACATACATACATACATACAGTTCGGGAAGAACCGATTCACCTCTATTTAAAAGGGCATATCTCGGCTGAAAAACAAAGAAAAAGTGAGAGGAAAGAGAGAGGAAAAGGAAAGGGTGGAGTAACAGTCAAAGTGGAAAAAGACCAAGGATGACAAGGACTGCAGGGTCGAGCCCCATCATCCTTGGGTGCTAGGGCCAAACCTCCAGGAACAAGCACGTACAAACGAGCACAAAGAGCACGAGCTTAGAATTATATATATATATATATATATATATATGTAACCTTTGGGTTAACCTTCGGTTAGCTTCCGCCCGAATTGTTCATTCTGACGAAAGTCAAGCTTTTCACTCCACCTTAGACCTACAGTTTAATGTGGAATACGAACCACGCCCCATCAGCAGCCCAGCGTCTTAACCACTAGGCCACCCAGGGTACCCATTTATCTACCAATCACTTTTTTTATTGTGTGGAAGGATGAACAGCTGGGTTTTTCTGCGCGCCGGCTGCTGTCGGGTCTCGAGCCCGGGGCCGATGGATTCGTAGTCAGCGACGCTAACCACACCACCACCGAGGCGCATATATATAATATTATATATATATATATACGTAAAGAACGACGCTTGTATAGAAGAACGTTCCGCGCAAGATGAGGAGGGAGAACGAACAAATGAAAAAATGAGGTAACCACCCGGAAATCGAACCCGGGATCTTCCGATTGCCGGTCAGATATGATAACCACTACACCATGGGCCTCAATCAATCAGAAGTCTTAATTCTCCTACATACGAGCAGAAACCAATGCCCTGAGGGGGCACCTCCCGCATGCCGCACATATATACATTTTTTCATTTGTTCGTTCTCCCTCCTCATCTTGCGCGGAACGTTCTTCTATACAAGCGTCGTTCTTTACGTTAATTATACTGTGTTGTTTGCAGTTAAAATGCATATATGTGCGGCATGCGGAAGGTGCCCCCTCAGGGCATTGGTTTCTGCTCGTATGTAGGAGAATTACGACTTCTGATTGATTGAGGCCTATGGTGTAGTGGTTATCATACCTGACCGGCAATCGGAAGATCCCGGGTTCGATTCCCGGGTGGTTACCTCATTTTTTCATTTGTTCGTTCTCCCTCCTCATTTTGCGCGGAACGTTCTTCTATATAAGCGTCGTTCTTTATGTTAATTATACTGTGTGTTGTTTGCAGTTAAAAAATATATATATTATGGGACTGAACTCAGAATGGGGTTCCCTGAGGTTTTTTTATGATACACACAGACCGTGCATGGAACAAGGAACTCTTGGGAAAATTAAATCCACTATAGTCCGAATAAGTAATGGTAAACGACAAACACTGTAGTTTTTTTTTCTTTTTCATGATGTTAGCCCGACGTAGGGAACGCGTCACTCGCAAAGAGGCCCTATGTCAGGCCCCACGTCGGCCTAACATCATGAAAAAGAAAAACTATTGTGTTTGTCATTTACCATTACTTATTCGAACTATGTGGATTTAATTTTCTCAAGAGTTCCTTGTTCCATGCACGGTCTGTGTGTATCATATATTACCATATATACACTCGTGTATAGGTCGAGTTTTTAAGACTGAATTCTTAGGCAAAAATTAGGGGGGTCGACCTATATAAAGGTAACATTTTTGTGGGGTTGAAATCCGTGCACGATGGGGAGGGCTAGGAGCTACTGTTAGCTTCAGACATGAAAAATATTTACCATTTAGTACCAGTAAGCAATTAAAACAAAATATGTACCAATTATTAAAATTACCAAGACACAATTGGAAATGGCTGTTACACAGTAGGTTATCAGTAACCTGTCTATACATGATGTGTTGAAGGTCACCTAGACGCAGTTGCCAGTTTCTAGTTTTTGGAAATGAGTTTTATATGCCATAAATATGGTGCTTTATTACCCTAATTTGTTGTTCCACTACCCTCAACAACTGGAGTCGACCTATACACGAGGCATATGATAAATTAATGATTTCTTGGCCAAAAATCAAGGGTCGACCTATACACGAGATCAACCTATACTCGGGTCAATACTTCGGGAGGTGATAGTATCGGTCATTGTGAGAAAAAAAGTTCACATGAACATATGTCTAATTCTGAATGGTTACGGAGATAGAACTGTTTGAATCTGATGCGCGCGCAGCTCTTCCTCCCCCTTCCCTCCCCTATAACCTTGAACCATGTAAGCTGTAATGTAAGCATGTAACATAAGCCAATCGACAGCTGACTATTGTGAGTGACATTGTTTGGTGTTTGAAGCAGTGTTAAGAGTGCCACACACTTTCACACATGCCGAATGCAGATATGGTGTGTCTACGGTTTTTGCGATGGAAGTGCAACAGCTGCTGTTGCAGAATACCGTCGACGGTTTCCGAACCGCAGAATTTCGGATCGAAGTGTGTTTACCAGAGTTCTCAACAACTTGCGTGAGATTGGTACACTTCCCAGCGCTCATGTTTCATCTGAATGTGAAGGTCAACAAGATGTGGATGAAGTGGAAAACATTCTTCAGTTGGTAGAGCGTAGTCCTACTACTAGCTCACGAAGAATTTCTACACGTCTCGGTGTACCACACAAGAGTATGGTGAACATTACGTGAGGAAGGCTTGCATCCATATCATGTACAGCGTGTACAACACCTTCAACCAGGAGACGCTGCCATGCGACTGGAATTTTGTCATTGGGTAAATGCTAATCGCCGATTGCTTCGATTAATACTGTTCACCGATGAAGCTACTTTCACCCGTGACGGTATCAACAACACTCGTAACTCTCATCGGTGGTCAGACGAAAATCCAAATGCCACTGTGGAAACAAATTTTCAACATCGCTTCTCTGCCAATGTGTGGTGCGGTATCATCGATGATCAGCTGATTGACCCTGTTACTTTAGAGAATCGTCTTACAGGACAAAGTTACCTAGAATTTCTGCAAAATGAATTGCCAGGACTATTAGAGGATGTTCCTTTGGCTACACGCGCTGGTATATACTTTCAGCATGACGGAGCTCCTCCACATTCTACCCATCTGGTGATGCAATACCTAAATCAAACTTTCCCTGGTCGATGGATCGGCCGCGGTGGTCCCATTCAATGGCCACCAAGGTCTCCAGACACCTCTCCGTTAGATTATTGTTTGTGGGAGTGGATGAAAAGTCAAGTTTACAAAAGAAAGGTGGATACATGAGACGAATTGCTCGCGCGCATTTTGGATGCTGCTGCCCGCATAAAGGAACGTCAAGATCAACTCAGACGAACAACACGCGATCTTCGCACACGAGTTGCAAAGTGCATTGAGGTTGACGGTGGGATTTTCGAAAACTATTGTAAACTGTAACAAATTTGTCATTTCTGTATCTGATACCATTCAAAATGCCAATGTTTAAACATTAAATGTTAGAAACAGTAATTGGTTTCTCTTTCTTGATTACCATTAACAATGCTTTTGTATTTGTAGATTCAAACAGCTCTATCTCCGTAACCATTCAGAATTAGATACATGTTCATGTGAACTTTTTTTCTCAATGACTGATACTATCACCTCCCGAAGTATTGACCTTTCCTCCTGAAACACCCTGTATAGGGTGGTTCAAAAGTTCCTATTTTGCTGAAATAATTATATTTCTATTTTATTTTCTACATGCCATAGATGATGATGGATGTACAAGAATGTGTGATGGTAGTAACACTATGTATCCAAGGGAAGAAGGGCAAAGAAATTCGAGAAAAATTCGAAACCACAAACCAGGACATACAGACAACAACTCGCGAGCTGGTCAATAAATTTAAAAGAAAAGAATCTGTTCATGTTGAGGCAAGATCTGGACATCCAGGTACCTCTCAAAAAAAGTGTTGAATTGGTAACAGATGCCTTCAAAACAAATCCTAGAATGTCAACTCCCACAGCATCAGGTAGACTGAGCATACGAAAAATAACTGTTCTAAGGATTTTAAAATCAATATTAAAAAAGAAAAGTTACAATATTTAAGGGTTATACGAGTTACACAGAGGATTATCCAAGACGAGCAGCCATGTGCACAGAATCGATTGAAAAAATTCATGCTGAAAACTTATTAAGCCACATTCTCTTCAGCGATGAGGCGATATTTCACACATACAGAAAGGTTGACATAATTGCCGTATCTGGGCTAGTGAAAAACCAAGAGAGTTCTATGAATGGGAGAGAAATTCTCCTGAAGTTAATGTCTGGTTGGGTATGACAAGATTGAAGATTTACAGACCTTTTTTCTTTGCAGAAGCTACGGTAACAAGACCAATTTATCTTGACATGTTTCAGCAGTTTCTTGAACCCCAGCTTGATTCAGCTTCAACAAGATAGAGCTCCATGTAACTATACAAACATCGTTCGTGCGTACCTTGATGAGCTCTTACCATATCGATGGATTGAACGTGGTGGAAACAGGCTCTGGGCAGCACGATCTCCGGATCGTGGTGCTTTGTAAAATGAGAGGTTTACAAAACAAGAGTTGCAAATCTGCAGGATCTGCGAACTCGCATTGTCGTGGCAACCACTAAAATAATCCCGGAGATGCTTCAGAATGTGTTCCGCAATGCAGTGGATGGATTTGAGATTTGCAGACACACTGATGGTGCTCACGTTGAATCTTAGACCTAAAGCTTAATAAATAAATATAAATCTAATAGTATGTTACTACATTTTTATCCTAAAATAATATTATTTCAGCAAAATAGATGGGGACTTTTTAACCAGTGTGTGTGTGTATATATATACACACACAGGGCTCGAATTAAGGATGGCATCCCCCTTGTTATCTAAATAAAATGCTTTAACAACCTAATTCCGAATGAAGCACAAAGTGAAATAAAATATCTCGGTATTACTTTTTTGGGTTATTGAAAGACTAATATAGTTTTAGGTTTTTATGTGATTTAAATGATTTAAAATAAATATTCTATGGTCATATAATGTGTTGTGATTAAGGGAAGGAAACAGGGGGTGATTAAAATGGATTTTACCATGGCATTTCAAAATGGAAGTTCCAAGTCAGGTGCTATAATTTACTTTCATGAAAAAATATGGAAATCACTAAAAAAAAACACTTCATTAAACTGATGATTTTGCTGCATATCTTTCCCTGAAAGAATGTAGCATGATGCAGTTACATTATTTTATATTTTCATGGGGGCATGACCACGGACAGCCCATGCCCTACCCACCTTCACCACCAACCCCTTGTTAAAATTTTACAATTCAATCACTGTGTGTGTGTGTGTGTGTGTGTGTGTGTGTGTGTGTCCCATAAGTCCAGGCATCATAGGAGAAATTCATATTTTTCTATTTCTACAAACCATAATTCATATTTTTCTCTTTCTACAGGCCATAATGTCTGTGAGCAAGGAAGAATGAATACAGATAATTCTACTCATAGGAAATCAGAGTCAGAGAGAGGCCACTGCTGAATTTAACAGACTGCATCCAGACCATGAGCCAATAACACAGAGCTGTGTTAGCAGACTTGTTGCAAAGTTTAAGGAAACAAGATCCATAGAAGATAAACCATGCGTGGACCTTCAAGGAGGTCCACTGACAGTGATACAGCGACTGCTATCCTGGCTCATTTTAACAGAAGTCCCAATAAGTCTCTTCGGCGATTGTCCGCCGAGACAGGAGTGTCGAAAAGTAGCATCCATCGCATTCTTCAGGCTCACAAATGGCATCCATATAAACTTCAGATCCTACAAAAATTAAGCGACGATGATCCCGACTGGCGGATGGAATTTTGTGAATGGGCTACGGAACAATATGCTTGGGATGCCAATTTCCAGTCCACCATTCTGTTCAGTGACAAGGCTGTTTTTTATGGAAATGGTGAGGTAAATCGACAGAACACCCGCTACTGGTCTCAAAACAACCCTCACTGGTATACCTCTTCAAAGGAATAAGGTGCATCTCAGGTGATGGTATGGTGTGGCATTTGGAAGGATCGCATCATAGGCCTCCTCTTTTTCGATGAACATGTCACTGGAGGCACCTACCTACGTATGCTCAAGGAAGAAGCATTTCCCAGTGTCTTGAATGAAGGAGGAAATTTCCCAACATGGTTCCAGCAAGACGGCGCTCCTGCACATTACAGCACCCAAGTAAGGGAATACTTGTACCAACAATTCCCTGGTCATTAGATAGGATGTCAAAGGCCTGTGGAATGGCCAGCTAGAAGCCCGGATCTCACGCCACTAGATTTTTATCTCTGGGGCCACTTGAAAGCGCTGGTATACGCAGAGAAAATTAGGAGTGTTGAACATTTGCAGCAGCGCATTATTGGGGCATGTAACACCATTACTCCTGACATCATTCACCATGTGCTTGCTAACTGGGTATCACGTCTGAATTTGTGTATTGAAAACAATGGTGGACATATTGAGCACGTTCTGTAAATAAAAGCTTTTCTTTTGCCTTTTTTTATTATTTTTCCTATGATGCCGGACTTATGGGACACCCTGTGTATGTGTATATATATACAGGGCCGGATCTAGAAGTTGCGAGGCCCTAGGCAGATCTAGAAATTGCGAGGCCCTAGGCCTATACAGTATATATGAAAATATGGACTTAATTATCGGTACTATATCAGCAATATTAGAATCCCGCATAGACAGAACTATGCCAGCACTTAAAAATTAAACCAAACCAAAATAATCACGCATGGAAATTGTATAAGAAATATAAATAAACCATACAAATAAGTATAAATTATAATATGAATGACTTTCCATAGTATACAAACGTTTTTCATATGTGATGTATAAGAGATGTTGACATTTCATTTTTTATAATAGTGAGCGATCGACTTATCAGGCTAAATATTAATGCTTTAATATTTGGTTCAGATGCTCCTTGAATATTACAGCAATACTTTTCTACTTTTCTTCGAGCTAAACTCTTCAATTAATTGAGAATAATCTAATGAATTTGTTATATCATTTTCTATTGATAACATAGCTAATGATTGCAATCTCGCTTGAGACATGGTGGAATGCAAATATGTTTTAATAAGTTTGAGACGCGAGAAACTTCTTTCAGCCGAAGCAACAGTAACTGGGATGGTTAATACTATTCAAAGTGCAACATAAACATTAGGATAAATCTCAATTAGTTGTTTTTGCACTATATAAACAAGGGCATTTCCGAGATCTGTTTTCTCAGGTATAAACCTGCAAAGTACTTTAAGTTCTTCATAGAGTTCTAAATCATTAATATCACTTGAACAGAACGCGCAAAATGGCTTGAGCGAGGCCCCCTTTGGCGCAAGGCCCTAGGCGATCGCCTAATTCGCCTATAGCTAAATCCGGGCCTGTATATATATATATATATATATATATATATATATATATATATATATATATATATATATATTATTAGGCCGGGTCAAAAATGGGAAATTTTTTTTTCTTAAAAAGTACACTGAGAAGTTTCATTTTATCATCTTAAAATATTAAAATATCAAGCATGTGCTACCCCTGCTACCCCAGCACATACCCCCCCCTCTTTTTTTACCCTCACATTTGCATATATTTAAATGGGAAAAAATATTATTTCTTGAAAAGTACACTATATGAAAAGGTTTTTTTTATCACTAACAAAATATTAAAAAATCAAGCATGTGCTACCCTACCACCCCTATCACATGCCCCTCCTCCCTTTTTTACCTTCATATTTGCATATGTTTAATGTTGCTATATGCTACATGATAAGTTGTTTGTTTAACACTTGATATTTTTGTTTCAGATAAATAGAAATAATTTTTCAGATAAATAGAAATAATTTGCATTTGCTTTAATTATAATTTGAATTATCATAAATTATAAATTTCATATAATTTGATTTTACTTCTGAATATAAACTATGACTACTAGAAGCAAGTCTCAAATGCAGCCTTTGGATATCCTACAGAATTCCCAGCAGCCATGACTTCTTCAAAAGCAGATGTTGTGAGACACTACCTTTTTGTGCGCCATCACACAGTGCCACAAATGGGTTAAAAAACGGCCAAAATTATTTTTTTCAATTGTACTTAGTTTTATGTAGTTGAAATGTTTAATTATGATTTATTTTAATAAAAAATTATGTTTAGTACCTTTTGTATATATGTAATGGTGACATATTGAGTGATTTTTCTATAAATAATAATAATATTCCAAATCAATAGGTTATGACCTACTGTAGTTTCTTAAGTTTCTCAAATTACTAAAAATATACTAAACAGATAATTGTTAATTGGGCCTATGTTTTGCAGATTTTGTCAAATGACATACTAAAATAAGTATGGTTTCATTTTAATCACTATACACATCTATTGTTTAAAACATTATTTGATAACCTGCCACTATATCAGAAGGGGTAAATAAAAAACATCGTAATACCTCTTAAAGTTTATGAAATTAATTCCCCCAAAATAAGTGTGACAACTGATATGAAAAAAAGTGTAGTGTAAACAAAATTACAAAAACTTCATATTTAGAACATATCTTCCTCATCAGAACTAGTATTTAAATTCTCTAATATTTCACTCTCTTTTAAAAGTGAATGTGCCTCTTCTGACATCTCTCTAAATTTGGGGTTTCTATTCTTTTTTCGAACTGTACTAATGACTGGATCGCTTGATACTAAAAGATAATAAATTTGATCTTGCATAGTATTCAGTTGAGATGTTTTTCTGGAATGATGGAGACGAACATTTCTTATTACTTTATGTAGACATTCTTGGCATTCTTCTGAATAAGAACCAACTGGATATAGATGATTTTTCATCACCAAACCTCCATGTAGAAGTACTTTGTGTACTGAAGCAGGAATTTTATACCATGGATATAAATTTACAATAGTCGTAGCAGCTTTTCGACAATAAGATTCAAATTTTGCAATGTCAACTTGGTTTTGACAACTGAGAACCTGCAAGATACAATAGAGCATATCAATTACTTTCTTGTTCACACCTGTGATTTCGGAAAATATCTCTGCATTTTGGAAAGCTCTTCTTGCTGTGTTTCCATCATTTGTGTTTCCAGCCCCTGCTTTTGGATGATCCACCAGTAAATGAAGTCGTTTTCTGAAATCCCACTTGATCTGTTTTTTTCTGGCTTGCACACTTCTTTTCCTCTTCAGTTCTAGCCATCCATTTTTTAGTTTCTAATTTATATCCAATATGTAAGATAAATTCAAAAAATCTAATCCAGCAATGCAATATTGAGAGACCATATTCAACAGCATCAGTATTATTTCTTTTTTCAAGAGAAAATCAATGTCATTCATTTGGGATGGTTTTGCTAAACATAAATTACATGAGTGTGTTGAAGTAGTATCTGTAATTGCATTGATAGCCTTTCCATCAAGCATAGTTAGAGATAACTCATATTTCATGGCAATTTCAACTTCAGTATTTTCTCCTACTCTAGCTTTATGAGTGGTGTAACTGGGAATCACGCATCACTCTTCTTGCAGACTTAGTTAGTTAATACATGAAAAACATGTTCTAACACGCAAAGTCGCAAATAGTCGCAAAAAAGTTTTGTTTCTTGATTTACTTAAAGGTTGCATTAATGTTTAACACAAAAAATTACATTCCCCAAAATCCCCCATTTTTTGTTTGCTAATTTTACACATTTTCTAGATAACAATTTAATCTGTAATCTATGATATTGCCATAGTTTTTTTAATTAATGCTATCTTTTTAGTTTTCAATAAAACATATGCATGAAAATGTTCTAAACTGTTTATTCTTTCAATAGAACTAAGCAGAACATGAAACTACAGACAATTTTTTGTGATATAGTAACTTCAAGTAAGTTGTTAGAACAAACATATTTTGTCCCCTCCAAGATATTTTAAGACAATGTATATTATTTCGTAGATTTTTCTTGCCTTAATGTAAGAGAATAAAATTTCAAATACTTAAATCAGTAAGTAGAAGTGTTTTATTTTGACGTGGAAATGGTTTTAATAGAATTTACTTAAATTTGTTATTTTTGGTTTTTGGCCATTTTTTAACCCATTTGTGGCACTGTGCGTCGTGAAGAAGCTAAATCAAAAGGATCAGCAACTGCTAATGATTGTTACAGGGTTGTTGTAAAAGATATTGAAGACATTTAGATGAAATTTTCTTTTCCTATGATTAACACCAAAGGTATCTATCTTAAAGTCAGTTGACTAATAGAAAAAGCCTCAAAATTGAACAAGGTGCCATTATATCAAAGAAATGAAAGTTTTGCCTTAAAAGTAGCTCAGTATGATGAAATGTTTGATATCTCTTCTTGTGAATGCTATGATAAGGGAATTGATAGGAAATCTTGCAGGTGTAAGGATAAAATACCAATGACAGAATGGGAATCTTTTGTGGGTCAAAAACAAAGAAAAAATTAGTTAAGACCAATTGATCGCATTAGCTAGTTCAACAAAGAAGAGATCTTTAGCAAGAGCCCAAGGAGCACAAAACCATCAACTAAAAGCATAAGAAATGACTGAAGCCACCAATGTTTTACCATTGGAATTTATAGAAAATACCGAAGAAGACATGGATGTAGATTCAGAGAGTCAGGATGTAGATTATGAGGCTGATTTAGAATTGACTGAGAATATTCAGAACAGGCACTCCTATAAAAACCTAGCATTAACAGCAAATCGTTATCATGCAAGTTGTAGAGCTGCAGCTGCAATAGTCAATGCAACTTTAAAAGATATGGGGATCCTTAACCACATCAATATGCTTGACAGAAAGAAATTAGAAAGAGAAAGAAATCGCATGGGTGAAACAAATACTTTTAGGTCTAAATCCAAAAATCTGAAGATGGAGTGCCTTGGATTTGGTGGAAAAGGAGATAACACTAACTAAAAGTGGAAAGATAAAAGAAGAACACTATGTTATTGTGAAAGAACCTGGAAGCATCTATGTAGACCATGTCACCAGATAAAGGAACTGCTCGCTGCATAGCAGAAGAGTTGATAACTATTATTACAAACTCAAACAGCACAGATACTATCAAAGCTTTACTGTGTGATGGTACTCCTATAAATACAGGAAAAATTGGTGGAGCCATAAAACTGGTTGAAATTCATCTCAACAGACCAGTTCAGTGGTTGGTGTGCCTCTTGCATTGCATTTGAATGAGCTGCTTTTTATGCACATCTACAAAACCAGTGATGGTAAAACAACAGGTCCAAATACTTTTGTGGGTTCAATTGGGAATAAACTGAAAACAGATTTAACAAAATTGGAAGTAGTCAAATATTCTTGTGTGAAGGGAAACATTTAAGAAATTACAGCAAATGTTGTGAAGGAGCTAAGCAGTGATCAAAGATATCTCTATGATATGTGTCTGGCAGTGCAAACTGGAGACACTTCTCAAAATCTGTCCACTTGATCCCCAGGTACCCTTCACCATGCTCGCTGGCTAATTCTAGCCAACAGGGTCCTTCGATTATATATCTCAATGCCAAATCCCGATAAAAACCTTCAAGATATAGTCAAGATTATTATGCAGTTCTATGCTCCAGGGTGGTTTTGGATAAAATCTTATCCTAATGCAACTGATGATGAATATAACTTTTGGCATTTAATGTGCTTGCTTCAAAATTTAGATGAACATACATACATCAATCATAGAACCAGTATTAAAGAATAACGTCTACTTTGCCCACCCAGAAAATATACCATATTTTTCGGTGTATAAGACGCACTTTTTTTCCAAAAAAAGGGGTCTCAAAATCACCCTGCGTCCTATACACTGAAGGTCATAATATTACCTTTATATGGGCTAGAAGAACTGATGGATTTTTACAAAAATTCATCATCTCTTGGTCCCTCCTGACTGTGTATTGGTTTGGCCAATTTTACACTAAGTTTCTACTCTTCCCAACCCACTGATAACAAGAAAAACAGTATGTATTGCATAATGATTTACTTTTATGTTTCATAACATATAGTATAGTCTCCTGTATACTTAATACTATTTTCTTATAATGAGTATGGGTGAAAGAAAATGTATCACCACACTTTTGATGGAGGGCTTTAACAAAAGTCAGCCTTGCTGGTAGAAAATTATGGACATTTTCTGACAACTAGGCAGTTGGTTATAATTTTTTTCCTGAAAATAGGGGTGCGTCTTATACACCGAAAAATACGATACTCGATATCAATGGTAACAGAGACTAGAAATTAGGGAGCAAGCTATTCAGGAAATCATCCTTTCAAGAACAGGATTTTCAGGTACCAGAAACTTGAGTTGCTTCAAACCCTCAATTTCCAATCTACTGACTACACCAAGATGATCGATTGGCAAAGAGATCATTACTCCTCCACCACTGCTAAACAATTTTAGCAACGATGAGCTACTACAGGCTTGATGTAAGCCACTGGAGATAGCTTCTTTTCCATGCCAATGTGGGGGATTTGTAAAGTCTCCATATGTTTTTGGATTGGCCTTTCCATCTCAACCAGATACTTTCATTTTAGGGACATTCTTGTCAAATGATAATTAGGTACGGTAGGGTAAGTGTGGTTATTATTATTATTATTTTATTAATTGTCTTTATTTAAATACCAGTATGCATTAGATTAGGCAAAAGATGTAGGGTTGGATAGGTAATTACAAAGTATTTTGTTTTTTTTTGGATTTCAAAGGTTTTTGTATTGGCCAAATAGTTAATTTATTATAAAGAAGGATTGATAGACCAACGAGTAGTGGTGGGAAGGAAAGATTTTTCAGAGGCCAAAGTAAAGCTATATATTGCAGAAGGATCCAACATTAATTTTGAGCTTTAATACCTTCTGACTATGTTGGGCTAAAAATAATCTTGGGGGACAGGATCCCTTCTCCCCATTGGCCACCCAAATATCTACTTGGCCATGATCCCCACCTCTCTCTCTCTGATTTCATAGGGGAACAAAAGTTTATTCGTTCCCCTGTCCTGGAACGAAGATAAGTAAAGTGTAGTTTGTCCATTAAGTCTGAACTTAAGAAATTAAAGAAGAAACTGTAAGAATAAAGGTGTATTATAATAAACCAAATTAGTATTATTTCCTGGACCCAGTAACAGTAGCTACAAGAATTAAGAGAGTACTGTAAGTAGAAAGAGAGAAAACCAAACCCAAGAAGAAATTGAATTCATCTATTGTAAATTAGTTAGCCATTGAGAGAAGAATATCAATGAAACAACTAAAGTGAGCGTAAAATGAATATACCCATTGTACACTGTCAGTTATACACCATCCACCTTGAAAGTAAGAGAACATCCATTATGTTAATTTTATAAATACCTTAAGACTGTAACTCCACTAACCTTAGGATTTGAAGTGAAAAAAAAAAAAATAAATATAAAGTTGATAAAGTACTTGTTTGTTAAAAGAATATAAACAAATGGGTTTAAGGTTTTTTTTTATTAGCTATAGTTTTCTAGCGATAGGCTGAGGGCAGGAAAAGATTACTTTTTGTCATGGCTGATGGGAAAAGTTTGGGAGTTTGGGAAGGGGATTGACATGTCCCCAATTGTTAAATATTAAAATACCATAATAGAAACAAAATAAAAATAATTAAAAATCCAGAAAGTTGGCAGTTTGGCAAGTTGCCTTTCTATAACACCTTTGTTTTTTCAGATATCCCTGAGATTGGTGATTGGTTTGGTTGACCTAGATGTGTCCTGTCATCCCTGTAAGGATTTGAACCTGAGGGCCTGGCCTGGGACCTATCTTATCATTTGGGTTGCCCTGAGAAAAAATACTGGTATTGTGGTGGCCCAGAAATCCACCACACCACAGTCAAAGTGTGGAAAGGGCAGTGAACCTAGTAACAAAGGCGTGTTAAGAAAAAATAGGATATGACAACCATCAAAAGTTTGTCTTAAACTCCCTACAATCAAGGCGAAAACTGCCCAAGTTTGAATGGAAGGCCCAATGGAATGAGTAAGAAATATGAAATAAAATTTCCTAATGATATTGAAAATTTCTTCCCTTTTGTGATAAGGAACAATGAAAAAGTGAATTGAATTTTAGCACATTTATTATGCCTCTAATTTTTTCTTCTGAATATATTGTTGTACTTAATTAATTTTCCTAATACAGTACTGTACATTATTAAATAAAATATTATACGTTAATAAAGATCAATGTCATCAAAAAACCTGAATGTGGAGTAAGTCTTGTATAAATGGAATATCCTTCAATATAGGTAAAAAAAAAATGAAAAATTGTGCCAGGGGTAAGAGGCTTTAAACAACAAAAATAATTTATGATGGGGTTCCTGTGTTCTGTTCAAACCCCTCACAATATGTACCTTTTCAATATAAAATTTTGACCCAGCCTAATATATATATACACACACACCGTACCGGTATATATATATAATGTTTTTCCTCACCTGCTTACAGTGACTTCTCTATAATAAAATTCTTCAAGGTTTTTCTGTGATTTCACAATTTTCAGTTTGTAAGTTACTGTACATCACACACTATGGCTGAATCATGTGAATAAACTAAGTTCAGTTAAAGGTCTGAAATTACAATCTCTTCCAAAGATGTTTTTTTCTGCCTAATCTGGGCTCAACTCCAGGAAGGCGTATGGTTCTGATGGTGCCCCTACTATTGTTCTCTAGAACTGTGATTCGGTGTTGACACCCTGCCTGGACAAACTCTTTTGGCTTTGTCTTTCATCTGGTATTTTTCCTTACTGCTGGAAGTTCACTTTCATTCAGCCTGTCCCAAACAAGGGTGACCACTGTCAACCTCCAACTATCATCCAAGTGCTTCGATTTCTCCCCTTTCTAAAGTTTTTGAGTCTATCCTTAATAGGAAGATTCTTAAACACCTCTCTTCTCACAATCTTCTTTCAGATCATCAGTATGAGTACGACACTGCTCTTTTGAACACTAACTGCATGCCTCCTCATTTAAGGAGCACACAGCACCAGATTTTCAACACATTCTCATTCCTTTTCCATCCAACTCTCTAACCCAAGGGCTAATTGGTATTTTCATCTTTCATCTACTCAACCAGTCAATGCTGGAACAATCTTCCTCAATCCATCTTTCCCTCGTATAACACCCAATCTTTCAAATGCAGAGAGTCCAGGCATCTCAAAAACCCTGAATCTTGATTTTGACCCTCTTCTTCCTCAATAGGGGGGACCATTTTTGCAGGCATTCACCCTTGGTCCCTCCTTCCTGTGTAAAAAAACCTGCTAAATAAATCATCTGCAGGCTGCATGAGACAGCTGCCATGGATTGAGTTTATGCAACCGGATTGACATGTATAAACAATCTGTACTCACCGTCTGGGAGAGAGGGGCGTAGGTTGGGAGGTTCCCTGCCTGAATGCTGACTCCTTGTGGCTGGTGGTGGTAGGAGGCCCTCTGCGAAGGGTGTGTGTGGCGGAGCTCAGAGTAGGAAGAAGAAACGGGGGAAGGAGGGGATCGAGGAGAGAGTATCACATCCTCAGGAGGAACGGGAGGAAACTCTTCATCATACCCATATGAGGCATAGTGGGAGGAAGGGGCTGCACAGGGGAGGCATGTTAGGAATCATGTTAGTGACACTCAAATTGTCAATTTTAAAAGCAGATTAACTTTGGGATCAGATTTTGTAAACTTTGCTACTTTGGCCAATTTTTGTTAATTTGGAAGGATTCTGAACAAGGTCCAAGTCTTTTAGGTTAAAACATTGTCAAACTTTTTGTAACATGCAGTGAACAAAAGACAATAAATAATAATAATAAATGCATTAACTTCAACTACTCATACCCTCTCACGCAAACTAAATTTAACTTAGCATATCATCCAAATGACTTTGCTAGTAGTTGGGGTGTAAGCTGCTATTTCACAATGTTTAAGTACACCCTATGAGGGTTTTTAGTTAAATTACAAAGGGAAAGGATTTTCAGAGGTGGGGAGGGTAGTCCTGGGTATTATAAAAAATTTAATCATTTTAACATAAACATTCTGAGCTGTGATTTTTTATTTAAAGTGTGTGTTTTTTTTTCCTAACCTCACTATCCTTGTACCATGCATACTTACTAAATTGTGTTGTAAAAATGTATTTACAAGAGACTTCATTTCATATACAAATCCTTCACTGTACCCTCACCATCATTTATTCTAGGGACATCATGCTTCCAATTTACTCAAGCCCAACTCCCACTTTTCCCATCTGATCCTCCATTACAATTATGCAGTACAGTTTTGCCCATATTTACAGCTATATCACTTAGTATATTTGAGCACTCATCCTCCTATTCTATGCATCTGTCAGCTCATGGCACACGTTTTAATCATTGGTATTTTCACTTCATTGATTTTTATCTCATCATACTGATGGACATCTAACACTAATATATTTATATTCTCTCCTACACTCATGCCCCTCAACTTTGATTAGAACAGAAACATTTCTTTTACCTCTTCCTCCTCCTTCCACACCTAAATTACACCTTTCATACCTTCCCATTCACTATCCTCTTTCACCTTTGTTTAGCCCAAACCAAATCAGTTAAAATGCCTGTCCCAACAAATTTGGCCACTTTCACTTAATACAAACATTTCATACACATGCCAAAATATTACCAGTAGAAAGTTAATGAATCTCATGTGGTGAGAACCAGTAATTATACAATCATAACAGGACATGGATCATCATTTCATCTGAAGTCACTATACAATCAAACCCAAGATTCAGATATTTTCACATAATTTGGCATACCATAATTTTTTATGTTATTGAGAAACACTCGGTCTCTCAAGTATGCAAAATTTAAACTCTGTAGGTAAATTGGCTTCCAAGGTACAAGTCAATGAATATTTGACCCATTTCAGGGAATAACCTACTTCACACTAATCTAGATTTCTTTCAAAACAAATTACTAAGGAGAGTACTTAAATAAACAAGAATACCCGCAGAACTTCAACTTTAGTAAAATGACTTTCTTTAATCCATTAATTATGACAAGAATAATTCAAGTCAGAACCCCTGAAAGTGATACTACTAAAGAATTGAGAACTACCTATCCCACTGCTTTAACCTATTGGTTATTATTTCAACTGTTTAATGAAAATACTAGTACTACCACTGAAAAGAAGAAAAAATAAATATGTATGCAGCATTAGAAATAAGGGTGCTACTGGTTGAAATGTATAAAGATGACCTCTCCAATGCCTAAAATGGGTCAAATACTCAAATGACCTATAATACAGAAATAGATTCACTTACAGAACTGAAATTTTGTATACAATCATTCCTCAATGGTATCTACAAATGTGCCAAACTGATCAAAATAGGAAAAAAAATGTTAGGTCAAAAAACCTTTTGAAATGTGTAACCTACTTATAAGAAATAGAAGAGGAATAATATAGGTACATCAAAGGTTGGAATGGAGACGAATGTGGCAAAATAAAGTAATGCAATCAATTTGTGAAGTAGGATAATGGTTCCACCTGTTAAGATTCTTTTTTGTGAAAGTTTAGCACATTAAACACTTGGGACTGAACTGTCGTTGAAATATTAATCTGTGTGATACCAAATTGGCATTATTAAAGTGATATAATGAGATTTTGTACCAAGAGTTAAATGTAAAACTATTATAACATATATAAAAAACATAACATATGATGCACATGAAATATATATAAAAATCATAATGGAATGCATAAAATAAATATTTAAATTTGTTTTCCATTTAGGCCTAACACCATTCATTGTACTGAAATTATATTCTTGGCTATCTTATTTTCTTTAAAAATATTAAGTGGTTGCTTAGCATACATAAATGTATCCTATAACATTCCTGAAGTCTTAATCTATACCCTGTCTGTATCAGAGAAACCTTTCATTAAAGAGAGCCAATGTTATTTTGCACCAAATATACATGTCAGATATCTTACTCATCTCTGATCATAATAGGGTATATTTCATTACGGTACCAATTGCTAAAATTTTAGTACACTTTAATCACAACTTGTACTTAATAAAACTGTAAACTAAAGTTTAAATCAAAATTAAGATAGTATCATATACTTACAAATTGGACTGACATTGGCATAAAGAGCTCTTTCTCCTCTGGGTTTGGGAGAGTGTGCCATCATTGGACTTTCATCCATGTATCTTGGATTTGAGGAAAGGGGATTATTTACATGCTGTACTTGAGCATTGGCATAATACTGCGAATGAGATATAGGAACAGAAGGATGGTGATACCCTTGATCATGACTTTCTGCGTAAGACTTGTTAATCCTAGCTGAAGCAACTCCTACTGTGCCTGGAGCAGGTGCATTCACGGCATAATAGCTGTCCATAACTGGGGGTTTTGTCATCTTAATTTTGGAGCTCTCTCTCATATTAGGTATATTTTGTTGACTGGACTGCAAAAGAAATATTCATTTAATTCTTGTAAAAAAGATATAATGCTGGAGTTACTATAACCATACTTTCAAGGGAGAAAAATGAAATATGAATTACTTTTTTTCGTATTATCGCTAAATTCTGAAATAATAATGGTCAGACTTATAACAATGTTAGTATGGTACATCATTTGGTTTCATTTTCCCTGCATGAAAATATTCTCATAAAAACAGTTTGTTTAAAAGTGGATTTCCTCCCAAATTAACAGATCAATAAATGAGCAAACACAAATGTCACAGGGAAACAATAGCAAAAACATAAATGAAGCCTGCTGAGCAAAAAGTACTAATTTTTTGGTTTCATAATACAATATAATACCGGTAATACTACTACAAATTTCTTATATTAATTATTTACCCTAAGAACATTGTTCCTGAGGACCAATCTTACAGAATTTCTACAGATGGAAATTGAACATGAACAGACATGAATGGATATTGGCCATGAACAGAATTATGGTCAAAAGGCAACAAATATGAAATTTAAGATCAAGAAATTTCAACTATTAAGGTACGGAAGAAGTGAGGGACTAAAATCCATGGAATACTATGCCCTAAATGGATGGGAAATTCAGAGAAATTATAAAGCAAAAGATTTAGGAGTTATCTATAATGACTGACTGAGAAAATTTGAGGCACAAAAAAAAAAAAGGTAGCAGTAAACAAGGCAAAAAGATTAACTGCACAGATATATATATATATATATATATATATATATATATGTCCCTGCAAGGGGGTTCTAAGCTTGTGCTCTTGAGTGCTCTTTGTGCTCGTTTGTACGTGCTTGTTCCTGGAGGTTTCACGTGCGCCCTCCCGGCCCTAGCACCCAAGGATGATGGGGCTCGACCCTGCAGTCCTTGGTCTTTTTCCACTTCGACTGTCCCCTCCACCCTTTCTTTTTCCTCTGTCTTTCCTCTCACTTTTTCTTTGTTTTTCCGCCGAGATATGCCCTTTTAAATAGAGGCGAATCGGTTCTTCCCGAACTTAAAAAAAAAAATATATATATATATAATATATATATATATATACAGGGTGGCGCAAAAGTCACGCATCATAGGAATTTTCAGTGTTGATTATATTTTTTCTTTCAGGTAGGGAATAGCTGCAAAATTAACAATAGATGAGAGGGTAAGCTTGGTTTTAATGCATGGAATACCATACTACAAATTGATGAATCAGTACAGAATTTAAATTCTGTACTGATTCATCAATTTGTAGTATGATACCTGGTATTTCATGCATTAAAACCAAGCTCACCCTCTTGTCTAATGCTAATTTCACAGCCTAAAAGAAAAAAAATATATATTATAGTCGGGTCATTCCATGTCAGTTCAATGGCAAAAAATACGTGACCATCACCGATTTTTAAAAAAATTGGCACACTTATAGTTCGCTGTGAGAAAAACAGAATTACGCTTGTTTCAACACTCTAGGTCATATGGTTCCAGAGATATGGCCCTTCGAATTTTGTAAAAAAAAAAAAAGGTCAATTTCCAAGGTCATACCATATTTCAACATGAAATAGTTCGGCTCCTATTGCACTTACAGAGACCGTTTGAACACTATTTTAAAGCTTTTAAGCAGATCTACAACTTTGTTTCTATTCATATTTTACCTCAGTGGTCAAACAAAAAAAGTTGATCTTATTTTTGACCTTTGACCTTGTGTAGGTCATTTGATGTCACAACCAATTTTTTTCTCCTTTCACCCAATTTTGGGTACACAAGTCTACCTTAACCTAAAACAAAATTTTTAGTGTTAAGTTAGTATAGACACTACAGCCATTTCAGTGGACCATACCCACCTCCATTTTGACCAAGTACCTTTTTCCACCAAACTTTGGAGCACTGTATCTTTGGAACTGTTTGAGCTAGAGTATTGAGAAAAATACCATTAGATTTTTCTTACTGAGATATATAATGTCTGCTAATTTAAAAAAAAAAATCAGTAATTATCTAACCTAACCTAATCCAGTTATTTGGTTAAATAAGTATCTGGCCCTATTATAAAATTTTTTTTTTTGTATATTTCAGAGAATTATATAATATAGGTAATTTAAATTACATAATTAATTAATTTATATGGACATTCAAAAATGTGAAGAACTTCGAACCTGCTATCCTGTTTAAAGGTAAAGCTATGTACGTATATAAGTACCTTATACTAGGCTATAGGTACTACCCTATAGAATAAGTTCAGTTTTAAGAGTTAGATGAGTTTTAATAGAATTACTTAACTTTGTGTATTTATTCATTGTGTACAACAGTATGTACCCACGTGAAAATAAGCTTATTTAAACCTTGGAGCAAGGATTTTTTTAGCATCTGTATTTATTCCAATCTGTAAATCAAACCGCACATTGTTTCTTGTTGTAGACCTCTGAAACAAGATCAGTAGGTCCCAAATTTTATTTGTGCCATCTAAGCAAAAATAGCTTTTAACAGGGTTGGATACAATGAATAATTATAATTGTATTTTTAATTAATTGATCCTAATTTCCATTAATTGTAATTGATTCAAAATAAAATAAAAATAAAGGTAATTGCAATTGATTTTTGAGCTATAACTGATGTAATTGATCAATTAATGTCAATTGTTAAAAATTATACCCCTAGATCTGGCAGTCATACATCATCCATTGAAAATAAACAAGTCTTTGATAGTTTATTTAGTTATACTTAGATATAGATATATATTTATTTTAGATATATATTTAGATATATAGAATAGATAGTTATATTTGTGTAATTGTAATTGATTCAGATAAAATTAATTGTAATTACAATTGATCTTGAAATTGTGAAGTACAATACTAACTGTAATTAATTTGAAGAAAAATAAAAAAAATTGTAATTGTTTCCATTTTGTGTAATTGAACCCAACCCTGGCTTTTAAGCTACATATGTTTTTTTTTCTTTTTAGATAAACATGGATTTCAGCAGTTTGAATATGGGCAGGTTCTGTTGTGACCCATTTAAAAAACACAAAGGAAAAGTGAAAAAAGGCATTTGTGCATTGACTAAAAATTTGATTGATCAAAATCCTGAATTGAAACCAACAAATATTCATAAAGCATGTGCAACCTGTCAAAATATACTAGCAAATCGTCCATCCCCAATGCCTGAATGTGAACCACTTGAAAAATCACCATCCACCTCATCAAGTGCCCCATCTGAGCTAGAAACGATTGGAGATGTAGTTGAAATGCAGTATGAGCTTAGTAAATTCAATGCTTCATTGGCCACACTTGAGACCCCAATAAAACCACGTAAACTCTCTGACACCGCTGGTTACACAAACAGAAAGTTGAGGAAAGTAGGAGTTGTGAAAAGAAAGCTTGAACTTGCAACTAAACAACCACTTTAATGCAGTGACTCAGACATGACTCCAGATTCCTGGGATCTTGGGAGCATTGCTCCAGTAAATTTGACCATGAGAAAAAGTACATTTGGGTTTGGGTTTTGTTCATCCGCTAGACGTTATGCAATTTTTTTGCGTATACATTCTTGTACAAACCAATTTTTTTAAATTACAAATTTAGTTATTTTAAGTTTAGTTGGTAATTCCATATTTAACAATTATTTTTATTTTTTGTTAAGCTTCAATGTTTTGATAATTAAAATTTTATTAAAACGAATATTTTTTTAATATAAAATTATCAGGATTGGACTATGTTCCATTGATCTCGGCCAGGTTTGATAAATTGGCCAGATAATTACTTGTGCGGTTTTAAGTAATCCACCATGACTCTAGAATTGAAAAGTTTAGTTAAGTTTAAACTTACTTTTACTTACTTTAACTTACCTACTTTTACTTACTCTTCCTTACTTTTACTAAGTTTAAAGCACTTACTTTTACTTACTTTCATTGTACTATATTTACTTACTTTTACTCACTTTTACCATACTATATTTACTAACTTTTACTTATTTTGTATTTTTTCAGGTAGTCAATAATCAATAATGGATCCTAATATTGATGAAGTTGGAGAGAAAAGTGAGGGTGTTAAAAGGGGTTACTTTTGTGGTCAATGCAAGAACAAATATTCAAAGAAGCAAAACTGGGAGGAACATTTTAATTCCAAAAAAAATATTTGTTACAATACAAGAGGTCCCAGAGTTTGGGCCCACAGCTTAGATATTGCAGTAAAGAAATACCAGGATGAAGTGCAGCAAAGAGATACGGCAAAGCAGTCATTTAGTTTGTTCACAAAATGTGCTAGTGCTAGACCTCAGAAAAATGAACCAACTTCATCAACTGCTAATCTAGAAAATGAAACTTTTTCACTAGATGTTTCACAGACTGAAGAAAGTGCTTCTCCTCCACCTAAGAAACAAAAGGTAAGTGAGGAATCTGCGCATCAGACTAACAAAACTGCTTTAGAGGAATTTGAAAAAATTCCCAAATCCAGAAGACATTGAATGCAATTTTGCGCCTAACAAAAGAAACTCACCAAGCTGTTGTGGTTAATAAAGAGAAGAGTCAAAATATGCCTTCAAGTTCAAGTGTTGCATCCAAATCTAATAAAGCAAAAAGCAATAAATTTGACATTTCCATAGCCCATTTAAGCAAGTGTAAATCAATACAAGAAATCCTGAACAATGATTTGATCAAATCTACATTCAAATTGGTGGAAAAGAAGGATCTAGGGCATGCTGTTTATGAAGTGATGAAAACATCTTCTCGGAACACTACTAAACGCATAGAAGACTTATGTGGCAACATCTTATACTACATAATGAAAACAAACACTGCATGGGCTCTATATCCAGTACTTCTAGCTGTATTACATAGGTCAGGTTGTGAGGTTGGAAATTTGAATCATAGCACACATGCGTGTGAGACAATTTGTGAGCTATTAGATAATCAACTTAAAGAACAAACTGTAAAGTGGTTCTTAGAACAAACTTCAGTAACAATAACAGCTGACATTGGAACAATTTTGGGATTAAGCATGCTAGTTGTATTAGTTATGAGTGAAGATAAGACTGTAAAACTTGCTAGGATAAATTTAGTACGCAGCAAATCAGGAGTTTATTTGGCCAATGAAATTTTTGATGTGTTGAAGTCTCCTAATCACTTGAAACTATCTGAAGAAGCAATTAAATCCAAGGTATCTGGAATGGTTGGAGATGGGGCTTTTTGTAAGGACAACGAGCCATTTAAAAATGAAATGAAAAAGTTGTTTGGAAAAAATTTCAAATTTCGATGGGACTTAATGCATCTTGTGAACAGGAGCCCACATTGATGCATTGAAGAAAATTTGTAAACTAAGTGAGCTTTTAGACTTTATTCAGAATCACTCTTCAAATCTGAGATCAGGCCTTGACTATACCAATATGGTTCTTGACAATATCATTGGTTTTAAGAGACCAAAACTCAAATCTGATACTCGCATGGTTAATTATGAATTTGATCAATTTGACAGATTTGTGGAAAATTGTGTTTTTTGATCATCCACAAGAGAAAGAAATTAGTGCCAAGTTCTATGTATTAATTTCCTATGTAACAAAGATTATGTTGCAAGTAGCTCAAAAAACCACAGTTAGTGCAGAATTTGTAGAAAATATATTTTATAAAGAAGGACGGAAAACTGTTATGTTAAGAGTGATGGAAACAATTTCCAAATTAGCTAATGGAGGAAATGCAAATGATGTAGTTTCTGAATTTAAGCACGATACCACAGGGCAGCAAAAGGAACTAACAGCTGAGGATTACATCCTAAATGAAGTTTACAAATACATCAAGAAACGTTCTGATTACTACCAGGTTGCTGAAGTTGCTAGACCATCCAGAACCAGATCTGAAAGTAGTTTTACAAAAGACTCAGTGATAAATTGGCTGACAGAATATATAGAACAGCTGTGGAAAGGAATCACAGAGAGATTAAAGCATTTTGATAAAGATGGATCAACTGCCTGGAGTGAAGCACCAGCTGAAGGGACATTCTCCATTCTTGGTTACATTGTTGAACACAAAGGATCCATTAAGCCATCTCATTTGACTAAGCTGTGCAGAATTGTGAAGGAGGGTCCAGCTCCAGGCACTAGATCTGCTGTAATGATCACACAGAAAGCCATTGATCAGTGGCCAAGCATACATGGTGGTACATTCACAACAAATGCCTACATGCAAGGTCTAACATTGTCCACTGTTGCTGCTGCAATGAATAAATAAACTTAAGGCGAGTTATAAACTGTACATTATTGTATTATTATGTTTAGCTAAAACAATTTGTAATTGGTATGTCGTCAATTCAAGAGTTTACTATCATTAACCTATCTAGTGGTGTAAGGGGAAAAAAAGTAAATTCAGAGCTGTGCTCCAGTAAATTTTTTCAAATCTGGAGTCATGGACTCAGATGATACAGAATGAGATTCAACAACAACTAAAGAGAAATTTAAATCAAGTGACAAGTCAAAGTGAAAAACTGACAATTCTTACTATCCTACCAAAAAGATGGACACAAGTAAAGATCAGAGGAGAATTTAAGTGCTCAAATTACATGGCTAGGCAAGCAAAGAGTTTAGTGAGGGAGAAGGGAGTGCTTTCAACTCCTAATCCGCGTTTGGGGAAATGCCTGAATAGTGAAACTGCTGCCAAAGTAATTGACTTCTATCATTCACCAGATGTGAGTAGACAAATGCCAGGGTTGAAAGACTATGTTTCTGTAAAAGGAGCTGATGGTAGGCAGGAAAGAAAACAAAAATAAAATATATTGTAAATACCTAATAACTGCCTTTTTTTAAATATATAGTTATGTTAATGCCTCTTTTTTCATGGTTTCACCCAGCTAGACAAGAGTTGGTTCTTATAACTCAATTGGTAAAAATAAAGGAATAGGTTATTTTAATATACATATTAAAAGGCAAGTTGTCTTAAAAATAGCAGACATTATAGATCTCAGCGAGACAAATCTAATGGTACTTTTCTCAACACTCTAGCTCAAACAGTTCCAAAGAAATGGCGCTCTAAAGTTTGGTGGAAAAAGGTACTTGGTCAAAATGGAGGTAGGTATGGTCCACTGAAATGGCTGTAGCGTCTATACTAACTTAATCAACACTAAAAATCTTGTTCTAGGTTAAGGTAGACATGTGTACCCAAAATTGGGTGAAAGGAGAAAAAAATCCGTTGTGACATCAAATGCCCCACACAAGGTCAGAGGTCAAAAATAAGATCAACTTTTTTTTTACCACTGAGGTAAAATATGAATAGAAACAAAGTTGTAGATCTGCTCAAAAGCTTTAAAATAGTGTTTAAATGGTCTCTGTAAGTGCAATAGGAGCCGAGATATTTCATGTTGAAATAGGGTATGACCTTGGAAATTGACCTTTTTTTTTTACAAAATTCGAATGGCCATATCTCCAGAACCATATGACCTAGAGTGTTGAAACAAGTGCCACTCTGTTTTTCTTACCAAGATCTATAAGTGTGCCAATGTTTACAAAAATCGGTGATGTTCACGTTTTTTTGACCTAAAATGATGCGTGACTTTTGTGCCACACTATATATAAAAGTTCCCAGAATGGTCCTTCTAACTTCAGTTAAATGTCAGCATGTGATCATCTTCAAAATAGTTCCTTTCATTTGCAATGCCTTTCTGCCAATGTTTGTAAATGCTTTAGAAATCTACACTGCACTCAGACAACTTCATTTAAATAAAGTGATATGTAGCATAGTGTACTGTTCTTATAAAAAAAAACAATTTTGTTACCTAAAAAGTTCATGGGGTTTGTCTTTCACAGCACCAATGACATCTCAGGACATCCATTTAAAAGGATGGACCCCTACTCAATAGCTTAGTTGGATTTCAAGGAAATACTATTCCATGCATTTAAAGTACCAATGACTATATTACAAGTAGTTTCCTAGCTATTAAAATAAAGAATCCTACACAAGTTCACAATGTTACTGAAAGGCTTGCAGAAATTATATACACACATTTTTTATGCATGAAGCATGAACACTTTGGAGAGTTTTTGTGTACTTACTGTACTACATATAGCCTTAGTGTCGGGCTATACTTCCACTCATACGATCTATTCTAATGAAATGTATTTTTTTTTTTTAAATTTTGAATCACATTTTTGCACGATTTCTAACCACCCAATCTTAAGCTAGGGAACTATCTCCGCAGCAAAACTACTGGCATTAATTAAAATATAAAAATCAATACAACACTTACCTTTGATAGATGAAGACTTTTCATACCTTCTTGAAGTCCATCAAAACCATTTTTATGCATTGTAATAGAGATAAAATAGACTCCTGTGACTTAAAAAAATACTAGAATATAAGAAATGAGTAGGTTATTAGATCTTCTAGATGTTCTAAATTATTGTCAAGAACTAGCCTGTGTGGTATTTAGTAACTTATACTAATAAGGCTGAACTAGACTCTGAACACAGGTTATCCAGACCTACAATATGCCCATACTGAAAACAGAAATCATGTTAGGTCTAAACTTAACCAATATCTTGGTCATGTTAAATTATAACCTACTTATAAGTCAATAAAATCTTTCTTGAATCTAAATTCAAAATAGTAAGATCCTCCCGAAATATTTTCTCATGCCCATTAAAAATATAACCAGCCTATCACCCATTCTCTTCCTTTTATTTATCAATAATCTTTTAAATCACACTTCCTGTCTTATCCACACCTATCCTATGATTCCATCCTTCACTTCTATACCCATTTCACAAACTATCCCTCTCAACAGTCACTCTATGCTTTGTGTAAGACAGCTATGGTACACCTGACCGCTGATCTTTCTACTATCTCTGATTGGGGCAGAGAAAACCTTGTGGCTTTTAATGCCTCCAAAACCCAGTTTCTTCAACTGTCTACTCATCACAATCTTCCACATGACTATCCCCTTATCTTCAACAATTTGCAACTCCACCCTTCCTCTTCTCTTAACATAGAGCCCTAATTACTAACCTAACCTAGCTTAGCCAGCAGCGTAGCTCAGGGGCATGTTAAGGGCAGGGCATTAGATATAGATTTTTAGAAAGTGGAAACACATCAAGAAAACACTGTAAATAGTTAGAAAATAACATTATTATCGCACTTTAATTTTACATACAGTAGGTAATAGTTGATCCTGGTGATGAATTGCTGTTTTTACACTTTATACTGATTTCCTCCATGTTTTTTTTTTAAACACTATTTCTTACATATAACATACAGTATTATTCTCTTTTGTATATTTACATTGGTGCAAAATTTTCCTAACCTGTTAACTGCCATTTGACAACTCTCGAGTCTTACCCATAGCACCAAAAAGAGGTAGGCCTAAAGATGCTGAATTTATCCGGTGTTCAGTTTTTGATTTGTCACTGTGAGGGGAAGGTATGTCGTATGTATAGTGGTTTTGTATGCGTGTATGGTTTTTCTATTGAATGACAACATAAAAAGCTTGATACATATGGTACATCCAGGGTTGGTTGATTTAAATCATTTAAATCAGTATATGAATTAAAAAAAATGATAAAATGTGAAAACTAGTAATTAATCACTACAGTATAGGGTAGTAGCTAATACGTAAAGAATGGTAATGAACTTTGCTGTTTATTTTTCAATAAAACAAGGTTATAATTTACTTATAGCTGTATTAATTATAGTGAGAAATTAAGATATCCATGTTAACCTTTTTTTTAAACATTAATTAAAATCATAATAGCCATTGGCCTAAAGTAAATAAACATTTGTAGAACATATTTATTATTTCTATAAAGCATCAATAATAATTAATTTCAATTTTTATTCCACTGCTTTGATATAAAACAAATATTTCATTTCTAGAAAATTCTTAAGATCATCTGGTCATGATAGTTTAATTTGCTGACCCAAAGCAAAGATTTATGGAGTTAAAATTTAAATAAAAATATATATATATATATATATATATATATTTCTAAATTACAAATGAAAAGTACAGTATAGCTCTTGAGCCCTAATGCTGATTGAAAGTTTTGAAAAAGGTATACTATTTTGCAGTTTTTTTTTTTTTGTTCCAAGGCAGTTCATTAGCTTGGACTGCACAAGGCCATAGGAAGAGAAGACTCTCTCTACCTCCACAGATGATGCTACAGCTGATAGGAACTGCTTCACTACTGACATGCTGTCCTTATCTATGGCTTCACTGTATGATAAGCCACCACTCAATTGCTGGGACACTGTTGGTTACATGGTCACCAAACTTAAAGGCCTCAAAATGGTGGAGCTCTGGCCTGGAATAGCTAGTTTAAATAGCTAAAACAATAGTTTGCTTCAATTACTTCATGTTAGTAGTGCTCCAGGAACTTATAGGAATGAAAAGTATCTTTTTTGACTTAGGTATTGTTTCAGTGTATCTTGAACATAGAGAAATAAATCAGACTTTTTTTACTTTTTTTTTTTAAATATAAAAAAAAATCATAGGATATGTATATATAGTGATGAATGATTAGGTTAAGTCATAATATTTTCTTTAGTTTTAACGAAAATATCATGACTATTAAACCTAACCTAATGTTTTCAGGTTTGGAGAATTTAGATGTACATAACTTTTTCTCACTAGATACTGATGGGATAACTTGTGGGCATAATAAGAAAATTAGAAAACAGACTTGTAGGTTTCATCTATGAAAATACTTTTTCAGTCATAGAGTAGTAGATTTTTGGAATGACTTGCCATACGTTGTTGGTGTTGGTGTTGGTGTTGGTGTTGGTGTTGGTGTTGGTGTTGGTGTTGGTGTTGGTGTTGGTGTTGGTGTTGGTGTTGGTAGCCAATCAGCCCACCCTGATCAAGCAAGCTGGCAGCATGCAGGTAACCAATCACCCTCTCTGGAGTGGACCAGAGGTTCAGCGCACCAGTGATGTTGTTATGTTGTGCTAGAGCAGTACAGTCTGTCATAATGTGTTCAATTGTTTGTAGTGTGTCCTGGCACAGGTGGCAGGTGTCGTCTGTGGAGTTGTCTAGTCTGTGTTTATATGTCTGTAAGTTAGGGTGATGTCCACATCAGAATCGTGCTAAGTTAACTCTATCCAATCTGCTCAGGCTGGTCTCTGACCTGTCAATGGGTGGTGGCTTCACACCTAGGACTGCATTCAGACTGAGTCGTGTCAGTGCTTTGTGGGTTAGGTGTGTGTGTGTGTGTGTGTGTGTGTGTGTGTGTGTGTGTGTGTGTGTGTGTGTGTGTTTTCTTTACTGTGTGATGTCTTCTGTGAGGCATGGTATGGAATGGAGTATTTGGTTATAATGTCTCTCTGGTGTTACCTTAATGGTGCAAGGCGTTGGTGCATGATTGTAATTATAGTGGCAAGGGTGTTGTGGGTTAGTTGTCGCTGCTGCCATGAATTGTGTTCCCCTCATGTTTAAATATTCCCTAATTTTCAGTATGTTTTGTTTCTGGTACATCCTGTAATAATATGAAGTGCATTGTTTTGTATTGTCTGTAAGCAGGGTCGGCAAAAACCCAACTGTTTTTTTGCTGGGTAGTTGGGTTTTTGCTGGTTTTTTGCCAACCCTGTCTGTAAGGTGTTTGTGTGTGTTTGAGATAATAGGTGCCCAGCATGGGCTAGCATAGTCCATACTAAGCGAATATATTGTTTGTATATGAGTGATGTTTCCCCAGCGGGATGCCAAAAGTATGCTGTGGTGGCTGCGTAAGCCATAGTCCCCAAGTATCTCTACTGTCGAACCACCCAGCACCTTTTCACATTTCTGGGTTTGTGATAGTCAAGAGACTGGGGAAAGATATAGTCTCCTATACTGTTTCTTCTTTGGTTCAAACTATCTAATTATGGCTGACATTGAAATGAAGTTTGATGTAGCTGAATGGTCATATGTAGACCCAGAGTTAGCAGATTGTTTTGGAGTAGAGGCGCTAGATAAGGCAGAAGAAGAGGAGCCAGAGTGGGGTACAGTATTCGAGGAAGGCAAGAAGTGGATAGTGAACCAAGAGTTGCTTGACTTAGAATCAGTGATTCTAATGCAAAAATGGAACTAATTATTGTAACAGGTGCATGGACTATTGGCCCCTACCAGAGGGAAAACCTGCCTTGAAGCAGTTTAAGTGGAACTTGAGGGAATTACAGTTAAGGGGTGGGGTGATAGTACATCAAAGTAGGACTGGGTATATTTGCTGTGTAGTACCTTTCACATTGCTCATTGATATGGCCCTCAGTTTCCACATAAAAATGGCACATATTGGGCGTAATCAGTTGGTGGAAGCTTTGTGACTGTTTTTGTGGCACCCGGATTTGTATAAAGTAGCTAGTGACACCTGTATTACCTGTGACACCTGTATTACCTGTGACACCTGTATTACCTGTGACACCTGTATTACCTGTGACACCTGTATTACCTGTGACACCTGTATTACCTGTGACACCTGTATTACCTGTGACACCTGTATTACCTGTGACACCTGTATTACCTGTGACACCTGTATTACCTGTGACACCTGTATTACCTGTGACACCTGTATTACCTGTGACACCTGTATTACCTGTGACACCTGTATTACCTGTGACACCTGTATTACCTGTGACACCTGTATTACCTGTGACACCTGTATTACCTGTGACACCTGTATTACCTGTGACACCTGTATTACCTGTGACACCTGTATTACCTGTGACACCTGTATTACCTGTGACACCTGTATTACCTGTGACACCTGTATTACCTGTGACACCTGTATTACCTGTGACACCTGTATTACCTGTGACACCTGTATTACCTGTGACACCTGTATTACCTGTGACACCTGTATTACCTGTGACACCTGTATTACCTGTGACACCTGTATTACCTGTGACACCTGTATTACCTGTGACACCTGTATTACCTGTGACACCTGTATTACCTGTGACACCTGTATTACCTGTGACACCTGTATTACCTGTGACACCTGTATTACCTGTGACACCTGTATTACCTGTGACACCTGTATTACCTGTGACACCTGTATTACCTGTGACACCTGTATTACCTGTGACACCTGTATTACCTGTGACACCTGTATTACCTGTGACACCTGTATTACCTGTGACACCTGTATTACCTGTGACACCTGTATTACCTGTGACACCTGTATTACCTGTGACACCTGTATTACCTGTGACACCTGTATTACCTGTGACACCTGTATTACCTGTGACACCTGTATTACCTGTGACACCTGTATTACCTGTGACACCTGTCAGTTGTATAAAGTAGCTAGTCAGCCTATCATTCCACCAACCTTGAAGATAAAAACTGAACATCCTTTTGAACTAGTGGCTGCCGATATTGTGGTTTTCCCATGCACCCAGCAAGGGTACCTTGGTTGTCTGGTGATGGTTGACCATTTTAGCAAGTGGGTTGTGGCTCACCCATTACGAATGAAAAGGTCTTCTACCATTATCCAGTTGATGGAGTATGATATTTTCCCCAACTTGTTACAGATTCCTCGGAGGCTCCTGACCAATAATGGGCCTGAATTCCATTCAGAGTAGTTCCAAGAGTTCCTTGATCACTACGGGATTATGCATGTTTATTCTAGTCCACTTAAGCCTGCTAGCAATGGTGCTGTTGAATGTGTAAATAGGACAACTGGAGAGTTCTTCAGAAGCTTGGGACAAACAGGAGTGGAATGGGATATGAATCTGGTATCAGCTGTGATTACCTACAACAATACCTTCCATTCTGAAATAAAAACAACCCCAGCTGACTGTCTCTTGGAACAAAGTCACCAGAATATCGCTACTGTAGTTGTTCCCCCTCAATTGAGAAAAATATGGAAGGAGGGCTATCCACGGTTTGCACCTTTCCAGGTTGACCAGAAAGCAGTTAAGAAAGATCATTACTAGTGATTGGAGCACCTCACGGAAATTCTGCCCCAAGTATACTGGTCCTTACAAGGTTAGTCAAGTACAAAGTAATGGAATATCCTATGAATTGACTACATTAAAAAAAAAAAAAAAAAGGGTTGGAGTGAGAATTTGGCCCATCCTTTTCTTTCATTTGGTTTCCTTTGACAGGAATAATGTGGCACTTCTAGCCCTGATTTTTCCTTCTTTTCTTCCAATGTTCCTACTGATACTATGGTTTAAAAAAAAAAAAAAAAAAAAAAAAAAATCCCAACTTGAATTCCCAGATGATTTGTGGTTGAATACACCTGGCTAGAGTGGTGAATGGACAAAGTGGGTATTTGTCAATCCCCCCATGGTATAGTGTGGGAAGAACACTAGTCAAATTTATGGGTCCTGGTCTCTTGATCCAGTACCTATTATGGGAAATGGAGATAGTGAAGTGAATCAAGCAAGAAAAAAACAGTACAAGAATACCTCAAAATTTGTCATTTCGCAGATTCTTCATTTAAAAAAAAAGAAAAAAAAAGTGAAATTGACAAAATTCAACTGTTTACCAACGTTTAACATATTATATTTTGCCAAAAAACTAGTAGAATTTGATTAATTAATCTGTTTAATAACATAATACAGTAAAATATTCTCATTGAAACATATAATCTACCTCAAATTTCGTTGTGTTATTCCAGAATGAATTAACAACGAATTTCAAGGTATTCCTGTAAATGTGATCCAAAAGGGGGTTGGAGGTGCTAAGGGCAGAAACTGTAGGTTGTGCCAGAAAAAAGGAGGTTATACCAGTAAACAATGTGTGTGTTGAGTAAAAGAAAAGTGGTACTTAAAAAAGCCAGTATTTACCTTGTGCATATTTGGAAGTAATGTATAATGTTCAGTGGTACCATATTCTGGAATTAATGTACAGGGTGGGGCACGGGAACCAAGTGTTTTTGGAATAATCAGGAAAATTATATTTATTTTTGTAAAGAAAATATATTGGTAGAACAACATTCGTAAGAACATAGCATTTCATGTCATAATAATCATGTACCGAAAATTATATCTGGCATATGATGTCCTTGGCCGTCGACGCATTGTTGAAGGCGTTTACGAAAATTGGCCTCCACCCTTCCCAGCAGGTCTCTGTTGATTTGGATGATTTGTTGACGGATCGCTTCCTTCAATGCATCTAATGTACGGGGCTTGTCCTCGTAGACACGTGACTTGAGGTACCCCCATAGAAAGAAGTCACATGTGGACAAGTCAGGGGACCGAGGGGGCCATGCAATGTCACCAAATCTCGAAATGAGATGGTTGGGAAACAGGGGGCGAAGAACAGCCATTGACGCTCTGGCGGTGTGTGGCGTGGCCCCATCTTGCTGAAACCACAAATGTCGACGAGCAATACGCCTTCTTCGTAACTCAGGGATGAAAAAGGTGTTCACCATCTCAATGTAACGCCCAGATGTTATGGTAACGGTAACCCCATTTTGTTCGAAGAAATAGGGACCGATGACGCCAAACTTTCCCACCGCGCACCAAACTGTAACCTTAGGGCTATGCAGCGGTTTTTCATGGAGTTGTCGCGGATTTTCAGCAGCCCAATACCGACAGTTTTGATTGTTGACGGCCCCATTAAGGTGGAAATGGGCTTCATCACTCATTACCACCATCATGTTTTCATTCTGCTCATAAAGTGCAAGCATTTCCTGTGCAAAATTCAGTCGTTGGGGGCAATCGTTTACATTCAATTCCTGCACCATCGCTAACTTGTATGGGTGAAAATGTAATTCTTCATGCAAAATCCGTCAACAGTACGATTGCTGATTCCGTGTGCAGCTGAATGTCTCCGAGCAGAGCGGCCTGGGCTTTGCAACATCGCTTGTCTGACCCTTTCAACGTTCTCTGGAGTACGCACAGTGCGTTGCGGCCCCTTCGGTTTTGTTTTCATTATTGAGCCTCCTGTTCGAAGATTGTTAACCCAACGTAAGATTGTGTCACGAGCGGGAACAGAGTCATTTCGATGAATGTTGAATCTGCGGCGAAACGCACGCTGAACTGCTGTCACTGACTCGCCACTCCTAACAAAATGATCATACGCGAACATGCGGTGTTCTAACGTCCACTGCTCCATGATAGCACCTGAAATATAAAGGTGAGTGTTAGTTAAAGTTAAATGCTATGAACCCAGGAATGGAATGCTACCTACCACACGCCCCTCCCATTCCTAATGGCCGATTACTAGCTATTCAAAAAACACTTGATTCCCGTGCCCCACCCTGTATAATGTTAGTGGTACCAATTTGATTACGGTAATAGTGAGATTTGGGCATTTTGTTAAATTGACTTGGTTATGTATGTATGTATAATTGTCCAGTTTGAGTAAAGCAACTGTTATTAAATAAGTCTGTAATAATTTGTGGTACTATTGAGTTTTAATCTAAGTTTAAGTTAAGTTAACTAACTGGGAGATTCAGCACTGTTTTGATGCAATAACTTTTGTAATGTATACTTCCATGTTTAGATTGTAAATAGATGCATTATCCCAGTAGAGAACATGGAAGAAAAAATTGTGAGGGGTTTTTTCTTAAGGGGAAGGAATGTGGGGGTTGTGAAGTTTCTCACAATCCCCCCTGCCCCTGATTTTCAAATCCCTTTTCTAAGTCATTAATATAAATAATAAGTAGTAGAGGTTCAAGTACTGACCCCTGTGGGACTCCACTCAGAACAGGGCTCCATGTAGACCTAGTCCCATTTAACTGGACTCTGTTCTCTTTCTCCAAGCCATTCTTCAATCCAATTTGCTACTGTTCCTTTCATTCCATGAGCTCTAACTTTAACAAGCAACCACTTACAAGGAACCGTGTCAAAAGCTTTGGCAAAATCTAATTACACAATATCTATAGATTCTTTATTATCCAGATGCTTCAACATACTATCATAAAACTCAATTAAGTTTGTCAAACATGACCCACCATTTTGAAAGCCATGTTGGCTATTACTAATTAATCCTTCATCTTCTAAAAATATTGCAATTTTGTCTCTGATGACACTTTCAAGTAATTTGCAAATAATAGAAGTTAAACTAATTGGTCTATAGTTTTTAGCTAAGTTTTTGTTTCCTTTTTTGAAAAGGGGGACCACATTTGCTGTTTTCCAGTCCTCTGGAACTTCGCTGTTAATCAAGGTTGAAAAGTATTTTAAGTGCTTGGGCTATGCCATATTTTGCTTCCTTTACTACTATAGGATGAATTTCATCAGGTTCTGGTGACTTATCAATGTTTACCCTGCCAATTGCGCTCAAAATATCCACTTCCTCAATATTTATATGATTTGGGTCATTCCATGTCAGTTCATCAGCAAAAAAAATGTGACCATCACCAATTTATAGATCTCTATGAGAAAAACAGAATGATGCTTGGTTCAACACTCTAGGTCATATGGTTCAGGAGATATGGCCCTTCGAATTTTGTAAAAAAAGGTCAATTTCCAAGGTCATACCATATTTCAACATGAAATATCTCAGCTCCTATTGCACTTACAGAGACCATTTAAACACTATTTTAAAGCTTTTAAGCAGATCTACAACTTTGTTTCTATTCATATTTTACCTCAATGGTAAAAAAAAAAGTTGATCTTATTTTTTACCTTTGACCTTGTGTAGGTCATTTGATGTCACAACCGATTTTTTTCTCCTTTCACCCAATTTTGGGTACACATGTCTACCTTAACCTAAAACAAGATTTTTAGTGTTGATTAAGTTAGTATAGATGCTACAGCCATTTCAGTGTACCATACCCACCTCCATTTTGACCAAGTACCTTTTTCCACCAAACTTTGGAGCACCATATCTTTGGAACTGTTTGAGCTAGCATGTTGAGAAAAATACCATTAGATTTTTCTTACTGAGATATATAATGTCTGCTAATTTTAAAAAAATTGGTAATTATCTAACCTAACCTAATCCAGTTATTTGGTTGAATAAGTATCCGGCCCTATTATAAATTTTTTTTTTTTTTTGTATATTCTGAGAATTATATAATATAGTTAATTTAAATTACATAATTAATTAATTTATATGGACATTCAAAAGTGTGAAGAATTTCGAACCTGCTATCCTGTTTAAAGGTAAAGCTATGTACAGGAATACCTCGGATAAGACGGTTAATTCATTCCGCCGACATGCCGCACTGTTTGAAACTGCCCTGTTCGAGGCATGTTTTAATGGGAAATACTGTAGGTCATTCCAAGACATTTTAAATTACATTTTTTGTATGATTATTTTCGATAATTATAATGATTTAACATGTTTAAATGTGAAATAAAACAATAAGAATGCAAGATCACCAGTTGAAAATTCTTTTGTAGGAACGTCTTCTGCTTCTGCATCTTCCTCTTTCGCTTCTTCTTCATAAACTCGTTGTTGTTCTAGATTGATTAGAGTTTCATTGTCTAGATCTTTCAAATGCGATTCAATGCACTTGATAACATTTGGTGCATCAACATTTTTGAATCGAAGATCCTTCCCAATGCTAACAATGTCAGTTGCAACTCCTGCAATGTGATTTTCGAAACCACGAAAATCAGTTGCACAATGTAGTAGAATATTTTTCCACACTGCTCGCATATTACTCGCAGTGACTTCAAGCCACGCTTGATTGATGTTTTCTACAGGGTGGGCCGTAAGTTTCCATACATAGGAAAAATAAACATTTTTTTATGGACAACCATTTTTATTTATATAATATGCTCTACATGGTTGCCATTGTTTTGAAAACACATTTCAATACGTGTTCCCCACTGTTGATGAACACGCATTAGCACAGTTGACGTTATGCTTGTAATGGCGTTGGTGATACGTTCCTTTAGATGATTTATGTCTCATATCTTTTCCTGATACACCATGGCCTTCAAGTGCCCCCAAAGATAGAAATCAAGGGGGGTGAGATCTGGGGATCTGGGAGGCCACTCCACAGGACCATGCCGACCAATCCAAGCATCCGGAAACTGCTGATCCAAATACCGACGCACGTATTTAAATTTTCCTATGTATGGAAACTTACGGCCCACCCTGTATAACATATCTGATGTTATAATTTTTCCAAAAACTTGTAGTATAGACCGCACGCGGGTTGTTTGAAACTTAATATATCGTCGCACTGACATTCCTTTTATAAATATCTTAAATATTACATTAAATAATTAATTTTATATTATAATATTCAATCCGTCCTATTGCGAAATCTGTCCTGTTTGAAACCGTCTTATCCGAGGTATTCCTGTACGTATATAAGTACCTTATACTAGGCTATAGGTACTACCCTATAGAATAAGTTCAGTTTTAAGAGTTATACGAGTTTTAATAGAATTACTTAACTTTGTGTATTTATTCATTGTGTACAACAGTATGTACCCACGTGAAAATAAGCTTATTTAAACCTTGGAGCAAGGATTTTTTTGGCATCTGTATTTATTCCAATCTGTAAATCAAACTGCACATTTTTTCTTGTTGTAGACCTCTGAAACAAGATCAGTAGGTCCCAAATTTTATTTGTGCCATCTAAGCAAAAATAGCTTTTAACAGGGTTGGATACAATGAATAATTATAATTGTATTTTTAATTAATTGATCCTAATTTCCATTAATTGTAATTGATTCAAAATAAAATAAAAATAAAGGTAATTGCAATTGATTTTTGAGCTATAACTGATGTAATTGATCAATTAATGTCAATTGTTAAAAATTATACCCCTAGATCTGGCAGTCATACATCATCCATTGAAAATAAACAAGTCTTTGATAGTTTATTTAGTTATACTTAGATATATATATATATTTATTTTAGATATATATTTAGATATATAGAATAGATAGTTATATTTGTGTAATTGTAATTGATTCAGATAAAATTAATTGTAATTACAATTGATCTTGAAATTGTGAAGTACAATACTAACTGTAATTAATTTGAAGAAAAATAAAAAAATTTGTAATTGTTTCCATTTTGTGTAATTGAACCCAACCCTGGCTTTTAAGCTACGTGTGTTTTTTTTTTCTTTTTAGATAAACATGGATTTCAGCAGTTTGAATATAGGCAGGTTCTGTTGTGACCCATTTAAAAAACAAAGGAAAAGTGAAAAAAGGCATTCGTGCATTAACTAAAAATTTGATTGATCAAAATCCTGAATTGAAACTAACAAATAATCATAAAGCATGTGCAACCTGTCAAAATATACTAGTAAATCGTCCATCCCCAATGCCTGAATGTGAACCACTTGAAAAATCACCATCCACCTCAAGTGACCCATCTGAGCTAGAAACCATTGGAGATTTAGTCGAAATGCAGTATGAGCTTAGTAAATTCAATGCTTCTTTGGCCACACTTGATGAGACCCCAATAAAACCATGTAAACCCTCTGACAGCGCTGGTTATGCAAAGAGAAAGTTGAGGAAAGTAGTAGTTATGAAAAGAAAGCTTGAACTTGCAACTAAACAACCACTTTCATGTAGTGATTCAGATGATACAGAACTGGAGATTCTTCAACAACTAAAAGAGAAATTTAATCAACAAGTCGAAGTGAAAAACTGACAATTCTTACTATCCTACCAAAAGGATGGACACAAGTAAAGGCCAGAGAAGAATTTAAGTGCTTAGATTACATGGCTGGCAAGCAAAGAGTTTGGTGAGGGAGAAGGGAGTGCTTTCAACTCCTAATCCACATTTGGAGAAATGCCTGAATAGTGAAACTGCTGCCAAATTAATTGACTTCTATCATTCGCCAGATGTGAGTAGACAAATGACAGGGTTGAAAGACTGTTTCTGTAAAAGGAGCTGATGGTAGGCAGGAAAGAAAACAAAAATAAAATATATTGTTAATACTTAATAACTTTATTTTTAAAAAAGGCAGTTATGTTGATGTCTCTTTTTTTTCATGGTTTCACCCAGCTAGACAAGAATCAGTTCTTATAACTCAATTGGTAAAAATAAAGGAATAGGTTATTTTAATATACATATTAAAAGGCAAATTGTCTTAAAAATAGCAGACATTATGCATCTCAGTGAAACAAATCTAATGGTACTTTTCTCAACACTCCAGCTCAAACAGTTCCAAAGAAACGGCACTCCAAAGTTTGGTGGAAAAAGGTACTTGGTCAAAATGGAGGTAGGTATGGTCCACTGAAATGGCTGTAGCATCTATACTAACTTAATCAACACTAAAAATCTTGTTCTAGGTTAAGGTAGACATGTGTACCCAAAATTGGATGAAAGGAGAAAAAAAATTGGTTATGACATCAAATGCCCTACACAAGGTCAAAGGTCAAAAATAAGATCAACTTTTTTTTTTTACCACTGAGGTAAAATATAAATAGAAACAAAGTTGTAGATCTGCTTAAAAGCTTTAAGTGTGTGTTTAAATGGTCTCTGTAAGTGCAATAGGAGCCGAGATATTTCATGTTGAAATATGGTATGACCTTGGAAATTGACCTCTTTTTTTTTTTAACAAAATTCGAATGGCCATATCTCCTGAACCATATGACCTAGTGTTTTGAAACAAGTGCCATTCTGTTTTTCTCACCGAGATCTATAAGTTTGCCAATTTTCAAAAAAATCAGTGATGGTCACGCTTTTTTGACCCAAAATTCCATTGAACTGACATGGAATGACCCATTTCTCTCTCTCTTTTGTGTTACCATACTGATATAAAATCTGGAATTGTATTTACATTTTCCTTTGTAAATACTGAGCAAAAATATCTATTTAGTTCCTCAGTAATTTCAAAATCTTCTTCAATAATTTTGTCATCAGCATTATGGGGTCCAATTTTTTTATTAGATTTATTTTTCAAGTTGAAATGACTAAAGAACTTTTTGGGATTTCCTTTACAATTTTTGGCTAAGTTCCTCTCTAAATTGTGTTTACTATCTCTTATAAGTTTCTTGCATTCTTGTCTCTTATTTTTATTGATTTCAAAGTCCATTTCATTTTGAGTTCTCTAAAATTTGTTGAAGGCCTTTCTCTTATCTCTTATTCCTTTCTTAATAGACAGATTTATCCAGGGTTCTCTATTATTTCTGATTCTTATTTTACGCTGAGGAATATATTTACTTTGGACATCTTTTAATTTATTTTTAACTTTTCCTATACATAGTGTGTAGATTAACTTTGGTTGAATATATCTTTTGGTTGAAGCTCAAAAAACTCTGCCCAATTTATACAATTTAACTCATTAACTAGTTCAGTCATATTTCCATTTTTGAAGTCAGGAATATCAGCTGCATTTTTAGTATACTTAGAGTCAAATTTCACCTTGAATCTTATTATAAAATGATCACTTGAACCCAGTGTTTCAAAGACTGATATGTCATATAGAATCAGCAATATTTGTTAATAATAAATCTAAAATTGTATTCTCTCTGGTTGGTTCTTTAATTAACTGATTTAGACCATTTTCTATAATACAATCAAGGAAGTTCTCATTACTTTCAGGTGCTTGTAATGTCTCCCAATTTATATATCTAGTTAAAATTTCCAATAATAATTACATCATTTGAACCTACCTTATTGATTTCCTTAATAATTTCATTTCCTACATATGGTACAGATTCTCCTCTCTTGTTTTGGGGATTCCTCTAATTGAACATCCTTCTAGTGGCCTATATATACCACCTATTTTAATTTTTTTGCCATTTTTATTTCCAATTTCTATTCATACTGACTCAACTATTTCACTTTCACTTTCTTTTATTGAATTTATTTCTATTGGAGACAAATTTGACTTTGCATAAATAAATATGGTACTCCACTGCCTTCAAAATGTTTATGCTCATAATAAAAAAGTTCATACACTGCTAAATTTTGTCCACATCTCAGTTATGATCATATGTTTTTTTAATTTCAACATATGTTTTAAATTCATCTATCTTATCTCTGATGCTTCTTGCATTTGCATAAAATATTGAAAGAAAACCTGCAACATTTTCTTTAATTTTGGATCTAATATCAGTTGACTTTGGTCTTTGTCATGTTTAATTTTGTTTCTTTAGTTTTTACCCCATTTATTTGTTTCTGACAATTGTCATTATTTTTTGGAGATATTTTATTCAGTGAAGCACCATTTGTTAGTCAATGAGACATACCCAGGTTTTTTACATTTTCATTTGAGCTGTTAATAAAATTATGCAGAGTACATCCTTACCATTTGTATTAGGATGAACCCCATCTTTATTATCAAATGAAATATAATGTAGTAATGTACAGGAATACCTCAAAATTTGTCATTTGCAGATTCATCATCAATCTTTTACTACCTATAGTCCGTCATCTATATTCGCAGATTCATCATTTTTTTAAAAATGTGAAAAAACAACAATTGAAATTGACGAAATTCAACTGTTTACCAATGCAATATATTATATTTTGGCAAAAAATAAGTAGAATTTGATTAATTAATCTGTTTAATAACATAATACAGTAAAATGTTTTCTCATTGAAACGTTATAATCTACCTTAAATTTTGTCAAATATATTTCATATTTCATCGTGTTATTCCAGAACGAATTAATGATGAATTTCAAGGTATTCCTGTACCTAATAAGGCTGTAGCATGTGAGTTGCGATGATTGGTATCATTCAGCCTGCATCAAAATTACAGAACAAGTGTATAGGGATATGAAATTGCCAAATATTTTGTAGTTTTGCAATAACCAAACGAAATGTAAAACTAAACCTACCTAATGAAAATATCATGACTAAACCTAACCTAACCGAAATAAATTATACATGGTTTGATTTTTATTGTTATTTTTGGTTAATATTTACTAAATGCCATGAGCTGAACCTGTGATTGAAAATAACTTTTTATGAGGTAGTTTTAGTTGCTTTATTCAAATTTATTACTCATTTCTGGGGCAAATGCTTATTTATGGTAAAAATTATTATAAGATAATATATATAAATACATGCATTATTGCACAAAGAATCATGATTTGGGGATTTTTGTAAAGGGAAATTGTGATGACATCATATGACGTAATTTGCTATAGGGGCATTCCAGGAGAGATCACCCAATGCATGTTACCACTCGTCCACTCCAACTCAGATTTTGATGAAAATTGACATATGGGGTTCTTCTGGGTGCTGATTTCACTGGTCAAAATAAAAAAGTTCCGTGACCCATAGTTTTTGAGATATGGGCCCCCAAAATCTTGGTGGCCCCACTTTACCACCTAACTTTAATGGGCAATAACTCCCAAACATCTTACCGTAGACCTATAAACCTATACATTTTTAGAATTAGCATGAAGAGATCTATTAAATGATACCATATTCAAATGTGTAGAATAATAATGACACCCCCCCCCCCATAGCTTCAATTTCTTCAGAATTTATTAAAAAAAAATTTATACTGTCACTTATATTGTTTGAACAAAATTCAAACATGTCTTCTGGTGTTAATATTTGATTTGCAAATGTTCTCTGCATACTCGCTCTGGCTACAGATCTTTTCACTATACCCCCAATCCCATCACAAGCGCTCTTACCATGGCTTGTGGCAAAGAAATACCACTCACATTCCAGCCCAAAATCTTCATGTTTACAAAGTTGAAATGATTTTTATATTGTCCTGCACATCCATCAGTAAAATAATGTAATTTTTTGATATGAAGATGGGATTTTCTAATAATAGGTATGAGTATTTAAAAAAGTGTAAACCATTATAGTGTTATGTTTTGTATTTGGAGATAAAAAACAATAACTTAAATGTTTTATTTCATTACTTTCTGGTTCCTTATAATATAACACAAAGGGATGTACTGTGCATTGGGTATTTTCCCAATGAAAACCTTGGGCTGCATCTTGTACTACAAATGAGTAGTTTTCTGAAAAGTCACCAAGAACTACAGCTGTATGGCTATTTAAATTATTATTCAAGTTTTTTAGAAATGCACTGTGATTCTTTGCTATAAAGTGATGATGTGTCAATTTGACAATTTTTGTGCTTAATGAATTTATAAAATCATCTACAAATTCTGTTTTTTCAACCATATTGCATCAATCTGTAGTAACCCATTGTTTATATTTTATTTCCTCACATTCAGGATTGTTAACACTTTGAAAAGTGAGCAAAAAATTCTTAATACCTTGTTCTTTTGGACGGAGATTACATATTTCCATCATGCAATTCCTGTTATTTACATCACACACTGCTTTCTTCATAAGAGTTGTGTATTCCAACCCTTTGACACTCAAAGCTGAGAATTGTATTTTGGCATTCTGGTGGTATGTACATACACACAGAATGGGTACCAGCAGCTCCAGCTAAAACACAATGTCTGGGAGTGAAGGCTGGCAAAACTAGAGAAGCCAATTTGGGGACTATCTGGATTATTTTTAGAGACAAAGCTTCTTTCAGATTCATTAACACCAGTCTTTTCTGCACAGATTCTTTATACCCACTTTCATTTCTGATACTCAGGCAGTCTTTTGTACCTGGGCACAAATGACTAATTTCATCCAATTTGAAAAATTTCTGAACAGAATCTTTAGTACCTTTAGTTATTACTTTTCCTTTTGACATGGGTTCAATTTCAGGAATAATTCCAAGTCTTTGTTTTATATTTCTGCTTTTCTTAACTAAATATTCACTTGTCTGAAATAGATTTATAGTTTTTGATATGGTAAATGGGGATAATATCAATATTTTGAGTTTCCTCTCATAACTATCAGTAGAATGGGAAAGCTTCAACCAGTTCATTCATGAGATGAATCATTGACCTGAAACAAATTCATGAATGTATAATAGCTATAAACAAAACATTACATGTGCATATTAAATTTTTTGGATTATAATATTGATTTCAAGTGTAACAAAATAAGTATTCTTTGAGATAGTCAAATTAAACCAAAAATTATTTTGTGACCAAATGAATTCCAAATGATTTAATAGGCCCATTGATCTCCAATCTTTAGGGAGTTGTGCTTCTAGTTTCTACTATCAAAGGTGAATACCTACATTTTGTTTTTATACTTCAGTTTTAGTTTAGGTATATTCCTACTTAATAATAGCGTATCATTTTAAAATTCATACCTTTGAGTTTCATGATCCAACTTTGTAGCTTTTGATGGGCTTGGGATCTCAATTTCTAAACTTGTTTCTAACTTTCATTTTAAAGAACGACGTGCTTTTTCTATTGTTTGAATAACTTTTGCTTCTTTTCTTGAGGAACCCAAACCATCTGAAATTTTTTAATTAATAAATATTTGACTCCATTTGATATACAGTAAACCCTCGATTTAACGGACTAATAGGGGGGAAGGGGTGTCTGCTAATGCCGAAAGTCCGTTAAATCAAAATTATTAAATTATAATAAAGAATATGTAATATTTACTCACCTTTTTGACAGTGTAGTTGAAGAGTATTTTGTCGTGACCATAGTGGTGGTAGTACAGTAGTCTTTATTCAGTATCTGAAGGTAGAGGTGAAGGGAAATCCTCAGCTTCAGATTCTTCTGAAATGTGCACAAATGGAGGCACTGGTGTTGTCTGTTTGCTTGTAGACGGTTGTGATGTATAAGCAGTTGGAGGTGAAATAAGAGTGGGAGTCGGTGAAGTTCGCTTAAAGAAAGCATCCAGCTTCAGTTGTTTGCCACTATGATGTTGTTTCTTAATTATGATCGCCCTGAACTGCGGAAAATGTTCATAGTAAGGGACAATTTCAGGGTCAGAAGATGTCCCTATGTAGTGGATGGCGATGTCCATGAGATTCCTCATTTCAGACAGTCTAGGCCATTCTGGTGTAACTTGCTCTTCCTCAATGTCTTCTTCTTCTTCCCCTGCCTTGCCATGTAGAACCTCATCCACAATTTCTTCTTCAGTGAGGACTTGGTAGCCAGGATCACCATCATTTTCAAGCCATTGCTGAACATCATCTTCAGTTGTTTCCCAGTTGCCAGCAATGATGCGGCGTTTAAGATTTTTTAATTTTTTTTTTAATTTTTAATTTTTTAAAATTATTATTAATTAATGTACTGTATTATTATTTGTCCAGTCCATTAAATCCGAAATCCGTTACATCAGGGTCCATTAAATTGAGGGTTTACTGTATATGGATAATAATAATTAATATGTCAACATATTAATTTTATTAAGTTTTTCAGCAACTGCTGAAAAACTATCTTGAAAGTAAATGCATTATAAATAAATAATATAAATAAAAAAATTATAAATATTAAAAGTACCTATCATTAAATACTTACGCTTCTTCACTGGAGTCACAGCAAGACTTTCTAGAACTTGAGAAAAACCTCTTCTTTAGCATTACTTGATATACTTGGATCATATTTATCGCTTTCTGAAATAACATTCTCAGAAGACTGATTGTGATCAGACTCTTCACTTTGTGATGTTGATAGCAACTCTGGTCTCTGGGTCAATAATTTTCTACAGTTGCTACATAGTACAGTATTCCTTTGTAGTTTCCATTTACATCGATCATAAATTGATTGGCTGATGGTTCTTATATCCTTGTGTATCTTTTTCTTATGTTTTTGTAAAGGATCATCACAGTATCTACTGTAACCATTTTTCATTACTAAAAATACACAATTGTAAATCTCAAAAATAAGATATGATCTGACTCAAAATAAGCACATCTGTAATAAAAATAAGCATAATTAACAAACATTTGAGAGAGAGACTGCATGAATATGAGTTATACATAGGATGTAAATATATCATTTGTAGTTATCTATTTTAGTCTGCGTAAAAATGTCAAAACTTCAATGTACAATATACAAATGTCAATGTACATATTTTTTTAATAATTTTTTAAATATCTTGCAACTTGATACCCACGTTTTTTATTATTTGTACCTCTTAACAATTAATGGAAGTTTAATAAATGAAAAATTTTTTTTGGGATTTCACTGTCTAGGAGTGATGGGGGTCAAAAATAAAAATAAAAAAAGGGGGTAAAATTTTCAGTGTTGTTCTACACATTTGAATATGGTATCATTTAATAGATCTCTTCATGCTGATTCTAAAGATGTATAGTTTTATAGGTCTACAACAAGATGTTTGGGAGTTATTGCCCATTAAAGTTAGGTGGTAAAGTGGGGCCCCCAAGATTTTGGGGGCCCATATCTCAAAAACTATGGGTCATAGAACTTTTTTATTTGAACCAGTGAAATCAGCACCCAGAAGAACCCCATATGTCAATTTTCATTAAAATCTGGGTCAGAGTGGTGACAAATTTTTTAATTTTTGGGCGATTTATCATGGAATGCCCCAAGTCCCCTACATGAAATATAATAAAGGCCTAAAATACTTCCTTGTGGAACTCCATATCTAATTTTCACCTGCACATATACCATACTTACAACATGACTACACTCTCTGAGGTTATTCAATTTACTCTATATGAAATAGACCAGCTGGCAACATTAAATCCAGAGCTAGATCTAGAGGCTGCGAAGCCTCTTCTAGAATCATTTCTACGATATTCTACGATACAAGTGCACTAGCACAGAAAAATTAAAGGTACCCCTAGAGACAACAAAAAACTTATTTATCTTAGTCTAAAATTATGGTTTATGATAATGATCGTTGGTCCCTTGGACCGTGTCTAGACCACGAAATTTGGTTAAAAAATAACTGGAGCCCTTGGCCTAAATTCAGAGACTCGGAAGTTCAGGTAGTTGAAGCATTTCCTGAAGAAAAAGTAACTTCAAGCTACCATAAACAAACGAACACGTACACACTATGCATGTACACACGTTAAAACAATAATACTATCAAGTAGCATACATTATTACTCTTCAGTTATAGTACTTTAGATTAGGTCTATAATACGATCACATAAGTTGCACTAGGCTGATATGCAAAAATATTTAACAATAGGCCTAGGGCTATAGCCTATAAATCGCTCAAGTATTTCGCACTTCTGGGCCAAGTGCCCTTTGACTTCTGAGGTAAAAACATAGTTTAATATAATTTACCAAGTCTTATCATAAAGTTCATTTCATAAATGTTCATCCAAAAATTGACTCACAGCGCCCTCTGAAATGAGCAATACAAATTACAAATTTCATTCACCAGTGTTACCTATCCTTTCCTATTTTTGTTTTTTCCCTTCTACTCCAGATGGAGAGAGTTTTTTACTTCTGGGGTTAAACCTTAACCCTAAGGAATTTTTAGGTACAGCCTAGTACTAGGCGTAAGACAAAGGTGCTGTATCGTAATATCTCCCCTACAACTTCTCCAGATGTCACACTTATGGACAGTTGTTTCAGGAACTCCACTGTGGATTTCTTTACTGTCCCTGTTGCCCCCACTACTATTAGGATGATCTCAGGGTCCACATTCCACATTTTCCTTATTTCGTGTTTGAGTCTCTGGTATTTTAAGACCTTTTCCCTTTCATAGTTCTCTACATTCCAGTCTGCTGGGACTCCTACTTCCACCAAGAGGCATTTGTTTCCCTCCTTCTCTTTCACAACTATGTCTGGTCTGCATCCTGATACCCTGATGTCAGTTGGTATCTTGTGATCATATAGGGGCAGCACTTTGTCATTGTCTTCTATTCGTTGTGGAATATGTTCCCAGTGTTTTTCTGTTTCTAGCCTTATTTCATATTTCTTACACAGCTTGAAGTGGATTAGCTTGCAGACTGCATTGTGTCTGTCTGTGTAGTTTCCTCTGTGCAGGAGTATTTCACACCACGATAGTATGTGACTCACAGTCTCTGGGCTCTTTGAGCACACTCTGCACATCTCACTTTCATTTCTGCCCTAAATATTCCTTTTGAACCAGTTTGTCCATATTGCCTGGTCTTGCGCTGCCATCACCAGCCGTTCATCTTCTGGTCTCAGTGCCCCTCTTACCAGGAACTCCACGGTTTTATCCCTTTCTATGTATGCTCTGTTCAGCACGTCCTCTTTGTATACTTTGCTGAACTTGTGCTCTTCCCAGTTCTTCTCCTTTTCTTCTGATCTTTTCTTGTTATACCTTCTTTTGATGGTGCTTATCTTTTCCATGAGAGGTTTATTTGCAATGTCTTCAAGCTGTTCGGGTCCTATGCCAGCATCCACTAGAACTAGATAATCATTTGCCTTTTTTGAGAGTGATGTTTGAGGCTTTTCACGCTCATGGTCTCTTACAAATCTGACTAGCCTTCCTTCTCTTCTCCTTCCTTTATGTACTGTGCTAATCCTATTGTTGTAGCTTTGTGCACTTGGTCAATTAGCGCAAGCCCTAATCCACCGGCCCTCCTTGGCAGGTATAATCTTGGTGTGCATTGGTTTTTATGTATGATCTTATGCGCATGGAGCAATTTTCTGGTGATCGTATCCAGTTTGTTGATTTCTTGCTGGGTCCAGTTGATTATGCCAAAACTGTATGACAGTACAGGTACCGCCAGTAAGTTTATGGATAGGATCTTATTTTTATTGTTTAGGTGAGATTTTAGGATTAGCTTTATCCTCTTTGAATATTCTTTCCGCAGTCTTTCCTTCATGATGTCATTTTCCATCTTTTCAGATTCCTTCATCCCCAGATATTTATATGTAGCTTCTTGCTCTAGTTCTTCTATCACGATATTGTCCACCCTGATGTTTTCTGATTCACACCTTTTGCCTTTCTTTCGTGTGACAGTGGCACATTTCTCAAGACCAAAATCCATCTGGATGTCGTCTGAGAACTTTTTGACCTCCCTGACCTCTTCTGTTAGCTCACTTTTGTTTGGGGCATATAGTTTTAGGTCGTCCATGTAAAATAAGTGAGATATTTTCGGGCTGTTCTTTTCCCTTGGTCTCATTACGTAGCCTTTGTTTAGGTTGTTTATTAGTTGGCTGAGTGGGTTTAGCGCCAGTACAAACAAAAGAGGGGATATTGAATCATCCTGGTAGATCCCTCTCTTGATTCTCACATTGTTCACCTTTAAAGTTCCCTTACTGTGATGGAGAGTTAAGTCTGTTTCCCATCGTGTCATAGCTGTTTCTAAGAAGATCCTGATGGTAGGGTGGATCTTGTATAGTCTCAATACTTCATTCACCCAGGAGTGGGGTACACTGTCATATGCGTTTTTATAGTCAATCCATGCCATGCTTAGATTTCTCTGTTTCTTTCTGCTGTTCTCCACTATAGCCCTGTTGATTAACAGCTGGTCTTTTATCCCATACGTTTTTCTGCTGCATCCTTTTTGTTCTGGGCTTATGATGTTGTTTTCTTCTGCATGGCTGTAGATCCTGTCAGCTATGATTCCTGTTAGTATTTTGTAGATTGTTGGCAAGCACGTTATTGGTTTATATTTACTTGGATTCTGGGTTTCATGGGACTTTGGTAGTAATGTTGTTTTTCCTTTTGTCAACCATTCTGGTGCTTCTTCTTCTTCTGCTGTTACTATCTTGTTGAAGCACCTTGTTAGTTTTCCATTTAGTGATGTTAGCTTTTTCAACCGGAAGTTCTTAATCATGTCTGGGCCTGGTGCTTTCCAGTTGCTGCTTCTTTTAATTTCTCCTCGACTTCTTTCACGGTTATTCTGTCCATGGCCATCTCTGAGATGTTTCTCACCTTTTCGCTGTTGTAAAGGCTCCCAATCCATTCTACACCATCATTATGGTTGACTTCGTTCTCGTAGATGTTCTTCCAGAAATGCTCCACTTGTTCTTTTTCAGGTGGTCTTTCTACGTTTATCTGGGCATTCTTTAACTCTCTAAATAGTTTTGTTGGGTTGTCTTCAAACATCTCATTTTGTTTCTTTTCTCTATCCAAGCGTATATATCTTGCCAATCTTTTTGCCTTTGCCGACAGGTCTAGCTTTTTCCTGGCAATGCTTTGTCTGATCTTTCTTTCATTGTCCAGTCTTTCTCTTTGGATTAATACATTTACCTTCCTCCTTCCCAGTTCAGATCTTATTTTCATAATATAACCTGTTTAATTCTGTGAAGTTACTCTCCTCGGGTGTTATTGCAAGTAGTACCTTGTTTGCTATCTCTATATATTTTCTGACCTTATAGGTGTTCCTCAGCTTGGGCAATGGTCTTCTGTGGTTCAGTTCCTGGTGTACATCTTCTTCTCTGTGGATTAGGATCCTCCTTTTCATCTCCTTCTCTTCCTCACTCTCCTCTTCTATCTCTTCCACACTATCATTGCCTGGTCCTGATGTAGAGTCTCCCTCATCATCTGATGGTTCACTTGGGGGAGGTGGAGGGGGAGAGGGAGGGGGAGGGGGTGGCAAGATGTTTGTGTGCCTGTGGTTCATTTCCACTTCCACCTCCTCCTCTTCCCGCCCTGGGCAGGTATCCTTGTCCACTTCTTTTGCGCTGTCTCTGGGAGGTGTTTTCACTACGGTACCTAGGGCTGTCTCCTTTGTTTTTTCTGTTATTGAGGGTTTCACCTGGCTTTCTGGTGTTTCAGCCAGTTCGTTTTTCTTTGGTTTGTTTCTTCCCTCTACCTACTGTCCTTTTGCTCGTTCTTAGTTCTTCTAGGGCAGGGTCGGCCAAGTTGTTTTGTCAGCGGGCCACTTTATAAAAAATCAAAAGTCAAGCGGGCCACCTTAATATTTTATCATTATCATTAAAATATCACAATTAATAACTGCAAATAACCGTTTATCAAAGTAAATTTATACTAAACTTTTGCCAAATACAAACTCTTAAAAATTACAAATAAAACTTACTTCTGAATACACTGTTCCGTGTGGTAAAGCGATCGACAAGAAACAACGTCGAGGTGGTAGCAAAGTCACTAAGATTCTGAAGGGTAGGAAATATTGGCGTCTAAAACAAACAGTATATATCACTGATTGTGCATATAATAATTATTTTTTATTTATTTTTTATTTAATTTTTTATGTATTTTAATTTTTTTATAGAATTAATATATTTTTTATTTATTATTTCTGAGGCGAGCAACCTCCAAAAGTCAAACGGGCAACTTTTGGCCCGCGGGCATGGGGTTGGCCGGCCCTGTTCTAGGGTGTCAGCATTTATTACCAGTTGTTCCTGCACAACCCATATTGCCTTTTCTTTTGCTTTCTGTGCCTTATCATATGTTGGTAGTGTGGCTCTTTGTTTCCTCTCATGGTCAGTTTCTCTTTCTGATCACTTTTTTTCGGGCTACTGTATGGTCTGTGTACCGCTTCTGGAACCTGTATACCATGTAGTCATTCTCATCGAACTCCTTCCTTTCAATTGCCCATTTTAGGAGTTCGCTCTTGTTTTCTTTTTCTGGGATCATCTGCCCTATATACAGGCTTTCTAACAGGTACAGATTTTTCTCCAGTGTCCATGTCCACTCGCTCATGGTGTTCTCATTTCCCTTTTGGACATATTCTTCTACCTCTCTTTTGATCTTTTTCATTTCATCCTTTGTGATTTCTGATTTCCCTAGTCTGATGTTTGCACTGATGCTGTGGAACCGACAGTCTGGTTTTTTTTCTAGCTTCACCCTATCTAATACTCCTCTCTTTGTTAGCATTTCTCTGCACCTTTTGCTGGTTCCATTTTTCGGGAACTGCTCACTTGTGGCATACGTGGTACACCACAGTATTTCTCGTTTTTCCTCCACTGACCATTGTGTCCTGGTACCCCCTCTGGGGTTGTAGGTGAAGTTAGTCCGTTTCTTTTCGTTGTTGGGTGAGATGGGGGCTTCCTGGGGTAGCCCTGTCATGTCACTTTGTGGAGGTTGCCCTTCATTTTGTATAACTCGTCCATACTGAGGGGCAGTAGTGTGGACTTGGACCTTTTTTTCAGGGCTGGTATTGCTCGGAGGGTTAAGACCGTTCCCCTGTTTGCCGATCTTCTGATAACGGTCAGATGGTACTCGGCTTTTGCAAAGCTGGGCACAAACCGTTAATCCGTTAATCGTTAATTAACGAAGCTAACTTTTTCGTTAACGATTTAACTTTTAAGTTAACTTTGAAAATCATTATCGGACTAATTAACTTCCGTTACATTTAACTTCCGTTAACTCAAGTCCGTTAACCCAAAAAATTCATAAATAAACGTTTAAAAGTTTCTATTATTTTCAGTGCTGAGCAGGTGCGCAATTAATCCGCCACTGTTAATAGTGATGAACGAATTTCCATTTCCGCAGTGAAAAATCAGGCGATATATTTGTTTCCGTCGCCACAATTTGTGTCTTACCAAATATGGTAGTTATTTATGGCATTGGTTTGAGCAAAACATGGTCGACTGTAAAATCAGGCGGAAAGATTTGCCATTTGAGTTAAATGTTTCAACTTCTTTCAAGAAATATCACGAGCATTTTAAGGCACTTTCAATAATATATATGTAACAATTACAACAAATAACTACATTCGTTTCATTTGCAGTCTGTCTCTTGCGCAACATGTTTGTGCTAGTGAATATTTAAAAATAATCGTTGTCAAGTAAGTCATGTATATTTATAATATGTCTGTGAGTACATTATTAGTAGTCTCCTTGATACATTTCAAGAACTATAAAACTGATCAGGTAAGATTTCAATTCTCATGTCACTTTGTTCTCTATGGGCAAGGACATCCTGAGGGCCAAGAGAGCATCCCTGTCTGATGAAAACTTTGATATGCTAATTTTCATGAAGGGCAACATGCATCTCATGGACAAAATGGAGAACGAGAAGAAGAGGGAAAATTAAATTATATATATATTGTGTTTTTCATTTTTTTTATAATAAAAGTTAACGTTAACGGTTTATCGGTAACTTCCGTTACATGTTTAACGGATTAGCGGTTAACGAAGTTAACTTTTTGGTTAACGGTGCCCACCACTGGGCTTTTGACACCTGTGCGACAGGGCGAAGTGGCTTTGGCTGATTCACCATTACCCATATTCACGCCGTTGGCTTTCCTTCTTAGGTTGTAGTTCATTGTGTTTCTTTTCCCGCTGTTCACGGCCTCTTATTCTTGTATTCGAGGCTTCCTTGCTGATTTCCCAGTTGGGGGCTCCCCACATCCGCAACCCGGGGGACGCGTCTGGTAGGCTGGAATAGGCCCTCAGATGCTGGAATAGGTTTGGGTAGACGGATGCGCGTTTGGAATCATAGGCGTAGGAGGCGGGGGGTCTGGGGGGTCCTGGACCCCCAAGTCAACCTTTGTATCAGGTCCATTTTGCCTTGTAAGAGTCCTGTTTTATTTATTTAGACCTTTACAAGTTTACGTAGATAATTAACTAAATGCCAGGGTCACCAGCGCCCAAGTACTAGATTGGCATCCGGCACTGCGGCGCAAAGTTAATTTTAATAAATGAAGGGAAGGACTGATTATTAAATCAATATGAATTTTTATATTTTATTAACAACAATTAATAAGTATATGCAAAGGGGATTTTTACCCGTAACAACTTTGATGGACTTATAATGGCGATATTAAATAATGGCCTGTTTGGCTAATATATAACAGTCTGCAAATAATACTGATTATAATAAGGAATATGCAATAATACTAATAATAATAATAGCAATAATAACAATAATAACTAAAAGATAATAATAACAAAGATAATAGTAACAAAGATAATAACTAAAAGATAATAATAACAAAGATAATAGTAACAAGGATAATAACTAAAAGATAATAATAACAAAGATAATATCAATAATAACAAAGATAATAGCCACAATGACAACCTTGTCAAAAAGGAACTTTGCTTGCTGGCGGGGTGATTTCGAATAATAATGGTTTTTTTTGGCGTCCTTTGTGTTGTCGTTGCACACAAGTTTGTTTTTACTTAACAATTTTACCAACCAGCCAAAATAATCCTTAAAAGCCCATTCATGTCTAGTCACACCACACTGAATTCTTAAGAATTAAATTTGATCACTGGACATATTTAACTTGTATTTATTTATTTATTTATTTATTTTAGATTTAAATATTTCACTCATGCCAATTTGTGGCAGTTTTCACTAATAAAGAATAATCTTGTGGTGCAAGGCACTACAAGTACTGCCCCCCAAAAACATGGTTGTCAGGGGTAAAAAAAAACACTTAAATGTCAAAACGCACTGGCTTACGAATGACTCTTCCAGAACGAGTCGTTGTTTGCTTTTGGATGGCAATATCCTGCAGCACTGGTTCTGAAGGCATGGATGGTGCTACAGGTGCAGTAGGGACATTGGGGGAAGGGGATTCTTGGTGCCTGTGCGATGGAGCCACTGGCTGGTTCAAAGACAGTTGGTTGCGATAATGAAGGAGAATTGGAAGAGGGATGATAGATTGTTGTACCCTCGGATGAGGTGGTGGTACATAGGATTTAGGAAGGGTAGATTGCTGTACCTGTATATGAGATGAAGGTACAGAAGATTGAGGAGGGATAGGTTGCTGTACCTGTATTTGAGGTGGAGGTACAGAAGATTGAGGGAGGATAGGATCTTTTGTTGGAGAAAAATCAAGGTATGCTGGTTTCAAGCGGTCCACAGAAACAGTTTCACGCTTGCCCACCTTGTCAATGATGAAAGTTTTGGGTTTACGGTCTAGCACAAGGAAGGGACCATCATAGGGGCAGTGAAGAGGGTAGCGGTGAGCATCATGTCTCAAGAAAACATGTGTGCAAGTTTGTAAATCAGGGGAAACGAAGGTAGTTTGTGAAGTGGAAGTTCTAGGTGCTGTGGGACGAATTTGCTTCATAACAGAGCGTAATGTCTTAACATACGAAGCAGGATCACATGCGGGGTTAATGGGTGTAGGTGTGAAAAATTCTCCGGGTAACCGGAGTGTGGTACCGTAAACTAATTCTGCTGCAGAGCATGCAAGATCAGTCTTCAGAGCAGTACGAATTCCGAGTAGGATTAGGGGTAGCCTGTCCACCCATGTAGTAGATGGATCAGTGGCTCGCAAGGAACTTTTAAGTTGACGATGGAAGCGTTCTATCACCCCATTGGATTGCGGGTGATAGCTTGTTGTTCTGATGCGCTCAGTCCCAAGAAGGAGCATGAGTTCCTTCCATAAGGCCGATTCAAACTGGGCACCTCTGTCTGTGCAAATGGTTGCAGGTATTCCAAAACGGGAAACCCAACATGAAACAAAGGCGTGAGCTACTGCAGAAGCAGTACAAGAAGTCAAAGGAACAGCTTCTGGCCATCTTGTGAACCTATCAATGACAGTGAGAAGATAGGTATAACCTCGAGAAGAATAGAGGGGGCCGACTATGTCTAGGTGTATGGCCTCAAAACGAGCCTTTGGCAAAGGAAAGGTACCAATTTCTGACTTTGTGTGTCGGTGAACTTTGGCACGCTGACATTGAAGGCAAGATCGAGTCCAATTGCGGATATCTTTGTGCATACTTGGCCATACAAACCTAGCTGCAATTAATTTTTGGGTGGCCTTAATTCCCGGGTGAGAAAGGGAATGGAGTTTAGCAAAAACAGCTCTTCGCAGCCCTTGTGGGACCAACGGTCGAATATGCTCAGTCGAGACGTCACATAAAATTAGTAAGTCTGACTTGGGTTCAACTGGTAAAGAGCGGACTTGCAATGAAGTGGGTGAATTAATAAGAGTTTGGAGGTCTGTATCCGTGGACTGAGCCTTAGCCATCTCTGAAAGGTTGATGTGAGAGTGTCCAGGGTCAGAAATTGCTGAGATGCGAGACAGCGCATCCGGCACAACATTCAAAGAACCTGAAATGTGTCGAATGTCTGAAGTAAATTGAAGAATAAAATCAAGGTATCTTCGCTCATTAGGAGCATGAGAGTCTGATTGAGAATGGAGAGCAAATATTAACGGACGATGATCCGTAAAAATGCTAAAGTCACGTCCTTCCAGGAATGACCTGAAATGACGGATGGAGAGGTATATCGCCAGCAACTCTCGACCGAAAGTGCTGTACCTCATTTGTGAAGGTGAGAGCTTGCGTGAAAAGAATGCGAGAGGTTCCCAAACGCCTGAAACAAGCTGCTGGAGCACTCCTGACACGGCAACGTCAGAGGCATCAGTGGCTAAGTTCAGAGGAGCGTCTGGTTGAGGGTGAACAAGGCATGTAGCTCGTGCTATAGCCTCTTTTGCTTGTGAAAAAGCGTTGGTAGCTTCGGGGTTCCACAGAACTGCAGTGGATCTGCCCCTTTTTGATTGGCGAAGAAGAGAGGTTATGGGTGCAAGAATGTTTGCACACTGAGGAATGAAGCGATGGTAGAAGTTTACCATCCCTAAAAGCGGCGAAGTTGCTTTTGAGTTTGCGGTTGTGGGAAAGACCTTATGACAGATACTTTATTTTCGAGAGGAGAAATGCCCTTCGAAGTAACTTTGTGTCCTAAGAAGGTGAGTTCATCTACAGCAAAGACACATTTTTCAGGGTTTAGCAATACACCATATTCTGCCAACCGAGAAAAAACTAAGCGTAAATGTTGAATATGTTCTGAGGGAGAAGAACTTGCGATGAGAATGTCATCGACATATGTGAAAGTGAAGGAGAGACCTCTCAACACTTCATCAATGAAGCGTTGAAAAGTTTGGGCTGCATTACGCAGTCCGTATGGCATTTTTGTCATTTCAAATAACCCAAAAGGGGTTGTTATAGCAGTTTTATGTATCATCAGGGTGTACAGGAATTTGATGAAAGGCTCGCACCAAGTCAAGGCGTGAAAATACTGTGGTGCCATGGAGAGCAGAAGTAAAATCGTGTAAGTGAGGAAGGGGATAGCGATCTGGAATCGTGTTGTCATTCAAAGCACGATAATCTCCACATGGACGCCAGTCTCCAGGTGTAGGTTTTGGGACCATGTGTAAAGCAGAGGCATACGGGCTACTTGAAGGCCGTATAATACCGAGTTCAAGCATGTGTTCAAACTCTCGTCTCACAATTGCAAGACGATCTGGAGCTAAGCGACGTGGGCGGGTGAAAACAGGTGAGCCTACCGTATCAATACGGTGGACAACAGAGTGTTTAATAGGGGTATCCTTAGAACAGGGTTGAGTAAGTGAAGAAAATTCATTTAGGAGCTGCTCTATAGCAGGTGAGCACTGTGGCAGAGAACTTGCCAATAATGAAGAGGGGTGCACGGTAGGAGAACCAATTACTGAAAGATATGTGACATTATCAATTAATTGTGCTCTACGAACATCGACTAATAAATCATTAGCAGAAAGAAAATCAGAGCCTAACATTGGAGTATACATCCGCGACAAGAAATATCCAGCGGAAAACACGTCTAAGTCCAAGAGAAACTGAAATAGAACGATGTCCATAAGTGTGAATAGATGAAGAATTAGCTGCACGTAAAATGAAAGGAGAAGGTCCGTTTGCACGGTCTGCGGCTGTTGCAGGAATAACACTGTATTGAGCTCCAGTGTCAATAAGGAATGCATAGCCTGAAAGTGGATCATGCAAGGTGAATGTTGGACCAGGTGGTGCAGTAGTTTGTGAATCATTAAATTTTTGTGGAAGAAGGTTAGTATTGCTGTGGGAAGGAGTTTGTGTTGTATTTGGAGAATTAGTTGGGGGTATTAAATTAGCTGTGGTTGAATAAGTAGGTTGCGATTCTTTAACTTTACTTGCGTACGTAGGTGTTGGTTTGACAGTGTTAAATGAGGTAGTGGTAGGGTTAGTTGAAGTAAGGATAGGAGGAGAGGCTTGAGAGGCTGTAGCGTCAGACGCCTGTGACACCAGCCTGGTTAGTTTAAAGGAGGGTTAGGAGTCCATGGGCAAGGTGTGAGACAGCGCGTTGCACGATCTTTAAACTTTTCATGATACCAGCAAGGAGGGGTATGAACAGTAGACTGTGGTAAGGAAATAGGTTGAGAATGGGGCTGAGTAGTGGGGATTGAGGATTGAGGATGAGGTAAGGCTAATAGATTTGGATTAGGAGCAACCAACTGACCTGTTTGCGGTGGCTGTGGTTGTAGGAGAACGAGGCGTTGTCCAGGTTCATATTGGGAGGCTCTAATTGGACCAGAGGGTCGTCCTTGTCTTGAAGAACTTCTCTCTCGTTCCCTGTTGTTAGCTAGCTCTATTCGGAGAGCTTTAAATTCTTCTTTAAGTGTTCGTAGAATTTGTAGAATTTCGTTGGATACTTTAAGACCTTGTGCAGCCGGACTCAGATTGTCGTCCTGCGTGGCACAGATTTGGGGGTGATGGGTGTGGTTATCTACTTGGCCAAGGTGGATTTCAATCATCATCTTATCAGCTGTTTTGGCCATTGTGAGGAGGTCTGTATCATCTGGCATACAACGGAGCATTGGCCGTAGGGTAGTAGGGAGACCATTGAGGAAGCGGCGTCGCATTAAGGGTGAGTTTTTATCGTCTTCATTGGTCTGTCCAGCCAGGTCTTGCAGATGTCTCAGGAAGGCTGTTGGCGTTTGATCCCCAAGAACTTGGTCCTTGAGTAGAGCATTGAGTCGCTCTTCTTCTGATTGGCCGAGTCTCCTGACTAACTCGCTGAGGAGGCTCTCAAAAGCTTGGTCAGACGGAGGCAATAGAGTTACATCCCGCACTACTTTGTATACTTGTGTAGGCAGGAGGTTCTTTGTGACAAGGAACTTGGTTCGTGGGTCCGTAACTCCTTTTATCTCAAAATAATCCCGCAGTTGACTCACAAAGATTCCAGGCTCTTCAGCGGTGAATTGTGGAGTGGTAGGCTGATACATTGTGAGAAAGTCCGTTATAGGTGGTGAATTTGGAGTACCACCATTGGATGACCCTAGGTTGTTGGTCATTGTGGCTATTATTTGTTACAAGGTACTAAAAAAAATTTAAAATGTGTCACAAACTGACAAGATTTCAACAAATGTTGTTGAATGTAAATAATGGCTTCAGGTAAGCTTGGTTGAGTATGAGACTCAATTAGAGTTATGAATGCCAATAACAAAAAGTTACGTGAAATTTTTTTTTTTTTTTTTTTTTTTTTTTTTATGATGTAGCCCAATATTAGCAGAAAAATAGTCTGCGTATAGGCTATTTGCAAGATAAGTAAAAAATTTTTTTATGATGTAGCCCAATATTAGCAGAAAAATAGTCTGCGTATAGGCTGTTTACAAAATATAAGTAAAAAAATTTTTTTATGATGTAGCCCAATATTAGCAGAAAAATAGTCTGCGTATAGGCTGTTTACAAAATATAAGTAAAAAATTTTTTTATGATGTAGCCCAATATTAGCAGAAAAATAGTCTGCGTATAGGCTATTTGCAAATATAAGTAAATTTGCATAAAAAAAACTTTAGAAAATGCTGAATTTATAAAAAGGCAAAATAAAAGGAATATATTTTGCAATAGAATACACTTCCAGTACAGGTGAGTGCTTTGTACTAGTGAATTTAATAAAATTATAGATGCAGACTGAATATATTGACAAAAATTGAGAAAAAACTTTTAGAAATTTTTTTTTTGCATAAATTACGGTGTTTGGTCACTCCAGGAGGTACCAATTGTAAGAGTCCTGTTTTATTTATTTAGACCTTTACAAGTTTACGTAGATAATTAACTAATGCCAGGGTCACCAGCGCCCAAGTACTAGATTGGCATCCGGCACTGCGGCGCAAAGTTAATTTTAATAAAGAAGGGAAGGACTGATTATTAAATCAATATGAATTTTTATATTTTATTGACAACAATTAATAAGTATATGCAAAGGGGATTTTTACCCGTAACAACTTTGATGGACTTATAATGGCGAGATTAAATAATGGCCCGTTTGGCTAATATATAACAGTCTGCAAATAATACTGATTATAATAAGGAATATGCAATAATACTATAATAATAATAGCAATAATAACAATAATAACTAAAAGATAATAATAACAAAGATAATAGTACAAAGATAATAACTAAAAGATAATAATAACAAAGATAATATAACAAGGATAATAACTAAAAGATAATAATAACAAAGATAATATCAATAATAACAAAGATAATAGCCACAATGACAACCTTGTCAAAAAGGAACTTTGCTTGCTGGCGGGGTGATTTCGAATAATAATGGTTTTTTTGGCGTCCTTTGTGTTGTCGTTGCACACAAGTTTGTTTTTACTTAACAATTTTTCCAACCAGCCAAAATAATCCTTAAAAGCCCATTCATGTCTAGTCACACCACACTGAATTCTTAAGAATTAAATTTGATCACTGGACATATTTAACTTGTATTTATTTATTTATTTATTTATTTTAGATTTAAATATTTCACTCATGCCAATTTGTGGCAGTTTTCACTAATAAAGAATAATCTTGTGGTGCAAGGCACTACAGCCTCATTTTGTCGGGTCCATCACATCATGTCAATGAGAGAAAAATTAAAAAGGGAGGAAAACAGGATTAGAAGGCAAAACTGTGAACTGAAATTATTTTACAAATTAATTTTATTTGACCACTTGTATGGTTGTATACACCTGTACAGTTGTCTTGTTTTTTATGCTCAATAATTTTTTTTAGGTTATGGAAATGTCGGTCTGAAGCTCTGAGCAACATCTTTTTTTTGTCGGGTCCAAACACCTGGATCCCCCAGAGACTACTTATTCTGTACGCCCATGTTTGGAATGGCTGGTAATTTCGGATAAAGGCCAGGATTTGTTACATGCTGTGCTTCTTACGGTTGTAATAACTTAATACGCCACTGAATACAATTTTACTGTTTATTAATTATAAACTTGTAATTCTGAAGAATGTAAAAAATGTATATTTATCCTTTCATCTAAACTTTAAAATTTTTATGGATACAAACTTACAGCACAAGTTTATAACACAAACAGTACCGCTTCCAGTGAGTCATTCAGCTGTCACAACCGCATGAAGTTCACAACATTTGATCAGGAGAATGCTAGACGTAGTAAGTGTCCTTTGAATCACGTGTTGAAATTGAACATTTTACGCATCTTTGTTCTAATACAAGATAATGCATCATTACTCCATGGATTCATACCAAAATAATGTACTACTGATTATCATCGACCAAATCGAAACGACTAAAGGCTACTTCAAAAAAGTTTACGAATCCGAATATCGAACTAACCTTCTATCAGGTCATTTCATACGTAATGTCGTTTTTTACGATAGATTAAGTTTAAACTAGTCGTACTCGGTTTAAGTATAAATTTTCCGAAGGTTATATCTAAGAGATCTATCATGTTTCGCTACATACTTTACAGACCTTGACCAGTGAAGACGTGTGTTTTGCTTTATGTGAACCCCTCATAAACATGGCGGTATCAGAAGAGCATATCAGGCATATAATGCTTTACGAGTTCAAAAAAGGGAATAGTGCTACTGAAGCAACGCGAAACATTCAGGACGTTTATGGCAACGATATTCTGCATGTGAGGAAATGTGATGTTTCAAAAGTTTAGGAATGGTGACTACTGTTTGAAAGATGCAGCACGCTCTGGACGTCCTGCTGAGTTTGATGATGACCTGCTGTTAGCCGCACTTGAAGAAGACTGTTCAACAACCGTCGAAGAATTGGCCGAGAAACTCAATTCATCCCCGTCCACCATCCATCGACATTTGCAACAACTCGAGAAAGTGCCTAAGTTAGGAAAGTGGGTGCCACATGAATTGTCGGTCGACAATCTGAGGGTGCGGGTAAACATTCCCGTGAACTCCAAGATCCGTTTTTGCACCGTTTAGTGACTGGTGATGAAAAGTGGATACTGTACCAGAATGTTAAGCGCTGTCGACAGTGGGTTTGTGCCGGAGAACCAGCGACACCACAGCCAAAACCAAATCTTCACCCTCGGAAGGTGTTGCTTAGTGTTTGGTGGGATAAAGGTGGTGTAATACACTGAAACCTTACCACACAACCAAACAATCACCGCTGAAGTCTACTGTCAACAACTGGATCGATTGAACACTGCACTAAAAGAAAAGAGACCTTCTTTGGTTAATCGGAAAGGAATCGTGTTCCACCACGACAACGCACGTCCTCATACCGCTCGGATCACTTCTGCAAAAATTGAGGAGCTTGGGTGGGAAAAACTTCCACATCCTCCATATTCTCCAGACCTTGCGCCTTCAGATTATCATCTTTTCAGGAGTCTGCAAAACTATCTTGACGAGAAACAGTATACTTCTTTAGATGACCCGCACACCAGTCTTTGTACGTTTTTTGCCTCAAAACCGCCTGAATTTTATAAACATGGCATTGAAAAGCTTGTAGGACGTTGGCAGAGTGTCATTGATTCCGATGGAAAATATACTGTATACTAGATTAAAAAGTTTCAGTTGAGTTTTTTTTTTGTCCTTCAAATTCCGATCTAAAAAAACGACATTACTTATGGGATGACCTAACAGAATTCCAGAAAAGCTTCATTTAAGATCAATGAAGTCAGTGTTTTATCATGCCCCATTTTGAACAGTCTTTTTGAGGTGCCTCATAACTCATTGCATTTAATATAACTGTAAATTTCGTTTATTAGCTTCCTTACCAGTAAATGATGGCATAGAATCATCACAAAAACATAAATTATTTTTTTGTTTTCTCCTCAACAAACATTCACATGAAGAAGGAACGAGTTCGGTGAATCTGCTACAGTCAAGTGCCATTTCTTGTTTTGGAGATTCTCATTACTACAGTACGTGTACCCTTAAAGATCGCATTTGCACAGTTAAAGAGCGATTAGTTAATTATTGTGTGTACACAGTCATAAGAAATTGAACAGTTAGCAGTTTAATTTCACATATAAAATGTGGTTTATATACGAGGGTAATTCAATAAGTATCCGCACTTTTTATTTTCACAATTTTATTTTCACATCTGATAGATTATAAACACATCACTTTTCAACATAGTCTCCCTATTTCTCAATACACTTAGTCCAGCGATTTACAAGCTTCCTAATGCCATCACAAAAGAATGTTTTTGGCTGTGTGCGTAGCCAGTCATGCACCGCCTCCTTCAGGTCATCATCGCCTTGGAATCGCTGACCTCTCAAAGCGTCTTTTAGTGGTCCAAACAGGTGAAAATCCGAAGGTACCAGGTCTGGACTGTAGGCTGGATGGTCGAGAACTTCAAATTTAAGTTCTTGAAGGCATTTTCTAGTCTGTGCAGTGGTATGAGGGCGCGTATTGTCGTGTAACAGAATAACACCTTTCGACAACCTCCCTCTCCGTTTTGTGCGAATTGCTTGCTTTACCTCATTCCGAAGCATGTCGGAATAAGATGCACTTGTTACTGTAGTTCCACGCTCTAGATAATGTTCAAGGATAGGGACTCGTGTATCTCAAAACAGTGTTTGCATAACTTTACCTGCTGACGGCTGCGCTTTGAACTTCCTTGCAACGGGAGATGTTGGATGCTTCCATTGCATGCTCTGTCGTTTGCTCTCTGTTTCATAGTGATGGATCCAGGTTTCATCTCCACTGATAATGCGCTCCAAAAAGTTTTCACCTTCATTATGATACCGCGCCAAAAGACGAGAGCAGACGTCCATACGATTACGCTTGCGCTTTTCTGTCAACTGTTTGGGCACCCATCTTGCACAAACCTTGTGAAAGCCAAGAATGTCATGAACTATCGAGTAGGCTGACCTTTGACTGATGTCTAATGAAGATGCAATTTTTTTTATTGTTAATCTTCTGTCATCGAAAATCATGGCTCTGGCTTCTTCCTGCTTGTCACCATTGGTTGATGTTGACGGTCGTCCTGACCGCTGAGCATTTGTCACACATGTCCGACCTTCCTTGATCATTTGAATCCACTCGTACACACTTCGCCGTGGTAACGCATTATTCCCATATTGAGCACATAAACGCGTGTGAATTTCAGCTCCTTTCACATCTTCTGCCCACAAAAAACGAACCACGGATCTCTGTTCTTCCTGAGTACAAATTGAAAGCGGCGCAGCCATGCTCATTACTCGTAAGATATGTGACAGCTACGAGTAGCCTAAATAAACTTATACTGTTGCTGCCTAAATAAGCCTATAGATCTCAGTTTAGCTCGTTATTACGAGTATATATTATATATACTATATTATCACTAAAATAAAAAGTGCGGATACTTATTGAAGTACCCTCGTACATATATCAATTTGAATGACGAGATACAAAGGAAATGGTTGAAACTTCAAGGTAAAAAAAAATAACTATTTTTAAAAAATAGTTTCGCTGGTCTCTCTAGTAAGTGGTTTCTGAATTAACTTTACCAATTTGTATCCATTTGGTTGCCTGAGAACTGACCACATTGGTAGTAGATAAATTACCTTCTCATAAGGTTAATTTTTTAAATCTTTAAGCTTTGTCGAAGAAGTGGCTTCCCTCCAGTCAACAACAACAACAACACTTTATTTCAGGCTCAACAAGTACAAATATTATACAAGTGGTCTATAGAACGTTGATTGATTGATTGATTGATTGACTGTTTAATTTTTTTTATATGGAAGAGCTCAGCCAATAAGACTATTCACATCCTCCAATACCAAAACACCAAATTCTCTGGGAGAACTTCCGCTCATCCTACATCAAGTACAGGGTCTATTATTATCGGGATGAGATAAAAAGAGAAAGCACACCATAACCCTCTTCAGTTCTGGGGCCAACTCCAGAACACTCAGAAAGGGGTGAATATGAGGCCTGTTAGTACTACTAAACATGAACTGATAAAAATGGAACCAAGTACTAAGTCAACAGTAACAGCCAGATGGAGTAACTAGGAGGTAACAGATTAATAAACCTGTGGAAACGGAATCGCTTAACCGCCCAGATGCCACTATAAACTTGAATACTTGGTCCATAGTGAAGTTTATCAAGGGGGAGAAAAGCTACCCCCACCTAAAAGGACAGATAAAGTAAAATCCTTAACACCATATAGCAAAAGAGAGGATCCTAAATATTTCCTTTGCTTAGCATTACGTGGACAAAAAAGAAAGAAATGGGACAGTGTCTCTGGTAAATTACAACTAACACATAATGAGGAGAAGGCAAGTCCAATCCGGTGCAAGTAGGCCTGAAGGCCAACATGGCCAGAACGGAATCTAAATATTATAGAAGATTTATAGCGAGAAGATGGTACAGGCCAATTTCTTGTGCCCCAAGAAGGCTTAAACGTTACATAAAGAGTTTAGTGCCGCAATCTCTTCCATTGGGTATTGTAATCATTCTGCACAGCCACTTTGGCTACTGCAAAACCCTTGCCTGGGTGGAAATATAGTGAAGTAGTAGCAGGGATAAGGTGACCAAAGTCCCGATTTTGGGCGGGACAGTCCCGAATTTATGACATGTGTCCCTCTTTTCAAAATGTTCCGCATTTGGAGCAAATTTTCATACCGCTTTATTAAAATTACTGTTACATTAAACATTAGATGTCCTTTATGAATTAATAGAATTATGCCACATTCCGAATTCCAAATCTAAATACTAACTTGCAAACTGAACTGGTACGATACATGTCGCCGTGCGGCAGTGCCGTGATTCCTGACTAGCGTTTCAGTGTTTCATTAGCGGCCTCTGTGTAAAGTTGTGTTGTAGTGTAACGCTTTTGTTTTTACAGTATGTTTGCTTAATTAATAACCTTAATTAATTTTTATCCCTGCATCCTTTTTTATTCTTTTGCAGCTAGGTTAAACTTTTTCGTTTGAAGGATAGGAAAGTTATTAATTGTATCGTACGTAAAGTCGTAGGCCTAGTTTGACATCACGAAATGTCTAAAACTAAAAGGAAGTGTACATTTAATGCACATCTGCAGTCTAAATATCCATTTATTACAAAAACAACAGCAGAAAGTGATGTACGGTGTGAGAAATGTAGAAGTGACTTCAGCATTGGCCATGGTGGGATTAATGATATTACTAAGCATCTTGGCTCAGAAATACACAAATCGGTTGATATCGGTGCTTCATCTAGTAAGATAGTGAGTGATTATTTTAAAAGTGTGACGCCTAGTAATAAGGATTTAGAAGTAGCTGCTGCTGAGGGTTTGTGGGCTTACCATACAGTCAGGGAAAATCAAAGCTTCAGATCTACTGACTGTGCAAAAATTTTGAAAACATGCTTTGAACCAAAATTTTCATGTGCCAGAACAAAGTGCGAAGCGATTGTTTCAAATGTATTTGCACCATATGCTGAAACAGAATTAAAAAACAATTAAAGGATGCTCATTGCATAATATTGCTAACTGATGCAAGCAACCATGGAAACATCAAGCTGTTTCTTGTTTTAATTCGCTTATTTCAGCCATATGAAGGTGCTCAAATGAAGCGTATTGACTTTAAATTTCAGCCTGGAGAAACCTCAGATATTGTGGTGAAATATTTAACTGATATTATTGAAGAGCATGACCTGGGCAGAAAATTAGTTGCTTTCTGTGGTGATAACACTAACTGTAATTTTGGTGGTGCTGCAAGAAAAGGAGTGAATAACATTTTCAGGAAGCTAAATGACTATATTGGTAGAGAACTAATTGGGATTGGTTGTTTTGCACATATTGTACGTAATGCTGTTCAGTCTTCCAGTGACTGTCTGCCAATTGATGTGGAAACAGTGGTTGTAAAAATATATTCATATTTCTACATCTATACTGTTCGAATAGAAGAGCTGAAAGAGTTTTGTGATTTTGTGGACATTGAATATAAACAGTTACTGGGATATAGTAAAACAAGGTAGTTGGCATTAATGCCTGCAGTTGAAAGAATACTCAAGTTGTTTCCTGGTCTAAGCTCATACTTTCTGAGCCAAAGCAAGTGTCCAGGGATACTGAAAAACGTTTTTGAAAACCCACAATCAGAGATCTGGCTCAACTTTGTGCACTTTCAGGCAGCCACCTTTCACCAAGTGGTTTTAAAGATTGAGGGTGAACATATATCAGTTGTGGAAGTGATGAGTGCAATTTCTGATCTGAAGGATAATTTGCAATCAAAGAAAGATAATGTGTTTGTGCCACTCTCAGTCAGGAGTCTTGTAAACAAACTTGAACAAAATGGGTTGATTGATTCTAATGATTCCTTATCTGTAAAGAAAATATTAGTTAAGTTTTATGACACATGTGTTAAGTACTTGGATCAGTGGTCGGGTCACTTGCCAAACGTTGAGTGTATGCACTGGGCTTTATTAAAACAAGTTCCAAAGTGGTCAGTTGTTGAGAAAACAATGGATTTTGCTGCTGAAAAACAACTATTTGACCCCAAATTTGACACTAAATTATTTGATGAGTTCACGTGTTTTGCAAAGTACATTAGTGATGAGAAAGTAGCAGAGTGGAATGCATCTAAATTATCAACAGACCAGCGCTGGGTGGAAGTATTCACTCATTTCAAGGCCAGAGATGTCAATCATCAACGAATGTCAGCATTAGTTCAGTTCATACTCTGTCTTCCAGGAACTAATGCTTCGACTGAATGTGCTTTCTCTCAAATGAATAAGACGTGGACATCTGAGAAAGCACAACTGAAAGTCTCAACTCTAAAAGCTTTACTTTTAACTAAAATAAACTTCAATCAAACCTGTATGGAGTTCTATACTATGTTGAAATCAACTCCGGAGTTACTTCAGAAGATTTCATTTACTGAAAAGTACGGGAATTGAAAAGCAAGTACGATAATATTGTGTATTGGTATGTCATAGATATAAGCCATTCTCAGTTGAGTTAATTACAAGCAGTGAATACAAGCAGTGAAGTAATAATTATGTTCCATATATATATATAAGCAAACAACCACAGGGAAAAGGAAACACAAAGTCCGAGCGCTTTCGTGATATATTCACATTATCAAGGAGGAACAGAAAATAGACAGAGATTACAAAGTAAATGAGTTAAATAGACAAGCAAAAAATTCACAATCGGCACCTCAAATGAAAGGTTACTTAAACAGTTTTTGAGTACTTCACCGTCTTTACCCTATATGTATGGCCTGATTAAAACTCATAAGCCAAATAATCCTGCAAGGCCTATTGTTAGTTCTATAGGATCTATCTCATATAAGCTATCCAAATGGCTTGTCTCCATTCTTAATCCTCTCCTTGGCACAATTTCACAATCACACATAAATAATAATGTAGACCTGGTGGAAAAATTAAATAGTATCAGTGTCAATTACAATTTTAGATTGGTAAGCTTTGATGTTACCGCTTTATTTACAAGAGTCCCGGTGGAGGATCTATTAGTGTTTCTTTCGGAAGAATTGGTTAAGCATAATTTGCCATTACCTGTGGCTACAATTATAGAATTAATTAAGCTGTGCATAGTAGACTCAAAATTTGTGTTCAATAATGAATATTTTAGGCAGAAATTTGGTATGGCGATGGGAAACCCTCTCTCCCCCATTTTGAGTAACTTATACATGGAGTTTTTTGAAAGTAAGTTATTAAGGAAGATTCTGCCAAATTATGTTCCATGGTTTAGATATGTAGATGATGTTTTTTGTCTTTGGCCAGTGACTTTAAATCTCAATGAATTCTTACCCAAACTTAATAATTTAACTCCCTCTATCAATTTTACAGTTGAAATAGAAAAAGATTCTTCGATCCCTTTTTTAGATGTTTTAATATATAGGTCTGGAAAAAAGTTTAAGTACAATATTTACAGAAAACCCACTAATAATTGTTCCTATATACATTATTATTCTGATCACCACATTAATGTAAAACGATCCATTCTTTCTATTTTGTTCCTAAGAGGTCTACGAATTTGTAGCCCAGAGTTCATTGACGACGAAATTAGTAAAATATACAAAATTGCTTTTGATTTAAAATACCCAAAGAACTGCATAGATAAGTCCTTAAAAATGGCAAAGAAAACCTTCTACGAAGTAAAGGATAAGATTCCTTATAACACAAAAAATGTTTTAGTGTTACCATTCAGAGAAAATTTCCTTGATCTGCCGAATCTGCTGAGGACTTTTAACGTAAATATTGCGTTCAAAAATTTAGATGTAATTAAGAATTCATTGATTAAGAACTCCCCGTTAAGTGACATGGTTGTGTATATAAAATCCCTTGCACAATATGTAATAAATTTTACATTGGCCAAACTGGTAAGACCCTTGAGTTACGTATTAAACAGCATCAATACAGTATAAGAAGTGGCCAGGAATCTAACGCCATTTTCATTCACGTAAGAGATACTAATCATCCCATTGATTGGAAAAATGCTTCCAAATTAAGGTTTAGTAAATCTATCGTTAGCAGAAATATACTGGAATCAAGTGTGATCAAGAATAATGAGGAATTGGTCCTTAATATTAGTCCTGGGTTGTATAAGTTAGATTCGTGCATTGTCAGAAAGCTGGCGAAGGGCCTACTGTTTTCTTGACTGCATTCTTGCCCCCTTAATGGTTTGCCCTGGTTAAATAAATAAATATTATTGTAAGAACTGTTAACATTCTTATGTGTCTATTTTAATTGTAATATTTCTTTCGTGTATAATCTTTGGTTGCTGGGGGGTTTATTGGACTTTTCAACTGGGTTGCTTTTGGGAAAACAGTTTTCCAGACTGTTTGTAGAAAATTTTGTAATATTCTGTAAGACGATGCCACCATTCCCTTTGTTTTCATTAATTTCTGGCCATTTAATTTCTTGCTTTAATTAAATATTAGTGTTAATAACCATTATAATAATTTTTGTTTTCTGTACTGGTGTTTTGTCTAATTTCATCTATATAGTCCTTTTATATTTAGTAATTTAGCAGCCTACAGATTATGTTATCTATTTGTTATCTGCGTTATCTATTTGTTTTTCATTAAATTCTTGCCAATTAATTGCCTGCTTTAATTAAATATTAGTGTTAATAACCATTATAATAATTTTTGTTCTCTGTATTGGTTTTTTTGTCTAATTTCGTCTATATACTTCTTTCATATTTAGTAATTTAGCAGCCTACAGATTATGTTATCAATTGAAAAAATCTTTAGAGGGCTTTAAGGCCTTTAATTTGAGGTGCCGATTGTGAATTTTTTGCTTGTCTATTTAACTCATTTACTTTGTAATCTCTGTCTATTTTCTGTTCCTCCTTGATAATGTGAATATATCACGAAAGCGCTCGGACTTTGTGTTTCCTTTTCCCTGTGGTTGTTTGCTTATTAATAAGATCACGTGTTATTTTGTGATTTTAGTGCATATATATATATATATATATATATATATATATATATATATATATATATATATATATATATATATATGAGGTAGAGAGGTGTCCCGCTTTTGGCTCCTGAAAATATAGTCATTTTAGTTTATAACTCCAAAAATAGAAAAATGTCCCGCTTCTTGCTCCTAAAAATATGGTCACTTTAAGCAGGGAGGGAATGAGCAGCCCAGGCCAGTGTATCAACCGTCTCATTACCTTTAATTCCAACATGGCTCGGAACCCACTGGAAGGAAACCAGAATTCCTAAAGCAGAGAGGGTCTTCAGTAAAGAATGAATAGAAGTAGTTAGGGCCAGATATGTAGTAAGTGTAGATGAATTGATCAGGTGGATGGGGGTCTGGGAGTCTGTAACTATCAGGACATTACAAGCGTTACTTGTGGGTACCAAAAACATAATGCCTGTTAGATGGCAAATAACTCTGCTGCCTGTATGCTATGATTGGGGGATAGTTTCCAGGAAAAACACTTATTATTATTTGAAGCAAAAATCAGCTTATGAACAAGATGGCCCAGGCCGGGCCCGTAGCCACGGCGAGGCACTGAGGGGCACTGCCTCCCCAAATGTTTTCTGTGCCTCCCCAAGCACTGTTGTCCAGTGAATCAGTCGTACTTCTTCTAGTTATCTAGATATTTACTTCAACTGTAATTATTTGCATATTGTATATTATGTTCCCTATTTCAGCTGTGATGGATGCTTTGGTGATACGAACTGCTAGGCCCAAACCCACTTCTTCGTCTTTTGTGGCAAAGGAAGAACCAACGCCATCAACTTCAGCTTCTTCAAGTGCTAGAAATCTCCAGAAAAATGATGAAAATCCTCAGTTTCCGACTGATTTGGGAACAAACACACCTACAGAACCACAGATAAGTTGTGCCCTTAAAACGATGTTTGGGTAAAAAATGCGTGCTTTTCAAGCTACATGGTACAAGGGACGTAAGTGGCTGGAATATTTGTTAAAAAAAGTTGGGTAAAAATAACCACATATATTTCCAAATAAAATATGGACAAAATAAATATAGAATAAAAATAACAACCCTCGTTTCTAACCAACTAGTGTAGTTGGGTTTCCCTAATTAACAAAAAGAAGAAAGAAAAAGTTTCTGAGACAAAGAAAAACGGAGCTCTTTGTGAATCATCGAAAATTTTAACTGCTGAATAAAGTGGGCTAGTTTTTTCGTAAAAAATTCTCGTAGTTCCCCAACTAACCGGGCAACTTAAAGTCAACCTTTAAACCTTAATATTAAACACTGCAATTAAACTAAAACCCTGTTTAACTAAATAGTGGCCTACCAGAACTAGGTGTAAGTAATTTAATTAAAATACATAACTAAGGTAAGAGATTAAAACTAGGTACCTAGAAGAAACTCGAACCGGGCTACAGCAGCCCTAACTAAATAATTAAATGGCTGTTATAGCCCCTTTTAAAACTTAAAGGCAATATAGCCCTAACTTAACTTGAGTAAAAACCTTCAAAACCTTAAACCTTTAAAAACAAAAACTTAAGGGCAATACAGCCCTAGCCTAACTTAAACTGCAAAACCTAGGTCTGGGAAATAGCCCCTATAAATAAATAACTTAGCAGTGTGCCAAATAATAACTTAAAACTTAACAAATAAAATTCAAATTTGGAAACTAAATGAAACTTATGGATTAGTTAGAAACAGAAAGGGTAACGTTCAACTGGCAACTTCATTTTTGGTAAGTCTAAATTAATTTTAATGAATTTAGTTTGACCACAGTTAGTAATCTGGCTGCCGACCAAATTTTAACCTTAAAACCACTGCAGCCTACAGTGAAAAAGTCTGTAGCTATGTTGACAGTGTCTAAATGGGCCATTATTATTTCTATAATTACTGTGTCTATTTAAAGTAAACTTAGCCTTAATATTGCATCTAAATAAAAATAATCTCGATAAAAATAATTTTTCAATAAATTTTTCAATAATATTCTGCCGAGAGAGATGCGTGCTTTTGCTTTCCATGTCGTAAATTTCTGCTGATGAATGATCGAGATCATGTATTTACTATCACTAGTTTTCGGAACTGGAAAGTTGCTACAGTCTCAGGGAAAGGGCTCACAAAGCATTGTGCCTCCAAATCACATATCACCGCAATGTCGCTGTGGACTGATTTTGACAAATGCATTACTTCAAACAAAACAATCGAACAGTCACTGTCTGCAGACCACATTCAACGCAACAGGTATTACCTTTCAAGAATAATTGACATAGTTAAGTTCTTAACTATTAATGAGTTGCCATTCAGAGATGATGATGAACAACTGGGATCACTGCATTCAGGTATGTTTTTGAAAATGGTGGAATATTCAATGAAACTGGACCCTAAGTTGCAAGATATAGCAAAACCTGTTCCAGAAAATGCAAAATATACATCACCACAGTTTCAGAATGAAATTATATGTATTATGGCATCAGTGGTGTATAATAATATTGTTCATGACATCAAATCTCCAGACACTGGATTATTTACTCACAAATGTGACAAAACTCGTGACGTAACAGGTGTAGAACTCCTCACTGTCATTATTACTGTAGGTTTGTTAATAAGCAAGGGGCAGCACAGGAAAAACTACTTGGAATCTATGAACTAGAAAAATTTGATGCTGATTACATCTCAGAATAAATTCTGACAGCTGTTAGATAACTTGCTCTGAAATTTCTCCTTGCTCAATGCTATGATGGAGCGTCAGTAATGTCTGGCAAATATGGTGGTGTGCAGGCAAAATTTGCAGAAAATGCTGGTAGAGAGATTCCTTATATTCACTGTTTCAACCATCAGTTGCATTTAGTTGTGGTTCACATTTGTGAACAGCTGACAAAAGTGAGTGAGTTCTTTGATTTATGCACTCTCATTTGTCATTTCTTGGCCAGACCAAAAGCTATGACAGTTTAAAAAACAAAAACAGGGGCAACTGCTATGTCACGACTTATGGAGCATAGGTGGATTGGCCATTACAAGACCACCAAGTCTTTCTTGGAGAATTTTGACAACATTCTGTCACCCTAGAACATTTTTGCCTCAGACTCGAGTAATGTGGAATTATCTGTGACATCGACTGGACTGCGAGCTGCTGTCCAAAAGGAGTGCTTCATTTTTTGTGGAGAAATCATGTATGAGATTCTGTTTCTTTAAGGCACCTGATAAAATGCTGCAGTCGAAATCATGCAGCTTAGTTACAGGCTACCAAGTTGTGAGCAAAACAGTTTTGCATATTAAAAATATACGAACTACAGAGAAGTTTCAAGAGATGTTATCAAAGATGGAGGGTCACAAGTTATCGAACAAAGAAGCTTCTCCAATCCTAAGTGCCAAAGAAAGCTTTTACGTAATCTTGACAATTATGTGGTGACACAACAAACTGGCACCTTGTAAGGAGTCTTTACTAATTATTGTTTTCTGTGTAACAAGTCTTTACTAATTATTGTTTTCTGTGTTTCAGATCTATGCTATGTTTATGTTGAATAAAGCCTCAAATTGGCCTTTACTTTATCTCTAGCCCGCTAACAAACGCGGCACCACAATTTATTCAACATTTCAATCAGCCATTCAGTCGGCCTTTCAGATACAGCAAGCAAATATTCATCCAGTAATCTTACTATATCATGGAGAAGGTGATTCGCCCGGATAAATTTATTACTTCTCCGAATTCTCCCCAAGCTGGGAAACTATGGAAATTATGGTCGCGCGGATTCAAATATTTCTTGAGTACTATCGCCGAACACAACCCCAATAAATTGGAGGTTCTATTCATACATATCGGCCCCGATGTCGCTGATATCATTCAAGACTGCTCTACTTATGAGGATGCCATGGCAGCCTTAGAGGCCACCTACGTCAAGAAGCCAAACGAGGTATGCGCTCGCCACCTGTTGTCCACCCGTCACCAAAAGCCCGAGGAAACCCTCGATGAGTACTTGCAAATTCTTCAACAACTAGCCAATGACTGCAACTTCAAATCGGTTTCCGCCGACGAAAACAGGAGTTCATCTGTGAGAGACGCTTTCATCCGAGGAATTAGAGATAGCGCCATCCGTACCCGCTTACTCGAAAATGACACACTCTCACTGGAAAAGGCTATCGTCCAGGCTCGAACATTAGATCAGGCCCAGAAAAACTCAGAATCGTACCTCACTCATTACGGTGCTGTTGCAGCCACTGGCTCTCGCCACGAACCGTCGCCGACTACTGACTCTGCCCGGCCTGCCTGCGTCCAAGGAGACGATCTCCCAAACTCTTCAGCCGCTACGAATTTCGACAACAAAGCCGCTCTGTGCTTCTTCTGCGGGTCTCGACGCCACCCACGAAGCAGGTGTCCAGCAAAGGATTCTATCTGTGCGAAATGTGAAAAGACCGGCCACTGGGCCAAAGTCTGCCGCTCAAGTACTTCCTCGGCACGTCAAAAACAGGATAAAACCACAGCGTCTCATTCAGCCGCAGCATTAGCGACCATTAGTACCACTCTATCGTGTAGCTCCTCCATGCCTACCAACTCAACAGTCGATATCCTCGTCAACGGCCGTTCGTGTCTCGCCTTGTTGGATACTGGCAGCTCGGACAACTTCATTCGTGAGGATCTAGCCAAACACTTAGAGCTGCCCATTCTTCCGCACTCGGGCGTCGTATCAATGGCTTCGCCTAATCTATCCGCAGCCATCTCAGGTCGATGTACAGTGAAGGTTACGATGGGAGACCGCGACTACGAAAAGCTCGAACTATCCGTCTTGTCGGATCTGTGCGCTGACATAATACTCGGTACCCCATTCTTAATCAGACACAAGGAATTGAACATCAATTTCGGAGGTCCGGAGCCAGCACTCCATATATGCGGCCTTACTCGATCAAGAATTTCAGCCCCACCACTATTCGGCAACTTAACTGCCGATTGTCGTCCCATCGCCACGAAGTCCAGACGATTTTGCTCTGAGGACAAAATTTTCATTGGGAAAGAAATCGAAAAGCTACTCAGGGATGAGATAATTGAACCCAGTAACTCACCCTGGCGTGCTCAAGTAGTCATCACATCTACCGAAACAAAAAAAAAACGCATGGTAATCGATTTCTCTCAAACCGTCAACCGATTTACCATGCTAGATGCATATCCTCTTCCGCGAATCGATGATATAGCCAACAAAGTCTCACAACACAAATACTACAGCGTAATTGATCTGTCAAGCGCATACTACCAGGTAGAAATCGATCCGTCTGAACGACCTTTCACAGCATTCGAGGCTGACGGAAATCTATACCAATTCAGAAGGATCCCTATGGGAGTAACTAACGGAGCCGCGGCCTTCCAGCGCGTCATGAACGAATTCATATCCTCGAACAACTTATCATCAACATACGCCTACCTCGACGATCTCACCATCTGCGGAACCACTTGGGAAGAGCACGATGAGAACCTTCGACATTTCTGGGAAGCCGCTAAACGAGTAAATCTGAGTCTAAACAAGGAAAAATGCAAGCTTTCGATGACATCAGTGCACCTGCTCGGATATTCTATCTCTCATGGCGTATTGCGGCCCGATCCCGAACGCCTCCGGCCACTACAAGAACTTCAAACTCCTCGCAACAAGTCGTCTCTACAACGCGTAATCGGACTATTCGCATACTATGCTAAATGGATTCAGAACTATTCCCTCAAGATCAAACCTCTGCTCAACGTTTCATCATTCCCATTAACTCGCGAGGAAGTATCAACGATCCAAACACTCAAAGATGATATCTCGAAAGCTGTCGTCGGTTCAATCGATGAAGAACTGCCGTTCACTGTGGAGACGGACGCTTCCTCTTCAGCAATCGGAGCCACCCTCACCCAGAACGGCCGCCCGGTGGCGTTCTTTTCTCGCGCTCTGAATAACACAGAACGTCGCCATCACATCGTTGAAAAGGAGGCATACGCTGTAATCGAATCCATTCGCAAGTGGAAGCACTTCTTAGCTTATCGACACTTTACTGTCGTCACCGACCAGCGGAGCGTATCTTTCATGTTCGATGGAAAAGCTACTGGTCGTATTAAGAACGATAAGATTCTCCGTTGGCGTGTAGAACTAGCCGGCTACTCATTCACAATAAAATACAGACCGGGCCCCGAGAACCGAGCCGCAGACGCATTGTCGCGATCCTTTTGCGCTGCTACTCCAAGAATATCCCTCGCCCAGCTGCATGTTAATCTGATACACCCAGGAGTCCGCCGAATGACTCATTTTGTGAGAGCTAGGAACCTACCATTCTCAGTGGATGACATCAAACGAGTTACGTCGGAATGCCAAACATGCGCTAAATGTAAGCCACAGTACTATAAACCAGAAGTTAGTCACTTAATACGGGCCATGTCCCCGTTTGACCGACTTAACATCGACTTTAAAGGCCCGCTTCCGAGCGCAACTTCGCGACCTTACATCCTAACAGTAATCGACGAGTATTCACGCTTTCCTTTTGCCTTCCCGTGCCGTGATACGAACACGTCAACCGTTATCGCCCGTCTCACCGAGTTATTTTCTACCTTCGGAACTCCCTCTTACATCCACACAGATCGAGGGACATCGTTTATGTCTTCGGAACTAAAACTGTTCCTAACTAAACATGGTATCGCGACTAGTCGCACAACGCCGTATCACCCCCAAGGAAACGGGCAATGCGAACGTTACAATGGAATCATCATGAACACCATCAAACTAGCCATAGAAGATCGCGGGTTGCCGATGTCGCAATGGGAGTCCGTCCTACCAGACGCGCTGCACTCGATTAGATCGCTGCTGTGTACGGCCACGAACGAAACTCCTCACGAGCGTCTATTCACGCACCCGCGGCGTACTTCTACCGGTTCTGCACTACCGACGTGGCTGTCTTCTCCGGGAACTGTACTCCTTCGCCAATTCATTCGCCGATCCAAGAACGACCCCCTCGTCGAGGAAGTTGAGTTAATTGAGGCAAACCCCAACTACGCGTTTATACGGCATCCGAATGGGAGAGAAGATACCGTATCCATCAGGGACCTGGCACCGGCGGGACGTAGCAATACGGATGACACGAATCACTATGAACCCCCCGTACCCAGTCCGCCAATCAATTCCACCCCGCTAACGGACGACTCAGAACCCGCTGAGATCCGCCGACACACGGTCCCAACAGCTCCCGTCGAAGCGACTCCAGTCGAAGTCGAGAGAGGCCCACCTGTGTCAGTAACCTCCGAGACGAGTCCCCCTCTGAGAAGAAGCACTCGAATCAGATACCCAGCTCAACGCCTAAACTTGTAGACTCTTCTTTCTTCCAAAATATCTTGAACTTGTCGTTTTGTTTCTTACCGTGCAATGTATCACGTATTATAAAAGAAGAGAGGAATGTAATGAGTCTTTACTAATTATTGTTTTCTGTGTAACAAGTCTTTACTAATTATTGTTTTCTGTGTTTCAGATCTATGCTATGTTTATGTTGAATAAAGCCTCAAATTGGCCTTTACTTTATCTCTAGCCCGCTAACAAACGCGGCATCACACACCTACACTGATGATCAACCACTTTTATCCATTTATTTTAACATTATTGACAACATTACAACAGAGTTGGATCGCAGATTTTCTGAATTCAATTCTTCACTTGTGAAATCATTGTGTTGTTTGTTACCTTCCTCTGATAATTTTCTGGTATTTGATCATTTGCTTCCAATATGTTCATTACTTGAAAACAAAGGAGTGTCACTTGACATTGCATTACTCTCTCATGAGGCTGCCGCTGCAAGAAGCATGACATTGTCAAAGTTACCAGATGAACTACAGTATTCTGATCAACGTACAAAGCTGGACAAGTTTTTGGAATGGTTCAAGCAGTTTCAGCCAGCCTTTCCCAATATTTACCTTCTTTGCTGTGGCCATTGGCGCATCGACTGCGACGTGTGAGGCAAGCTTCTCCACAGTCACTCGACTATTAACACCCTACAGACGATGCATGAGCCATGCCAGGAAATGTCAACTAGTTCAATTAGCATTTGAGGAGGAAACGACAATACTTTCAGTAGAGGATATTTTGTCAGAGTTTAAAAAACAAACCCGGAAACTAATGATCTGATGTGTTACATTGTTTCTTACTTAACTTTGTATTATTGTATAGTGTTTTCGCGTTGTGATTTTTTGTGAGGTATTTTCATGAGTATACAGTATATGAGTATTTTCTGATAATATGCATATGGAAAAATTATAATTGTTAGTTTCCTTTAATTTCTTAATATGAAGCACATAATTATGGTACTTATGTAACTCTCAATTAAATTAGTACCCAAATGTGTCCAAGATTTATTATCACTGGATTTCTATGGCAAGACAAGGTATAGGGAAGGCTTTTTCGCCACTTAAAAAGGATGACATTTCTTGTTCCCCCTCATATGTTTTGGATGCCTCCCTAAAGGTATAAGCCTGGCTACGGGCCCGAAGAGTATTTGGTGGATGGTGGCGAACTTTGAAAAGCCGCCATCAAGAAAAGTCCTGAAGTGGCTTGAAGGCATTAGAGATTTGAAAGTTCATACTCTGGCTTACTTCGTCACGGGAAAAACAAAACATCTTTTTGACGCAATGAATTTGAATCAAACATTTCTACAGGAGGAGTCAACTGATTTGAATCATAATGCAAGTTTTCGATTGGCTCTAGACAGAGTTAACTCGATGAGCGTCGTGAATGACAGAGCTAAGCGAAGCACTGCACTTCAAGAAATTTAACAACATCACGAAAGACGAGGACCAAAAACAGTTTCTTCTTCGGGTTGTGGCTCAACATTGCAAGAGTTTCCCAACTCCGAAGAAATCTAACCTTAAACAGTAATATGATTTGACAGCACGAAAAAAGCTTGGAAATCTCCATCCTTCAGTTTTACCAAATTGGATAACATTTTCGGATCACTTTAACATATTGTTTCCCAGGAACATCTCTTTAACATATTGCTTCCCAGTGTTAGTCACTTTTACATATTGCTTCCCAATATTTAGGATAAGGAGTAAGATAAAAAATTTTCGCTTTAATAGAGTAAAGGCATAAAAAGTAAATCATAACATGTTAAAATATTAGATTGAAAGTAAATTTATTAGAATTGTTGTGCTATATAGTCAGTTGGAAGAATCGGTCACGCCACATTTTGCCACAAGTACGAGTTGAGTAGCTCCTTTTTGCATCCTTTCATTTTCTTTATATATTTAATAGAGGTTAACTGAGTGCCTGGTTAAGTCAAATGTACTCCCTTGACGATTGGTTACGTTAAGTTGTGATATTTTCGTTAAAACTAACGCAAATATCACGACTTAACCTGACCAATTATCAAGGGCGTACAGTTGACCTAACCGGGCATTCAGTTAACCTACATTAAATATATAAAGAATGCCCGGTTAGGGCATTTATAGCTTTGTTTACAGTCGGTAGGTTATCTCCTAGATTACCAACCTCTTTCTAACCAACCAATCTTTCTCTTTTTAACATATTGCTTCCCAGGAGGAGGGATCACAGCAATATTGCTTCCCGAATGCTTTGGGAAGCAATATGTTAAAGTGATCCACATTTTCTTAAATAATAAATTTAAAACCTTCTGTTTTGTTGTAATTTTTTATCGCAATTCCACGTGAAACTATGATAAATACAGCTATAAGAACTGAAGATTCCACCATCCGCAATACTACCATTTGCGCAACCTCTAAATACAGGGTGTTTCAGGTCGACCCTAGAAATATGGAAATTGGCGGAATTTGTAGCAAGTAGGTAGTAATTCAATGTTTCAGGTCGACCCTATAAGAAGGGACGAAGTATATGTTGTTTTATTGTTATTATTATTTACTTACAACACTAAATAAGATAGGTTCTACATGTTCATGTCATTACAAGTGGTTTGCGTGCGTAAATATTCAAACTGAGCTCCATCTGCATTGATGCATGCCTGCATCCGGTGTTCAACTCTGCGGCATACTTTTGCAAACAAATTGCGTGGGAGAGAATGAATCTCAACCTCGATTTTCTCTTGAAGATCCAGTAGATCTTTGGGCTTCGTCCTGTACACTTGTTCTCTAATGTAGCCCCAAAGAAAGAAATCCATAGAGGTGAGATCAGGTGATCTCGCTGGCATCTCAATTGGACCACGTCTTCCAATCCACCGCTGTGGAAATGTCTGGTCGAGAAATGCACGAACATCCAGATGATAATGTGGCGGTGCACCATCCTGTTGCCAAAAGATTTAATTAGTATCCGGGCACATTCAGGGAGAATGGGCAAGACTTTGTTTTGCAGTATTCCCAGATAACGTTCTTCATTTACTGTTTCTTCAAAGAAAAGTGGTCCTACGATACCATTGGAAGAAGTTCCCGCCCAAATTGTTACTCCAGGTCCACACACAGTGTGGCTTCGTATCACTCCAGATGTAACAGTTATAACGGTTGGCACTGCCATCCAGAAGAAATTTTGCCTCGTCAGTCCACACAATTTTGTTCAATAACTGTGGGTCCTGTTTTAAGTGATCAAACACAATGGTACAAAACTGGTTTCGTCTGTCAGGGTCATCTTCCGACAAAGCATGAACTGCATGTGGGCGGTAGAGCTTTACATGTAGCTTCCGTGTAATCCTCCAAACAGATGTTGTACTGACATCAACAGGTAACTCAGAAGAAAGTTTACGCAATGATTTCTTTGGACTTTTGACTAAGGCTTCCGCTACTAGCTATTGATTGTCCACACCAGTTACTGTTTCTCTTGATCCCGAGGACTTTGTGTTACCGTTTCCTGTTTCTTCAAATTTTCTTATCAAATCACTGACAGTTGCATGTGCCGGCGTAAAACCATACTCCGCATAAAATCTTCGACGTGCTTCACTCACATTCTCACCACAAAGATACACCAACTTCACCAGTTTTATTCGTTGCTGCTTAGACAATCGAAATGATCCACTTCCTCTATCGGCCATTTTTATTCACCTGCAATAAAAAGAAACACTTCATATTAGTTACGGAATTACACTGACATACTTCAAATACCAAATATGATACAAACTACAAATTCCGCTAATTTCCATATTTCTCGGGTCGACCTGAAACACCCTGTACAACGAAATTGTAATAAAAATTGACACAGCGGTTTGTTTCATCATATAGTAAAAGAACAAAAATGAGGAACCACTAAAAACTAAAAATGGACCACCCGACTGTACATGCATAACTACTGGTTATATTTCCTGTGAAATACATATATGTTATAACATGTACCATTGTTTCATAGCATCTTTTAACTTCTATACAATATGGGAGGCTCGCAGAGTCTTCAGCCTAAGGCTCATAAGCCCCTTAATCCGCCACAAGACACAGGACGGTTCCACATATACAGTAACTACTCTCCAGACCCAGTGTTGCTTAACTTCGCTGATATATATATATATATATATATATATATATATATATATAATATATAATGAACCTTTCTTCATTGGAACACTACAGGAATAAAAAGACCATATGGGTACTTCGACTTGAAGGCTTCAGAAATTTTCTTATTTACAGGCCTGTTGTCCAACACTAGACTTAGAGCTTAACGTGGAACTGAACCACAACCGACCCGCCAACGATATATACCTCGTAACCTCGTAGCAGTTCGGTGCGTTGGTTTCTCTTCACACGAAGATCAAACTGCTGGTCCCGCCTCTAGGCCTGGCTTGGTGGAGGAGCGACTTGCTCTTTTGCGCTCTCCACCGCACATACTCAGGTACACCCGGTTCATCTGGTACCGTCCTGAGCCAGGCATCTAGTCTTTTTTTGAAGACTTCAACTTTTACTCCTGTAACGTTGCTGAGGTCCTTTGGAAGTTGGTTTAAAAGTCTTGGTCCCCTGACAATCAAGCTATATATATATGATGAATAAAACCACAAAGGGAAAAGAAACACAACGTGATGCTCAAGCGCTTTCGTCATTTGACATCCTCAGGATGAGTGTTCCTGAGGATATCATTAGACGAAAGCGCTTGAGCACCACTGTGTTTCTTTTCCCTTCGTGGTTTTATTCATCATAAATATTTTTCACGTGTCACTTTCGTGAAATAATTTTCATATATATATATGTTTGTAAACATTGAATCATACTAATAAACTCAACTATCTAATTCGCCAATACCACAATCAATACTGTCACTGTTCAATGACAAACCAACAAATGGCAAAAATATATGGGCCTTCTCTTGTGTTATAGTGTCATTATTATTTCTGCAGTAACTCGTCTCATAAATCGTCAATAGCATCACTGTTCTACCCTCTAATTATAGTGAGTCCTCCCCAATTCTAAGGGAAAATAGTGAGGGCCTTCCTTGATTTCCTCTTCATACTGAGGCTGAATTTCGGAATCGGAAATTGCTTTCAGAGATCTTCTGTCCGGACCTAATCCAGGCAAGAAGGTTTGGAAAGGTACGGAGAGGATAAACCCTGAAAAAGATTAAGGAAGATTGATATCAATTAGGCCCCATACCCCTCACAACATGTTAAATTATATTCAGTGCTATTTCTGAGAATTATTTGTTTTGTCTTTGTTCTGTACTTTTTATTTTTGGCCTAGGATAGTATCTGCCAGGGCTGGCAGGTCGGGCCCGGACCCGGACCCAGACCTGGGTTTAACCCGAAAGTGAGATAAGACCCGGACCCGGACCCGATAGTGAATTAGAAAAAAGATCCGGACCCGGACCTGAAAGTGAATTTTAAAAATGACCCAGACCCAGCCCAGACCCGAAAGTGAAGGACCCGCACAGCCGGGTTTTTAGTTTACAAAATTTATGTGTGTGCCTTTAGATTTGGCAACAATGTATTGAATTATCACTCCACCCTCCAAATGACTGACTGGAAGTGGAGAGTTAACGGTGAAGGAAGAATAGCCTAAACCTAATATATTTTATTGTTTGTTTGTGAGTTGTGTACTGTGTACATTGGTTGGTCTCCAGTGCTTCGTTTGCTATTTATATTTGCAATGCCTTTATAAGGGCTTTACAAGGGCTTTTTTCGGTGGGAAGTGGTAGCAAAAAACTAGCCTTACAAATGAATATTTTAAATATAATAATATTGATAAAACATCTATGATACATGCCAAATTGAAAAGTGTGGAAAAGTGTACAGTGGCAATCTTGTGACAAACCTAAAGTGACACCTAAAATCGTGTCACCCATACATATATCGTAAAGTTGAGGATCATGATAAAAGCCTACCTAGCACTAGCAGTACTTCGAAAACTCAAATACAAACCAAGGGAATGAATGTAGGTCAAACTAGTGTTAAAAACTTTTTTAAACAAATTAAGGTTGGAGTTCACCCGCATCTTCATAGGAAAACTTTAGAAAATGGCCTTATTTTGTGGATGACAATAGACGGGCGGCCTTTTAGCATTGTAGAAGATATTGGATTTAAAATTTTGCTTGAACCATTTCTATCTGCGATGAATATAAACATGAATAGAAAAAATCTTGCTACTTTGACTCTCGACAGAGTAATAGCTGAAAAAAATAAGTTAAAAATACTTCTTAAAAAAAATGTTTCATTTAAAAGTATATTGTTGCAGCCGCTTAGATAGAGGATTTTTAGGTATTCAAGCCCAATATGACTTTGAAAACAAAATTGAAGTGAAAACATTGGCTGTCAAGGAACTTCACTGCTCGCATACAGGTAAAAATTATTTACATTTCACACAAATATATATATATTATATATATATCGTACAATATTACAGTATATGTAAAAGATTGTTACTTTAAATCTAAATCAGTAATAAATAATTAATTTCATAGGAGATGTTTTGAAACAAACCATTCAGTCTGTGTTAATTAACCGAGTACGACTTGGGATCTGCACAAGTTGTATCCATTGCAACAGACAATGGGTCCGATATGATCAAGTGCTGTTAGAATAAGGGGGCTGAAGAGAGCAATCATACATCGTACTTTGCCCCTAAGCAATACATGTATAACTATACCTAGTTACTATTAAATATTAATACAATTAATACACCTACTTTCAGACATTTCCAAAATCGGATTAATTAATAAATATGGTTAGGCTACTACCGTATAGCCATGTTTTACAATGTTTCTGAAAACATGTTAATGTAGCTACGGTAGCAGTCTTATTACCTGGGGATGGGCCACTTCAGCGCCGACGTTTCAGCGCCGCCATTTCAGCGCCAGGCCACTTCAGCGCCAGACTATTCAGCGACGGGCCCTTTCAGCGCCGGTCATTTTCTCTGTTGTTTTTATTGACTATACTTGTTTTGACTTTACTTGTTTTATTAACATTACTTGTTATTAACTTTGTATAATGTTGGTTTGGTTTTGGTTATGGCACTTTATTTTCCTCCCATTATAAAAAAAATTAGTGTTGGGATTAGGTTAGGTTAGGTTAAAAACAGCCCGCCGCAGGCGTTAGCCGTAGTTAGCCGGCTTCAAGTTAAGTTAGGTTAGGAATATTTATTCATATAACTAATGATGTAATTTCAGAATATTTTGCTCCCAACACTTATATCATTTTTCCTTTTTTTATTTCAGAATTTGTGAACCCTTTATTTTCCATTATAAAAAAAATTAGTACCTGCACATAAAATAAAAAAATTGAATTAATTATTTTCATTAGATATATCGATCCTTAGCCTGCACATTTTATTGAGTTGTCTTGAAACTATTGTGGCGGGCGCTGAAAGGGCCCGTCGCTGAATAGTCTGGCGCTGAAGTGGCCTGGCGCTGAAATGGCGGCGCTGAAACGTCGGCGCTGAAGTGGCGGCGCTGAATCGTACGCTACCCTTATTACCTAACCTATACCCAGTGATGGGCATCGATACATGAAAATCGCTAAAGCGATACCGATACATCGATACATGAAGAACGTCTTAGGCGATACCGATACGCCGATACTTTCTAGATGTCTTAAGCGATACCGATACCGATACATGCATCGCCGATACATGTATCGCCGGTACATTTTTATAATTATTCATTTAATATGTAGGTATTAGATATTATTGTTTATACTAGTAATTTGTACGCACTGTAAGTAAAATCAACGACATTTTAATGGGTTTTATTGATGTAAATAAAAACATTGCTTTATTTAATGAAAGTATGTTTTAATTTTGTAGGATACATGAATGACTGAAAATATTACACTAACAATTAAAAGTAATTACTATTACCCTTCAAAAAATACCAGCTGGCTAAACATCTGGTCAGACAGTCTATTCCTTTTGGAGCGTGAATGTGACCAGCCAAACTAAACAACCGTTCTACAGGAGCAGAGGATGGTAGTGGTGTGTTATACTTCAGGAAGACCCGTAGAATTCCTGGGTACTGCCTCAGAGATTGGAGAGAATGACTTCCGTCACCCAGATACTGTAAAACTTCCATCTCAGTGGAATCTTGGGTTGCAGAGACATTAGTGGAAGCAGACTCATAACAGAAGAAATCATCTGCACTTCCGTCAGATGCAGCATCACTTAGTTGTTGCTGGGGGGTCTGCTCGCTGAGGCTCTTAACAGCATTAACCAACATTTCTTGAACCCTCTTTTTGACAATGTTAGTATTAAATTTGCCTTTATTGTCATCCACTTTAACTTGAACAGAGGATTTGAAGACGATGCCAGTATTGCTGCTTTACACTCATGCGACGCATCAAGGCACAGAAACTTTTCAAACAGCTTAGTGAACCTACTGTGACTGCATTGAGAAGTGGCTGACAATGACGCAATACCTCCGAATTCAAACGCTCTAGCTTCTTCTCTACAGCTAACAATGTTTCTATATTATGGTTAATTAATCTCAATAACACAAGTACAAACGTGTTTAAACGTTGCGCCGTACTGTGTGACGTGACCAGTAGAGTAGTACTGTCATTAAATAAATATTTAATATTATTATTATTTATGTATTCATAAATATAACTCAGTAGTGTCATATTAACATCTATTTAAATATTTAAAATTCTTATTAATGTATCGATGTATCGATTTTTTTCGATACATTTAAGAAAATTGACCTTAGCGATACCGATAAATCGATACTTTTGTCAAGTAGCTAAAGCGATACCGATACAAAAGTATCGATCGATAAGTATCGGCGATACATGTATCTAGAATCTAGATACTGCCCATCACTGCCTATACCAGATTATAATTATTACATTTTTAATAATGGACCCGACCCAGACCCGGGTCATATACTGAAAGACCCGACAGGACCTGAAAGTGAACTTTCGGGTCTGACCCGGACCTGGACCAGGACCCGAAAGTAAATTAGAAAAATGACCCGGACCCGAAAGTAAATTAGAAAAATGACCCGGACCAGAAAGTAAATTAGAAAAATTACCCGGACCCGAAAGTAAATTAGAAAAATGACCCAGACCCGAAAGTAAATTAGAAAAATGACCCAGACCCGGACTCGACCCGAAAGTGATAGACCCGCACAGCCCTGGTATCTGCATACCTCTTGTACTAAAACCATTATCTATTTTGCCGTCTTTTCCAATGAGTCAAAATTCAAAATCAAGGTTGAAGACACAAAAATTAAATTTTGATAGTTTCATTCTGTGAAAGAAAGTTTACTTTCAGATTTCATGCCTTAAAGACAATTATTGGGCATATGCCTTGGTTATAATTTTTTTCTTTACGACTTAAAATACTGATAAATATGAAATTTACATTTTAAAAATTAATTATAAATTACAAATATTCGTCATTATTACAAATACATTTGATTTCATTATTGTTAGTGTTACTGATCGCTGATTTTATGTACATAAACCGATAAAGTGTTTCTGAAGAGGACGCCTATAGGACGTAGATGGTACAGTCATAAATTAAAACGATTTATCAACACTGTTACCTAAATATTTTAGCCCAGAATGGACAGAGGAAGGACATAAATACACTTGGTAAGCAGAAAGTACATTTGTCACCCTCACCGTTTCCTAAAAACGATCAATCATTGGGGATCTTTATTGCATACTGAATGATAAAACAATTTTAATTGCTTAAAACTAATTAAAGTATGTTCTGTTAGTACGAATGAAGAAAATTAAGTCATTGCTGTTTTACATTTGTAATGGCAAAGATAATGCGACGTAGGGGACCTATGGCTTTACGTGGGATCCGAATCAAGGGTCGCTACATCATCTGAACAGGGAGGACACTCACTCATTCAACTACTGAACGAATAAACGTTATTTAACCTCACTGATCTAACGTGAAGCGTTGTTTCCACGTGGTCAGGTCGCATCCCCTCACACTATTAGTCTGATAAGCTATTGTTAAATTGGTACTTTCCTGTTATCCCGGATCCCAGACTTTTTACCACTTGTTAAGTACTAACCAAACCAAACCAAACCTAACCTAACCTAACCTAACCTAATCCCGGACCCCAGACTTTTTGCCACTTGTCAGACAGGTTTAGCCACTTGCCAGATTCGGACGCAAGTGTGGAAACGATCACGTGATGAAGCTTTATTTCGGCAGCGAGATTCATCGCATGATCGTTTCCGCACTTGCGCTCGGTCGGAAGAAGTCCTCGTTCTTGGAGGAAACGGACCGCTTCTTCCTCGGTTATCGCTAAGTTCAACAAGTTCATTTTCTCAATTAAGGAGAATATGCCTGAATTAGATAAGGTTAGATTAGGTTAGGATTAGGAAGTAGCTGCTAGGAATCCTACATAAAGAACTGCCTTAAAAGAAACCATTAAAGCATGGCAAAATGTCTGGCAAGTGGCAAAAAGTCTGGGGTCCGGGATAACAGGAAAGTACCGTTAAATTTAATAAAGGAAGTTTGTTTTGTGATGTTAAAATTTTTTTTTTCTGCAATCATTTCGGAAGGATTTCTTTTTTATCTTACAGGGTGTTCATAAAGTCACGCAACTGAATATGGTAATGACCGCCATATTTACTCGCGTGAACACCCTGTATTATTAAATGAAAATCCTAAATTAAAAAGAGATCGTGCTGTAAAAGATTGCACTGAAAACAGTCGTAATTGATTTTCTAAAAATCTTTTTTTCTGAGTTAGGCCACTCTTATATACTAAACCTTTGAATAAAGTTCTGAAATTTAACCTTCATCTCTCGAACTCATTATATCAAACGTATAAAATCTCTAAATCTGTTCGGAAGTCAAAACTTAAAACAAGTTTAACTTAAAATGTATTTAAAAAGTATGGAAAAAAATACTCGTTTAGAAGTCTTTTAAACAATACACAACACATATTTTTATAGTACATCTTAATCATTTGGAACGGTAATTAGGGTAACAGTAGTAAAGGTGTTACATAATTACGGAACATTATTTAATAATATTTAAATCCTACTTATACCTTCTAATGCGCGATTACAAAAGTTCTAAGGACGGAGAAGTGTACAGAAATTTTGAATCACCTGAAGATCAGGACCCCCAGCCTTCTTTAGTTAACTTTATAAGGCTAACTAACGAAAATATTACGACTTAACCTAACCAGCCGTTAAGTCAACTGTACGCCCTTGACGATTGGTTAGATTAGGTCATGATATTTTCGTTAGTTAGCCTTATAAGGCTAACTAAAGAAGGCTGGGGGCCCTGATCTTCGGGTAATCCAAAATTTTCAAGTCTATTAATAGCATACTTATCCGCATTTTTCCCATTTACTATTACGCAGTTTAAATTACACGAATCGCATGGCTACTGAATATCTGCAAACTTCAAAGGAGAAATTCGTGATAATAATTCGATATAAATTTGCTATCACGATTAACGCAAATAATTTCATCATCAGAAGTTTACATCATTACGAGTTTCGGATCACCTCAAGATCAGGGCCCCCAACCTTCGTTAGTTAGCCTTATAAGGCTAACTAACGAAAATATCACGACTTAACCTAACCAATCGTCAAAGGCGTACAGTTGACCTAACGATTGGTTAGGTTAAGTAGGCTAACTAACGAAGGCTGGGGGTCCTGATCTTCAGGTGATCTCAAGTTTTATATTTTGCTTTTAAAAAATGGACATGAATGGCGCATTTATCATAGTATATTGGTGCCCGTATTTGAGGTAATTTACTGATTTTAAACTAAATACATCGTGAGACTGAATCATCGTATCTGTGTCCTATTTCATACTGTACAAAATTATTAGTGATGTTGGTCCAATATACTTACTGTATGGTTCAGTCGTGATACTTGTCACCTTTTTACAGTCTTATCAAATGATGCATAGAAAGGACAGTTTATACGTATTATTATTATTATTATAAAAATTATTAGGGAAATCTTTGAATATTCTCAATTTGTCGGAAGCATTTTTGTGGTGATTTTATCATTCATTATTTTTTTTAAATTAAATTCGTTTAATTTTTTAATATTTTTAAGCTTAATTTCTTTTCTTTGTTATTTGTTATTATTGTTTTTATGTTTAAATATTAAGAAGGCAATTAAGAACATTGATTTGATAAACAATACTAATATATTATACAGTTCATTCTCATGTTGAGAATTATATATTTATATATATATATATATAAGGAAAGGAGGAACTGTTTTCAACATACAAGCGTTACGCATTAAGTTTAATAAAGAGAGAACCTTGTATTGGGTATTTCATTACAGCGAAAACTCAAAAGATGTTTACTTAGCGTCCTTTCTTAGAATTTGGGGCTGGGCAAAGAAAAGACAAGAACATCCCCCAAACGGGAAAACCATTTATTGTCATTTCTGCCAAGCAGTGTGCATGTTCATTCAAATCTATTCACCATTCATCAACATTGTTGTAAAGTCGTTCTTGTTTGTGGATTCCGATTTTTTATGAAGATTTATTTTTATAAGATTTAATCAAAAAGAAGGAGAAATGTTAAGATTTTGCATTTTATTTTTTTTGGTGGTTTGTAGGTGTGCTCGAAGGGGTGTACTTGACCCCAAGAAACCTGTCACCTACTGTGTTCAGGGCCGGATTAAGCATTGTTAGGGCCGGGGACAATGAATATTTTCGGGCCGATGTCACTAGAAAAACACAATTCTTTAACTGATACATCCATACATGAGTGATGTGATCAGCTGACTGGGATCGATCAACAGAAAACAAAACAAAAACAAAGATGTGATTACAGAAAATGTATACTTTGTTCACATAAATGGGATACTAAACTAGTTTTTGTAGAAGCGGAATCTAGAATTTTTTTTTGTTCCTCACGGTCGACCAATTATTTCAACGGTAGATTATAGCGTTTACATAGTTTCTTGGGGTCGGTCAGCATCTTGGGTCCGGTCAGCACCTGGGGCCGGGGGCAAATGCCCCCTTTGCCCCCATTATAATCCGCTACTGACTGTGTTGTAAGTTATATATATATATATATATATATATATATATATCTCAGAACACCTCCGAAACAAAATTTAAGGGGTGACTGGTAGGGGCGTGTATGTTACTAAAACCTTCACTGGTTCTCCATTAATGTGTACACTAAATTTGGAGCAGATTACCTAAGCCGTTTAGACGTCTATAAGCGAATATTGAACAAACAAATACCACCATCACCATCCCATATATATATATATATATATATACAGTGGTGAGCTGGACCCGGTTCGCACCGGTTCGCGCGAACCGGTTGTTAAAATCTTTTTGAAAATAAGAACCGGTTGTTAACTTTTTTGCTGGACGCTGAAGAGAGCTCTCAGAAGCAGAAAGAAGTTTTTCGGTGATGAATATTATTTGTAGTGATAGAAGAGCAAGTTTAATAACTAAACACATATCATGCTTTATGATCATCAATTTGTTGGGGAAACCATTAAGCTTCTGGAACCCGTTAACATATGTCAAATCATGGATGAGAAGTCATCGATCCGCTTTAGATACCAGAGTTCGTGTATCCAAACCGACAGTTTACGGAGAAAACCAAGAAGCCATTTGGAAATTATTACCGTAATAAGTAATAATAAAGTACGTAAAAATGTTTAAATTAAAAAAAAAATAAATTTAAAAGCATAGATGTACTGATATTTATGTTTTGCCTAATAATTCATTATTGCTAAAGTTGACTGAGCAATTTAATTTTAACTATGTAGATATGATTCATCGGTTTTTATTAAATAATTCTTCTTTTCTGATTTCATTAGAAACGTCTATTTCTTTAATTAACTATACTAATTAATTGCCATGCAGTTATTAATACCTAGCTGAATCATAAAATGCAGACACTTGAAAAAGGCAAATAGCGAGATAATTAATTTAATTAAAATTGCGAAAGGGTGGGGTGGGAAGGGTTGTCAATTTTTTATTGCCGAATTCAGAATTTTTTATACAGAATCCGGTGGTTAAAATTTTGGCAGCTTAGCGAACCGGTTGTTAAAATTTTGGCAGCTCACCACTATATATATATATATATATATATATATATATATATATATATATATATATTATATATATATATAGGGTGTCCCAAAAGTCTGGACTCAGGGAATATAGCCATTATGTTTTTAAAGTGAAACAAACACCTTTCTAATGTCAGTTTTACATATTTCAGGAAAGAAAATACCCTGATAGCTCAGTATACCTATCAAGAGAAGGTGGAACTGGTATTGCTACACGTGTCTGGGACACCCTATATATATATATATATATATGTGTGTGTGTGTGTGAATTTCACAATTAAAGACGTGAAATGAATGACTAATGCAAACTTACAAGGAAAAAGAAAAATGATTCCAAGGCCTTTCGTGTATTCAGAAGTACACCTCGTCAGGGAATGAAGGGAGAAGGCGAGATGACGAAAATATATACATACAGTATGTACTGTACAACGGGACAGAAAAATAAAAAGATTAGCACATGATTAACAAGAGTTAATTAAAGGCAAAAGGTATTTTAACAGAATATTGTCAGTTTTATATATTCCCGCACTGTTATTGAAGTTATTTTTAAAATGGATAAATGCACATTCTAGAATATTCCTTTCAATTATATTTGTATTTTTAACGAGCGCTTTAGAACTATCCCACTTGATACTATGATTACCTCTATACATATGGTTAAGCAATGCATTAGAATTATTTGCTGTTCTCCACGCATATTTATGCTATTTTACCCTAATATCTAACGTTTTATCCGTCTGGCCTATATAAACTGAATTACATTGTGTACATCCGATCGAATACACACAGCCAACCACATTATCTGGACTATTCTTTATTAGGCGTGATTTAACAGTATTATTATACTTAAAGACTACGCTGATACCAATTGCTTTAAGTAAAGTCGGAAGATATTGAAAATTAACATGGTAAGGTAGGCGATAGGGCTTGGAAATCGCCGAAAAATCGCCGACGATAATCGCCGCCATTTTCCGTGACGATAATCGCGATATTGACGATATTTGATGATTGAATGAATCCATCCGTATCTACTACGTGTGTGTGACATAACATGACTGTATAAGGCATTGCTGGAACATTGTGAACATTGTGAAACGTAGTTGCATTGCTGGAACATTATGAACATTGTGAAACGTAGTTGCACTGCATGTTTATCGTTTGGTACAGTCCTTTCCTCACCTTTGAAAATGTATGAATTATGAAAATACAATCCCTTGAAAATACAATCCTTACTTTTGAAAGTGCCGGTGTCATTCTTTTCCCTACTTCTTTTGTCAATCAATACAAACAATTTAATATACTTGCAGCCCTAATCACATCATTCAATCATAGAATATAATAGCATACAACAATCAGAGTTGTTTTCGCTTTGATATTAACAGAAAAACGTTATCACGCAGTTTCACAGCTGAATTTGTCGGAAATTATAAAATTTTACATAAAAACTTGTCTATGACGATTATCGTTTTTCGAAAAATGGTGGGCGATTATCGCCAATTTTTTCCGCGGCGATCGATTATCATGATATCGGCAATTATCGCCAAGCCCTAGTAGGCGAAGGATATTTTTACGCTCAAATTCCTTTACAGTTACACTATTAGAATACCTATTCTTGGCTTTCCTAAGTAAAGGCAGTTATCTAGAAATGAAAAAGGATAACATAATTTAGTACCAATATTCATGATATTGCATAACTCAATCTAAAAATTCAGGACTGACAACTCTCAATGCTCTAAGAAACAGAGCAGAGAAAATAGAAGATTTAATAGAGGGATGATGGTCATTATTTTCTTTTTCAACCGTGAAAGTTCACGGTTGAAAAAAATGATGGAAATTTAGTAAGAATTGTGATATTACGTAGACTTTACGTAGATACAACGTTGTCCCAACGTTGAAAGTTAGTAAGGTTGTGATGTTACGAAGACTTTACGTAGATACAACGTTCTTTCAACGTTGAGATTTAGCAAGGATTATGTTGCAATCTGACGTAAAATTTGTGGTCCTAGTTACATCATTGTAATTCAAACCTTTCATTCTGTAAACCTCACCATTTTGTACATATTATATGTACAAAATACAAACACAAATTATGTTTCATATTTTTATTTCATTTTGGTACACCATCATTCTGACACAGTTTATATAGTCTGATACATTGTACAAGTCCTCATAACTGCAAACGTTTTAGTCAGCTTGGCCAGAGGCGTCATTTGGGGGGGGGGGGGGGGGGCCGTGAGGGGCGGTCGCCCCCCCAAGCTCACCAGGGGAGCCTCCAAGGCCCCCCAAATGATAGTTTCTTAAAAAAAAGGCACCTAATATTTTGTGGATTACCAATATAATGAACTGCTTACAGTTTAAAAACTTTTTAGAATAATTTGAAAATAATGACAATGAATTATGACAAAAAAATTGAAAACTCTGTAACGCCTGACTCTGACGTCATAGTAAACAAAAAACAAATGAACGCAGGAGCATCGGAGTTTGTGATTTATTGCTTAACTTAATAATTTGATAGTTAACTGTAAATAACCAGTCTAGCTGATACCATTTAATCATTCTTGTTTATATTAATTTGATTATAAAGTAAATTGTGAGTAGCACTTAATAAATTTTGACATGCCTTCTAACTGCCTTCTTTCCCCCATCCCCCCCAAGCCAACTTGAAATGACGCCCCTGATCTTGGCCAGCCTGTTCTGACTCCAGATCATCCCGATCCATCACTGGTCTGGAACTGTTTCTCTTAGAGGCAGGCCCCTATAAACAAATAAATATTTATAAGACATGAAGAGAAAACAAAAAAGCAATGAAAGATTTTTTAGGACATTAACTAGCAACCCTTAGGGCTGTTCAATTTAAAAATATCATGGGGTTTTGGGACTGATGCAAAATTAAATTGTGGGGGGTACAGGGGTTAGAAGAAATCAATTGAAGGGGATGGGGTTGACACCAGGGAGTGTAAAATAATACATGCCATTCTCAAAATTAAATTCAGATGGGGAATACAAAGAAGTCTCAAAAAGGTTTTCAGGTCCATCCCCCTACCATTACATGTTTAAATGGAACAGCCAGTACATAAACAATTTGCATGCCAACGGCGAATGCGGTTCTTATAATGTAGCCTAAGCTAAATTAATTTTTGGAGGATAGCCTGCAGGTGAAGTCGGCCCTTGATGACTTCGGCCCAGTGATTTCGGTCCACTTGCAGCAGTGATTCAAACCTAACCTAACTTACCCAACTAACCTAAGCTAAACTAAGCTGATCAGAAATTGAGTAAGTCTGTAAGAACATGTTCATTTCTGAAAGTTGCGAGGAGACTTCCTTATATTATGTGGTCAATTTAGGGTTATAACTTTTAGACTTTTTTTCAAATAAAAGATCTCCTGTATCATAAATCGATGAACTTTTGCTTAAAAACAATGAAAAAGACCATAATTCCTCTCAGTTTTTAAAAAGGTCACCCCCAAATCAAAAGTTTGAATCACCATAACCATATATTTACGTTACTACTCATAAGTATATAAATATATTATTATTAGAGGGCGGACTTTTAGGTTTTAACCTAAAAAATATTTTCGAATTTTCAGTACGCTAATATATCGTGAGATCGCCCGAAAAATCACTTCCGGTGCTCAAATTCGATGACTAATATCAATCCACCCATACAAGAAAATTCTAGAACACGACATTGTTCTTCATGCACTCGCAAATTGTATAAAAGCACGAAATGAAATCAACCGAATCACTTGTGTCCAGTATTGCGCAAGTTACTCAACTGTTCAGTTCAACTCAACTTCAGGTAAGCTTTTATTATTTGTAATATGTTCGCTTAATTAAAAAACGTAGCGAAATGTGGAATTCGCTTCTGCACTCTTGAACATTCCAGAACATTTTTAAAATTTATTAACCATAATAATTTGTTGAATTTTTCTTCCATTTTAACACGTAAACAAAAGCGTATCCAGAATGTTTTGTAGAGGGGAGTCAAACTCAAAAATATATAGAGGCCAAAATATTTGGTGATAAATATTTTCGTGAGACGTTCTATGGATGTTCTAAAAATATTTTCCAAAATTTTATCACCTAAAAAATAAATATTTGGTCATATTTTTTCACCTAAAAATCCGCCCTCTAATTATTATATTATTTCTATATATTATATTAATATTATATATATAATATATATATAAACAAACAAACAAATCAACTTAATACCTTTTTATATCTGTTTCAGAAGCAATATAATGTCACACAAGAAAAATGATACTACCATACAGAAGAACAAGGATATCTGGACCAATAATCTGGTGAGATTCCAGCAGTCACATAGAAGAAGAGGAAGTGTGCCTTTAGAAGAATCTTCACTAGAAGAAAAATGAAGAATGCCACTCCAAATCCAAATCATTGGACGGTACCAGTTTCTTGGAACAGAAATCAAAGGAAGAAAGGAGCGAATAGTGGAAATTTCCAAAGAAGTTACAAAATTATGGAAGAATAAATTGAATTTTCCGCATGTGTCAGATCAAGTAATACGAGCAAAGCTTGACAAGGTGATGAAGACTTATGATGAATGTGTCAGGAGGGAAAATATGATGCCCTGAATGAACTTTTTGATATCACTAAAGTAAATGGCCAATGGTTATCCTCGGAAGACAAACGACTGTACCACCTTCAAGTGGAAAGCAAAGGAGAAGTGGGGTACTCTACAGGTCAAGTTGCAAGTGAAGAAACGATTCACCCTTCAAAGAGACGAAAATTGCCTGCTGAATCAGCATCAACATCTTACAATCATGTATCTGGTGGTAGTGGTACTGAATCTGAAGAGAACGAGCATGAAGATGAAGATGAGAGTATTACTCCACCAACCAGAAGACATAACAAAAGTAAAGTTGCAACCAACTTGATGACATCCACAGGAGTATCAACAAGTAACGCCGCTAAAATATGCAAACAGTTGTCACTTGATGGTATTGACATTCCAACACCAAGTCAAGCAGCAATTTACAAGTCAGCATACAAAGAGGCTGCTAAATTGAAGGAGGAAATGATTGAAAATTTACAGATGGAAGAGTGGTCTTTACATTTTGATGGAAAGCGCATTGAGGAAAATGAGTATCAAGTAGTGGTACTTAAAAATGAAAGAACCGAAGTAAAATTGGATGCATTGCGTCTGAAAGATGGCAAGGCTGAAACTATTGCTGAAGGAATTGCAAAAGTTATTGATGAATACACCTTATGGAATGCAATAAAGATGATCGTTGCTGATACAACAAGTGTTAACACTGGGAAAAAGAGTGGAGTTGTTGTCAAATTGCAACGAATGTTCTCAGAGAAGGGTATCTGCAAACCACAATTTATCAGTTGTCAGCATCACATTCTGGACAGGATTCTCCGTTTGGTAATGGACGAAGATCTTGGTGCTAACACCAGTTCTCCAAACATCGAATATCCATTTGTATCCCAACTGGTGAAGAATTATGAGGAACTAAAGGCACAGTTTGTTAATGGAACAGAAGAGGTCCTCGAGAAATCAGGATGGAGAGATGATATTAAGTTTTTGTACCATCTAACACGGGTGTTTAGATTCTTTGAAGAAAAAGGGAATTTTCCTTTGATTAACTTTCAGAAAATTCCAAACATCAGCAATGCGAGGTGGCATTCAAGAGCCATTCTAGCTATCCTTGCATTTATTCTTATACCTACAACAAGGAAGACTTTGGAGAAGGTATGCAGATTCATTTCATACAACTGGGCAGAATATTGGTTTACTAATCAGATGTACAATGAAAATGACTTCAAGAACTTGTCAGAAATATTGAAACCTTACAAAAAAGCATTGAACTCATTGGAAAATCACTGGAAGCAGGAGCCATCCCCACTCAAGATACCAAGAAGTAATCAGTGTGCAGAACGTGCAATTAAAGTTATGCAGGAACTGTATGCTGCCTGCAGAAACAAAAACAAACTGCAACTTCGGTTTATTCTAAGCAATAAGCAGTAATATATGTACAAGTATTATAACGATTATGTTGTGAGTTCTTTTATTATATTACATGGAATATGCAATAAAGTTACGTATGCAATAATCGATTTTTTGATTTCGGGGTGACCTTTTCTAAAAAGATATTAAAATGAAAGTTCATTTCTTTGTTTTTAGGCAAAGTTCATCGAATTAAAGTACAGGAATATTAGGTTGTAAAAAAGTTATAACCCTAGTGGTCATGCCTTTTCTGATAATACAGTATATACAGGACATTTATCTTTGAGTTATGAAGTCAGACAACGCATAACTTACTGATATTGAAGAGAATTGCGAAAACAAATGACGGAAGCAAGCGCTCTGTCTCAGCTGGCCCTCTTGTTTACAGTTTGCAGTAGTGTTGCCAGATCAGATATGAAATATCGTACCCAAACCCTAAAACTGTTGTATATTTCTAAAAACCTACACTCAAAGCCATGGGCGTAGGAGGCGGGGGGTCTGGCGGGTTTTGGACCCCCAACCATCCTTTGTGTCGGGTCCATCACATCATGTCAATGAGAGAAAAATTAAAAAGGGAGGAAAACAGGATTAGAAGGCAAAACTGTGAATTGAAATTATTTAACAAATTAATTTTATTTGATCACTTGTATGGTTGTATACACCTGTACAGTTGTCTTGTCTTGTATGCATCTGATTTTAAATACATAAAATTGAAGAGTAATTTACATAATAGCATCAGTGTAATTTATATTACTGTATTTTTCTCATACTTGATGAAAAAGTAGAGTTTTGGTGTATAGCTTGCATATCGCTTTCACTTTTCCAATCACCTTAAATAATCTTCCTTATTTTTTATTTCAGATTTACTTTTATAGCTTTCAGTTGGAAAACAAAATGTCTCAAAAAATTAACTTACGAAACGACAACATAGCAGCAGGTTTACATACTACGACAGTGTCGTAGTATGTAAACCTAGATACTGTATCCATATCAAGTGGTAGTATTATAGTATTAGATGATTAGAGCCATTGAAGCTATTGTTCGCTTTGCATTAAATTAGATATAAGAAGTATTTATTTTTGTTTTAATCCGAATTTTGTATTGTAGACAAGCTTAACACACGTTAACTGTAAGTAATATTGTTTACCTAGCAGATACACAACAAATAATAATAAGTACATGACATAATACTATGGTTTATGTAACCCCAAATTAACATATTTATAAAAATTTATCTTTATCTTCCTACAAATACTACTACCAAAAAGTGGAAGTATACATTTTTAACACTCCACAGTCCACAGCATCATTTTTTATGGCTTGGCCCTTTCATTTTCGCTCAGCCCTACACTAGAAAAATTCCTGCAGACGCTAGTGTGCTAGCTCAATAATTTTTTTTTAGGTTATGGAAATGTCGGTCTGAAGCTCTGAGCAACATCTTTCTTGTCGGGTCCAAACACCTGGACCCCCAAGAGACTAATTATCCCGTACGCCCATGCTCAAAGCTCACCACGAACTGGCGAGAAGGGATTCCAAATTTTAGTACTTAAATTAGTAGAAATAGTAACTATATTAATTACATTAATTCATGTACTGCAACAATAGGTAAATTACATTATTATTACAAGTAAATTTACATGTACTTTCGAAAATTATGTTTCTAATTAATCACAGAGGATAGAATTTGGTCCAACAAAGGCGCCCTATTTGAAATAGTAGTATGCCGTATGTAACTCCTTTACAATTTTGTAACAAAGAATAATGTAATACGAAACCACATGCTGTGGATATAAAACCTTACGTGCAGACAACGTCTATGCTACGTACAAAAATTACGTCAGAAGTTTACTTGTACTTCACGTGTATACAACGTCATTATACAACGTTGTATCAACGTTGCAATATAACGTTTAAGTTTTACGTTGTGACTACGTCAGTACAACGTCAATTTCTGACATGACCAAGATTCAACCAGGATACAACGTTGTATTTACGTAGTGTGTTTACTGGAAACTGACGGAAATTGCACAAAACGGGTGCGGATTTGGATATTCTTTGAACTGTGATGACACGAAGCATTGTTGTTTTCAATGGTAATGAACTACGTCCGGAAGCCTCGTTAGTACACTGATCTCATCTGCCTGGCAATGCTGCTGTAAACTACTCGTACGCTGAAATGGGTGTATAGCGGAATGATTTGAAAAATGTTAAACTTTTCATCTTGCTTCCAATTAAGCTGAAAAAAAAATAGTAAAAAAAAATAGTAAAAAAAAAAAGGTAGTCAAAAAAAAGTTAGTCAAAAAAAAGTAAAAAAAAATAGTAAAAAAAAAAAAAAAAAAAAAAAAAAAAAAATAATATAATATATATACAGTATATATATATATACAGTATATATATATATATATATATATATATATATATATTATATAGCCTCATATTAGCCAAGTGAGGTGATGCTGATTAATTTAGTGTTAATGACTAATTGATGTAATGATTGATTGTTAATGACAGGCTAGGTCAACAATTTATGATGTCCTACGGTGTCACCGGTTTGACGGTGGCTAATGGAGTAGGCCTACTATAATTATCATACTTCTGAGTGATACGAATTGATTCGAGGTCACCAGCTTGGATTACACCCAAGCAAATATTGTTTAGGTTAGAAAAATTACCTTATGGTTTTGAGTTTAATTAAGAAAATAAATCATTTATTTGTTCACAGTGATTAACATGACAAAAGTATTTACGGTGATTAACAATTATACATAACGGCATTTATAGTATGCTAAATATGACAGGATTAGCAAATGAGGAAATGGTTATAGAGATTATTGTTAAGTAATACACTCGTTTATGGTAGGCTATTGGTATGCAAAATGGAACATTGAATAAATGATGCAGCCTAAGAATGCTTGGAAGAAATGCCCGTAAGTTGGTACACTGTAAATGGATTAGGACTTTATTTAGGTAGGCTAAAGTTATGCATAAATGGAACATTGAATGGGCCTAGTAATGATATAAAGAATGCACGTGCGTTTAGTACACGGTAAGTGGATTCGACCGTCAATAATGAAATGCTTAAATAAATCACATAAATAAACGGATGCAAGGTATTTATGGATTACATGAATGAACACAATAGCAGGATGGTACACGATTATGGTAATGGAATGACACTTGAACTGGGCCTACTGCATGTTTAACGAGAGTTAGTTAGAACGCTTATGGAAACACTTTGGGAGTATAGCCTACCGTTCTGCGCAGGCTGATGTAGGCTTCACGAGTTACTTAGAAAAGATGCACTTAGCTTACCGAGATGTCGAATACCTCTGGTGAAGAAGTGTTGAAGGTGGACCTATTACTGCGGGCCCGAGGCGTCGTTGACCGTCCGGTATGTTGCACGTCGAGGATGACCTTGTAGTGGTGTAGGCCCTTGGTGACAGTGAAACCGTTCGCGGGCCTACTGATTTGTTGAAACGGCGCCGAACGACTTGAGGTGAAGGACGAGTTAAACGAGAGGCAGAAGGATGTCTCCTCGAGGGTTGATTCGCTCTGCGCATCGCTGAGAGGCCGCTTGAAGGGCGGCGACCGGCTGAGATCGAACGGCGCTGGGTTCCGAAGAAGTGCTTCTGTAGGCTGACGGCGGAAGGTCTTACTTGACGATAGATCGGAAGCTTTGAAGGAACAGGAGGCCGCTCTCCGGCGAAGGCCGGAGAGCGGGTGGCGTGAGGAGTTTGCTGCTGACGAAGGTTGCGAACAAGACGAGGAAATGACAAGCGAAAAGTGTGTTGTTTGTTTTTTCTGTTTAAGGTGCTTCAACCCTGCTGGATTATTGACACCATTTTTTTTTTTTTTTTTTTTTTTTTTTTTTTTTTACTCCCCGAAGGAAGATTGCAAAATATTTTATAAAAGTGAGCGAGTGTATCAGTGGACCCTCACTTATATAACCTCTGAGACGCGGAGTTACGCGCCATCTCTGAGACGCCTCCTACCCGTTCTTTGTTGCTAAGTGGCTAGCGTTATTTTTGATTCCTTGAAAACACGTGCGTCTTTCGCTTCCATATAGGGTTGCCAAGTGTCCTTTATTTCAAAGGACAGTTCTTTATTTCAGCTCAAGTGTCCTTGTCCTTTGATAAACTCGGAAAGGAAGCCATATGTCCTTTAATTCAGTAATTGACTCAAAATTTTATTCATCACTAAAAATTTGAGACGGAGATGTTTTCAAACTTAATTAATTCGTTAATCGGGAGAAGTGAGATTCAACATTCAGATGTGATTTCTAGTAAATCAGAGTTGGCAATCCTGCCCCCATTGCCCGTTGCCATTGTCATCCTTGCTGGAGAGGAACGAGGAAAGCATCGCCCGCTAACATATTTTTTGTGCTTTGCCAAATTGCCATATTAAATCGGCTTCATGAGTTTTTGACGTGATTCTATTTTTTATGAGTTGAAGAATATCTTCAGATGAATACATAGGTAAGAATACTTAATTATATACTAGGTTTCCCTCTCTTAGAAAGTTAGAAAACATTATTTTACGTGTCGCGCTACTGAAAGTTAAGGCTTGTTCGTGTCTAATTTTTTTTCTAATAACCTTATGCACAGTGGTGAGCTGCCAAAATTTTAACAACCGGTTCGCTAAGCTGCCAAAATTTTAACCACCGGATTCTGTATAAAAAATTCTGAATTCGGCAATAAAAAATTGACAACCCTTCCCACCCACCCTTTCGCAATTTTAATTAAATTAATTATCTCGCTATTTGCCTTTTTCAAGTGTCTGCATTTTATGATTCAGCTAGGTATTAATAACTGCATGACAATTAATTAGTATATTTAATTAGAGAAATAGACGTTTCTAATGAAATCAGAAAAGAAGAATTATTTAATAAAAACCGATGAATCATATTATCTACATAGTTAAAATTAAATTGCTCAGTCAACTTTAGCAATAATGAATTATTAGGCAAAACATAAATATCAGTACATCTATGCTTTTAAATTTTTTTTTTTTAAATTTAAACATTTTTACGTACCTTATTATTACTTATTACGGTAATAATTTCCAAATGGCTTCTTGGTTTTCTCCGTAAACTGTCGTTTTGGATACACGAACTCTGGTATCTAAAGCGGATCGATGACTTCTCATCCATGATTTGACATATGTTAACGGGTTCCAGAAGCTTAATGGTTTCCCCAACAAATTGATGATCATAAAGCATGATATGTGTTTAGTTGTTAAACTTGCTCTTCTATCACTACAAATAATATTCATCACCGAAAAACCTCTTTCTGCTTCTGAGAGCTCTCTTCAGCGTCCAGCAAAAAAGTTAACAACCGGTTCTTATTTTCAAAAAGATTTTAACAACCGGTTCGCGCGAACCGGTGCGAACCGGATCCAGCTCACCACTGCTTATGCACAGGGTTGCCAGATGCAAACCTAAGTGATAAGCCAAACTATGCACGAAAAAAAGCCAAATAATTTTAAGTATAGATCACATTCTCACATTACATGAAAAGCTCCAGATCCTCTTCAGCAGTGTCCTTCACATTAGAACAAGTAGCCTCGACACGATATACTTTTCGTGATTTGAGAGGTTACTCATTCGTGGAGCAATATTGCAATGACAAAGTTTGCAATAAGCTGAATCTGAGCCATCAACAGACTTTTTCACCCAAACAAACGTTTCTTCCCACTTACTCTTGTATTTACGGCTGCTGTCGTACGATAGCTTCCACTTTGATGACATGGTTGTAGAACAAAAACAAAATTTACATAAACTAGAACTTTAACTAAACTGGTTCACTCGAATGATAGCCAAGTTTTACCGCCTACACACGCACGACGCACAGTACCGATCCGCACCGATGCTAAGTGTTGACTGCTTTCCCGCCCGCACCCCGCGTCCCGGCATCCGTTCCGTTTGAACAAGTATCAAACGTGTATGAATCTCGAATGTAACGCCACGGACAAGACTAGATTCACTATACACGTTTGGTACAAGGAAAAAAACACGTGCTAAAAGAGGCTAAACAGTATAACTGATATTATAAAGGCAAAAATAAAAAAAGATCCTGGAAAAAGCCCAAAAATCAAACTGATACTATAAAACCAAGCAAGTTGAAAAAAGCCAATAAAAAGCCAAAAAAGCCAAATTGATATTATAAAGCCAAGCAAGTTGAAAAAAAGCCAAATTTATGGAATTTGGCTTTAAAAAAGCCAATGTGGCAACCCTGCTTATGCATTACCGCGTTCACTCATTACGCATGTATTAGCGCCTTTTTTAGAAAAATTCACGAGAGACTTTTTTTTAGTGATTTTTTAGAAAAAAGACCAAAAAACAAAAATATTTCCAATTTCTTTACTAATATTATACAAATTATACAATGCAACAAAAATCTGACCACAGAAATGGCAGGAATAAAATAAAATAGCTACCCATAATAAAACGTTCTCTCTCTAGAGTGCTATTCAAAGAAAACTGAGTTCTAATATGTCATAAAAGTTTTAGCCTAGTACCCTAGTTTATTGAGAGAGAATTTTGTAATACTTAGCACATAAAAAGAGCAGAAGTGGGACCTATCTTGTAAAAAATATTGCACAAGTAAATTTTTATCATGATAAGCAATGGAATATACGGTAGCGTGCAAGTGTCCTTTATTCAAGATCTGTTGATTTGGCAACTCTACTTCCATGGCTGTACTAAGAAGAAATACCATTCCGTAGTGAGACTGATGAGGCCACTCCGAGTTTCTGGCGCCTGACCTGGTATGTCGTGGAGTTTCTGACGCAGGAAGGAGTGAAAGGTCGTCTCGGAGCGGGGAGATGGTCAGAGGAGGAGGAGGCGTTGCTGTATAGGGTGGGGGTCCGCAGGAGGATGGGGTTGGGGGTACGGCAGGAATGCGGAGCAAAGGAGGGCAAACGGAGGAAACGAGAGGGCGCAGGGGGAACTGTGTTGAGTTCGAATGCGATGCCAAAAAAACTCGTCGCGTGGCTGTTCTCGTTGAAGTCGCTCCTGCCGAAGGGGGAGAAAAAACGTCGTTCAAGTACCCAAGCAGGAGTAGTAAATCCACGGAATGATGCAAAGAGACAGCTGAAGAAGGCAGGGGATCGCCAACCCTGTGCCTGAAGTGTCTGTTTTGCAGTACGGCCATTTTGTTGCGTGGATGCGTGTGAGTGCGTGCTTGTTTACTTGAAGGAATGTTTTCCTGTTTTGGCCTTCCCGTAGGAATGGGAAGAGAAACACGTCGTGCTTGAGGAAGAATTCGCTGGTGCAATAGGACGCGTCGTCATGTTTCTGCCAAAATTTAACGTACAACGGCCGAAAAAGGGACCGTTGAATATTTTTGGACGAGGTGGTGACGAAAGAATGCGCCGTTTGAAGCGAATTTGGGACTTACTGCAGCGCTGTGGGGGTGGGGGTGAGTGTTGTCCTGAGATGCTCAGTGGTGAGTTCTGTGAGTCCCTCCACGATCCGTGTGATGGCGGGGCAGGACCCAATGCCAGTGGTTATATGATTAACAATTATATAACGGCATTTATTACTATGCTAACGAATGATTGATGTTTAGCACATGAGGAAATGGTTATACAGCTTAATTGTTAATATATAGATAGGCTAATAAGTTGTGCACGAAAGGAAACGCGAATCACGGTATTTGATACAACACTATGAATATGAATAGGAAATAAGCCTACTGCGGTTTGTATGAGAGAGTTAATTTGATGCACAATTGATAATTAACCGAAAATATCACCATAACAGGGTGATACACAATTACGGTATTAGAATGACACTGATTAAGAATAGGCCTACTGTGTGTTTAACAAGAGTCAGTTAGAACGCTTATGGAACATTTTGATATGGCCTAGAAAATGTGGTTCTGTGGGTACTCTGTGTAGGCTTCACGAGAGTTGCTTAGAAAAGATGCACTGAGCTTACCGAGATTGTCGAAAATACCTCTTGAGATGAAGTGTTGCTTGTTTTTTTTTATTCCTTGAAAACACGTGCGTCTTTCGCTTCCATGTGATTCTAAGATGTTTGAGAATGGCGGGGAAAATATTCCTTTGGCTGTTCTTTGTCTGTTTTTCTGTCCGTTTCTTCTTTTTCACTACATGTATATATATATAACACACACACGTGTGTAATATATATATATATATATATATATATACATTTAACTGCAATGACCGCGCAGTATATTAACGTATAGAAACGACGTAAGTATAGAGGAGTGTTCTGCACACGAGGAAGAGAAATAACAAACAAATGAAAAATAAGGCACCCGCCCGGGAATCGAACCCAGGATCTTCCGATTGCCGGTCAGACGTGCTAACCACTACACTACGGAGCCACGATAGTCAGAAGTTGTAATTCTCCTACATAGGGCAGAAACCAATGCCTTGAGAGGGCACCCTCGCAAATCGTGAATATGTACATTTAACTGCAATGACCGCGCAGTATATTAACGTATAGAAACGACGTAAGTATAGAGGAGTGTTCTGCACACGAGGAAGAGAAATAACAAACAAATGAAAAATAAGGCACCCGCCCTGGAATCGAACCCAGGATCTTCCGATTGCCGGTGCCCTCTGAAGGCATTGGTTTCTGCCCTATGTAGGAGAATTACAACTTCTGACTATCGTGGCTCCGTAGTGTAGTGGTTAGCACGTCTGACCGGCAATCGGAAGATCCTGGGTTCGATTCCCGGGCGGGTGCCTTATTTTTCATTTGTTTGTTATTTCTCTTCCTCGTATGCAGAACACTCCTCTATACTTACGTCGTTTCTATACGTTAATATACTGCGCGGTCATTGCAGTTAAATGTACATATTCACGATTTGCGAGGTGCCCTCTCAAGGCATTGGTTTCTGCCCTATGTAGGAGAATTACAACTTCTGACTATCGTGGCTCCGTAGTGTAGTGGTTAGCACGTCTGACCGGCAATCGGAAGATCCTGGGTTCGATTCCCGGGCGGGTGCCTTATTTTTCATTTGTTTGTTATTTCTCTTCCTCGTATGCAGAACACTCCTCTATACTTACGTCGTTTCTATACGTTAATATACTGCGCGGTCATTGCAGTTAAATGTACATATTCACGATTTGCGAGGGTGCCCTCTCAAGGCATTGGTTTCTGCCCTATGTAGGAGAATTTTTGTTTGGCTTCCTTTATAACATCCACAAGATGCAGACAATGACAACGAAGGAAGTAATGGATGATTGTTTAACACTAGAAAAAGCTTTACAACATGGTGATAATAAAGATATTGATGCTGAAGATATGTGTAGTGAATTACAAGTCATTGAAAGAAGGGTGGAGAAGAGTGCATCCCCACAAGACATTCTGAAATTTATATGCAAACAAAAGCTGACAGATAGTGTTCCAAATGTATTTATTGCTTTACGTATTCTCTTAACACTCCCTGCATCTGTGGCCAGTGGTGAGCGAAGTTTTTCCAAACTAAAATTAATAAAAATGTATTTACGCTCAACCATGACGCAAGAAAGACTTGGGCTTTCTGCTCTGTCAATAGAATATGAAATGGCTGAGAAACTGGACTTGAAACAACTTGTTCGCACATTTGCCAGAACAAAAGCACGAAAAGTTAAAATTTTGATGGAACTGAACTTCATGGGTCATGATATAATTAGAATACAATTTTAAGCTTTATTTTGAAGTAGGTAATCAATGAAAAACACAAACATAATGTAATCATGTAGCTAGCTTCTTTAACCTATTATTATTACAGTATTAAATAATTTTATTATTGTTATATAAAAGCAGTGAAAAAAATAATGGGATACAATTTATGTTTATATATTATTTTCAAAGAACCTAAAAAAAAAGAAAAAAATATGTAACAAATATTTTTTAACCTTAGTATCCATATCTGTTAACGAAGAATTGCTGTAGCTGTTTGCACAATGTTGTAGCAGTAGCAGAAAACTGAATCATCACCAGCTGAACTATTGATACAATATTGTACGCTATATATTATAAGCCACTGTTCCGGTATTCAGCAAGCAGTCATAACTGCAGAGCTCAGTAAGACTGGTACTGACCAAGGTAATCCCCAGGTCATAAAGCTTGTTAATCCATGGCAGGTGTGGACCTCACATCGGCCGGCTAGGGCCCGGGTATTCCCACAGGTCATAAGCCTAGCTCATCTGGGGTCAGACGTGGTTGATAGGTTACCGCTAATTATTGATCACCTGGTGGAAACGTTCAGAGGCCAACCCATCTATACAATCTTAAAGGTTCTTTAATACTACTAAGTACTATTGAAAGTCCTTCCATCAAGTTCCGTGTTTGGCAGAATTAAATATACTAATCTTTTTTCTTATAGTAAAATTAATAACAAATGAGAGCATTGTAAATCATTCTTATTATTTCGTTGTAAATTTATAATTATAGTGTACATAATTTAGGTAAACCTAAATAACATCTTATGTAGGTTAAGTGCTATACACAGCAGACAAGCATATCCTTAAAAATGACAAAAAAGTCTGAAAACTTGAGTGTAATTCCATTTATGTTTCATATGTAACTACAGATGTATGGTAATACAGTTCTCTCATGCCTCGAAAGAGATAAATTGTAGAAGATATTATTATTATACATATTATATTATTAACAGAAATTTGTGTTTTATTTACATTTTATTCACTGACTTTCTGTGATAATAATTATATATATATGGAATTATTTGCATGAATGAAAATATGAAGCCACAAGATGAAAATGTATCATACATGTTATCAACGGTTTTTCGAGTTGCAGAAACAATATAGTAGCTAATAGCGTTCCTACAATACCTTATCAAAACTTATTGGGCGGGGGCGCACACTGAAGGGCTTGCCTAGGCCGCCGAATACCCTGGCGCCGGCCCTGTATATTTGGGTGGTCCACAGAAGGGGGGAAATTTTTGTGTGCTCATAGCCCAAACGTACCAACTAGATGAGAAACTAGCGCACGTGAATTTTTTTTAAATTAATGAATATTTAGGATATGCACACGGCTGCCATTTTTAATGCCCTGTAATGCTCGACTCTGATGTGGCCTATATAGCAGGCATAACTCGGAACGTAAAAAAAAAATTGCGCAATTCGCCCAGTTTCTAATTCCAAATTACGTTCCTAATTAACTAATTAATTAAGTTTACAGTTGGCAACTTTTATTTTTTAACATACTACGATTTGGCATCGCATTTCAAATACTAACGGTTTTCCTCAGTTACTCTTCCGGCAAGAATCGGATAGGGTGTATTAAGTGTTCACGCATCACTGGGAATCATTTATCTTAGCTTGCTTTTTAATGACTCAGGTGAATATTTAATTAATTAATATTTAATTAATATTTAATTAATAACTAATTAATTAATATAATATTTAATTAAGGTGAATATATATTATATAGCGTTATAAATTGCTATGACGCTTAAAGTTGCTATATTACTTTTGCGTTATTATTTTTGGTTTATGTTGAATAATAATTTTTTTCTGGAAAGAGATGTACATTAGTGCAAGTTTAGTGCTAAAAAGTAACGTTAAAACTGTGTATGCTTAAAATTGCTATATTTTCTATTGCGTTATAAATTGCTATGACGTTTAAAGTTGCTATTTTACTGTTGCGTTATTGTTTTATGTTAAATAATAATTTTTGCCGAAATGTTAGTGTGTGACTTTAAAAGTCTACATGTTTGAAGTTGCTGTATTTTTATATTATTTTCATAGTAATAAAAAACATGAATTTTTGGTTTCTCTTTCTAGGTTGTGATGATGGCAACTGCACTGCGTAAGAAAACAACTATCTACTTGATTGGCGGCACCATCGAAGCGATTCCTAAGTCCCGTCTGCCTACTCTTAAGCAAGTTCTCCAACGTTATTTTCATCTAAAAATGAGTGAGCCAACTCCTACGAAAAACGAGTGCATCAATATGGTGGTGAAGGAAACCATGGATATCTTGGGAATGGCCCGCATCTCTACTCAAGAGGAGTGGAATATCAAACGAACCCTGAATAGAATCCTGTCCACTTCGGAGAAGTTGAAAAAGGTTCCAACAGGAGAAGTAAGCCACAAATACAGAAGGAACAAGAGTTCTCAAACAATCTTGAAAAGCTCTTCAACATTAAGCATCATGATGTGGAAAGACTGATCCGGATAGAGGAAGACAGAGTCTTCTTGAAAGACCAAGAGAGGGAACGCAAGTTTCACATGGGACGAGTCGACGAAGCCCTGGCTAAGAAAGAAATGAAACGGAAGTATTTTAAGAAGGCCAGAGCAAAAGGAAGTAGCAGAGAAGCAGATGCGTGAAGAGCAAGAGATCGTTCAGCTGGAGTCAACCAGCACCTCTTCTGATGATGAAGGCCCTCGTTCATTTCCGAAGATGCCTCGAGTTGGAATGGATCCCCATTTTCAGGTCCCTGGCCCGTCAAATGCAGCTCCTCGTCCTGCACCTCAAACGAGGCCTAAGAACTTCATGCCCCCTGGTCTCGCTGCCGCCCTGAATAGAACCAACACCAGCGATCGTGAGGCAGTTCACATCGCGGCAGCTACTGTGAAAAGCCTTGGAGGGAACATTGATGAACTGGCCATCAGTCGCTCCACATTTAGGAGAACCCGTATGCGGCATCGCAGTGACCACATCAGTTCTGTGAAACAAGCTGTCTCATCTTCTGGCGCCAATACTGGAATTGTTGTTCATTGGGACGGGAAATTCCTTTCATTCCTCACAGAAAATGATTACGTCGATCGTCTCCCAGTACTGATCTCTGGAAAGGATGTTTCGTCATCGTCAGAGGAGAACATCCAACTCCTGGGTCTTCTGAAGCTCGCATGTGGAACAGGAATGGCGCAAGCAGACGCCGTGGTTGAGGCCTTGAAGGATTGGAAGGTCGAAGACCGAGACGTCGCCATGAGCTTTGATACGACTGCAAGCAATACGGGTCATACTGGTGGCGCTTGCACTCTGATTGAACAGCGACTGGGAAGAAATTTACTCCACCTTGCTTGCAGACACCATATCTTGGAGATGTCTTCAAGACAGTTCATGGATCGTCCAGCGGTCCGGAGGTTCTCCTATTTCAACGATTCCAAAAGAATTGGCAGCGGATCAGTCAAGCAAATTTCAAGACTGGAATGATGGACGACCACGTCAGTGCAGTTTTCAAAGAGAACCCTGAATGGGTACAAGAAGCTCTCGACTACTACATAAAAGCTCTTGAGTGTACGCAACCCCGCGACGACTACCGCCGACTCCTGGAACTTAGCGTAGTCTTCTAGGTGAGACACCTCCCCGAAGGATTGGATTTGGACAGCCTGGCCCCATACACCGCGGCCGCTTAGGGCCCCGCTGCTACTAGGGGGCCCCTAGACAGGCTCCCAGGTCATAGCTCAGTGGGCAAGAATAGGAATATAGTTGAAGTTATTATTAATATTATTATTATTATCCTTATTATTATTATTATCCTTATTAATTAAAGTTTTTGTATGAGACAAATGTGATAAAACGGAGACAAACGAAACGTTTTGGTCGTTGTGTGTAAATAACTATTGTGAGATCTTATTTCTATACTATTTAACTGTATTCTTACTATATGTTTATACTTTCCTAAATGCTTAATTTTTCTAGTATTGTAAAACATTATTATTATTATCATCATCATCATCATGATTATTATTATTTAGCAGATTAGTTGTGGTTAACTAGATGTGACTTCGTGCATCTTGGAAAATGAAACGACATTATCCATCAGGAGCTGAAAAACGGAAAAAGAAGAAAATAGAGAAGTTTTCCAGTAGCACAGGTGAGATGTGCCACTTGTATATTCTTATGATTACAGTTCAGGCAACTAGGTTAGGTAGACCATCAAGCTAGGCAAGTGCTCAGGAATCGTGTAGAGTAAGCTAGTCTCTGTAATATTTATAATATTTCGAAATGTGAAATTTAATGGATCACATCACCTCAAATTCTGTTCACAGATCAATTATCAAACAAGATAAGGAAGAGTATTTTAGCAAAATCTAACAGAATATGTAATGTTATGTTCTTCTCAGGAGCACTACTGAAATATTTTGAAAAGCCATCCTCAGCAAAGCCTGATGAGCATCATGAGCCAACAGCAGGACCATCCTCTATGCAACCTCAAACACCAGTAGAAGTAGAGCCTGATGAACCAACAAGTGGCCCATCTTCTGTTCAGCTTCAAACACCACACACAGGCATTTCTACTGAGCAACAAGAACCAAGATCTGCTCCACCGCTTGATCCGTATGACTGGCCAGTTGTCCTGTCAGATGCCTTGAAGACAGATCTGGTGTCTCGAGGACCATTTCAAATCAGTCCAGATTTCACATTCCCTAAAAGAGAGGACGGTAGAAGCTTTCATCACCATTACATGTACAGAACATTAATTAATGGGGAAAAAATAAAGCGAAGCTGGCTGATGTACTGCTGATGGCTGCAAGTTGTTTTCAAGGAAGTGGTACAAACTAATTACGGATGGACTTTCAGACTGGTTAAACGTTGGTTCGCTTCTGAAAGGCCATGAAAATAGTTCAGATCATGCAGATAACATGGCAACATGGAAGGATCTGGAACTGCGGCTAAAAACTGGGAGGACCATTGACCAAACTGAAATGTCATTAATGGAGGTAGAGCGAAGACGCTGACGAGATGTTCTCACACGCGTCTTGTAAGTATAATCCAATCACTGGCGTCTGGCAGAGAGAAACCTTGCTTTCAGGGGGTCTTCCTCTACATTGTACAATCGAGACAATGGCAACTTCTTGAAGGAGGTTGAGCTGCTTGCCAAATTTAATCCAGTGGTGAAACAACACATCAGCAGAGTCGAAAGTGACCAATATAGTCATTCAAGTTACCTAGGAAACATCATTCAAAATGAGCTCATTGGGTCCATTAGTGGGAAGATCTTGGATGCCATTGTTGCAGAAATAAAACAAGCTAAATATTACTCACTCATTTTAGACTGCACTCCAGACATAAGCCACCAAGAACAGATGTCGATTACACTGGTCAACACTCATTTTATTGCCAATCATATTAGAGTGATTTTGGGGTAACTTTGTGGTGCTGATTCCGAATATGACATCGGTTTTGCTACATTGGCTCTAATTTATGAGATAATTGGTACCCCATTGAAACACGTAAAAATGCAAAAAATTTAATGTTCAGGCGGAGCCTACTTACAAATCGCATTGAAATTGTCTCAAATCATACAAAAGTAAACACATGAAATACATAATGGCATTTTATTCGGTATAATAACAGATAAACACAGTAAGCTGATTCGCATAATTACAATTAATGTATAGTAAATCTCTGTTTGTACGATTTTCTTTTATGTGGGTTATCAGGACAATCACGTTGGAGGTTCCAGCAATAGTCTGCCATCATGTGTCTGTCCCATCTGCCTTGATACCTTTCCTCCATCACCTTGATATCTTGATGAAACCTCTCCCCTTGTTCCTCGCTAAAATCACCAAGATTATCCCGAAATCTGTGTAAGTGGCTATGGAGAAAGTGTACCTTTATGCTCATATTAGTACCCAACTTTTCAAAGTTTGTGAGCATGTTTTGCACCAGTTCTTCATAATTGTCTGCTTTGTGGTTACCCAAGAAATTCTTGACAACTGAGACATAACTGCACCAGGCAGAAGCTTCAACACCATTCATAAATTTTGTGAAATTAGAATCCTTGATAAGTGTACGGATTTGAGGGCCATCAAAGATTCCAGCTTTTAGTTTTTCCATACTTAGTCCAGGGAACGATCTACAAATGTATTTGAAGCAATCGCCATCTTTGTCCAAGGCCTTAACAAATTGTTTCATTAGTCCCAGCTTGATATGAAGTGGTGGGAGGATGATTTTTTCCCTGTCAACCAAAGGCTCGTTAATGATGTTCGCTGCACCTACCGTCATGTTTTCTCTTGAAGGCCATGTCACTTTTTTCCAATGATCTTGCCTTGCCCTACTATCCCATAAACAGATGAAACAAGGGTACTTCGTATATCCACTTTGCTGCCCAAGCAAGAAGTTTACCATCTTTACACGTACCGCTCCAGTGCCAACTGTCAACTGACTACTGGTTGGGTGGCCGATGACTTATATACGGAGGGGGAATATTCTAGAATGATCGCGGAGTAAACACTAAGAATATTCGCGTGTCTCACCATCTAGAATGTTCCGGTAGTTTCCCATATGCACGCGTTATGGTTACGTTTCCTATTAATTGAGGGTATTCATTATCTCAAGAACTAGAACCAAATCGGAAAAACTACTTTCATTTTGGAATTCAGCAACCCCAAAATACCCTAAATTCGTATGAATTTCCTTGGCAACGAAACAAAAAAATTTTTTGTTGAGCTGTGTTATTATCAGAACTGTTAAAATGGGTGAAGTACCAGAAATAAAAGTATACTTCTTGGGCTTTCTTGAGGCTTCAGAAAGTACAGGCCTGGGTTTATCAGTTCTGATTCTGAAGAGACTAGATGAACTGAATATTCACTTTGATGACTGCAGAGGACAGTCATATGACAACGGAGCGAACATGAAGGGCAAAAACAAAGGTATTCAAGCAAGGTTATTAGAGAAGAACTGTCGTGCACTCTATGTTCCATGCAGTGCTGGACTTACCTATAAGCTAAATAAGCTATAGCTTAGGGCCACACACCCTCGGGGGCCTCATTTTTTTAAATATATTTTTATTTTATCATTAGTTTTTATTCTTTAACACTAATTCATCAAAAATTTTATATATATATATATTATTTTTTCTTTATCATTAACATTAATATAAAAAATAATAATTATAGTAATAATGACATTATTTTAAATTTTTTTACCCGATTTTTTTTAGAGAAGGGCCTCAAATTTCATATAGCTTAGGGCCTCAGCAGGTGAAAGTCCGGCCCTGGTTCCATGTGGGGCTCACACTCTGAATCTTGTAGTGGCTGATGCAGCTAAAGCTTCCACAGATGCCATCAGCTTCTTTGGCAACGTACAAAAATTGTACAACCTTTTTTTCAGCAGCTACACAGAGATGGACAATCCTAAAGAAGCACGTGAACATAACACTCAAGTCTTGGAGTGAAACCAGGTGGGAGAGCCGGCTTAAGAACATTGAGGCTGTGCGATACCAGAGCCACAACATCAGAGAGGCCCTGTTGGAAGTTAGAAACAATGCCACAGATGCCATAGGCAGGACTGAAGTACAAGCACTTGCAGAGGAGGTAGGGTCTTATCGCTTTCAGATTTGCACAGTAGTATGGTATGACATTCTTCATGCAGTTAACCATGTGAGCAAACTTCTGCAGTCTCCTACAATGCAGTTTGATGTGGCAGTCAACCTCCTCACAAAAACAAAAGACTTACTCACCAGCTACAGAAACACAGGTTTTGTTACAGCACAAGTCGTAGCTAGGGACATATGTGAGGAAATGAATGTGGAGGCTGTGCTGAAGAAGAAGAGGCTCAGATCCACAAAAAAGCACTTTGCTTACGAAGCTCCTGACGAACCATTTACAGAAGCCTTAAAGTGTCTGGAAGTCAAATTTTTCAATGTGGTGGTGGATTGTGCCATCGGGTCAATAAATGAGAGATTCTAAACATTAGATGATGTGAGGGACATATCTGGGGTTCTCCTAAACTTCACCACAATGAACAAGAAAGACTTGTCCTGCAAGTGTGAAAAGCTCTCTAAGATACTGAGCTCTGAAGCTGACTCTGACATTGATGGAAGAGAACTGGCCCTCGAAATTAAGAACTTGCCGACTTTACCTTCGCACAACATGACTGCATTGGAGCTTCTCTCCTTTATTCATCAGAAGCAACTGGAGGAACTATACCCCAATCTCTGGGTTGCACTAAGAATTGCTGCACTCTACCTGTGACAGTAGCGTCAGCCGAGAGGAACTTCTCTAAGATGAAGCTAATCAAGAACTACCTCAGATCATCAATGGGGCAGGATCGCCTCAGTGGCCTTGGCATCATAAGCATCAACCACGACGTTGGTAGGGAGATTTCATGTGATGTTATTGATGATTTCGCCCAGAAAAAAAATCTAGGAAGCAAAAATTTTGAAGATACAAACTGTTCTGTATAACTTAACTATTACACGATTGTATCGTAGAGTTAGTAATTGTTTGGTAGTTGATAATTGCATTATTTTTTTATACAGAGTTCTGTGTCATTTATTCTAAATGTATAAGCTAATTTTCAGGAATTTCATGAAGAGTATTTTTTGTGTTTGTCTTCTGAAAGTACATATTTGTTGTTTTGGACATAAATGTTTCATTAAAATTGTTTCATAATTGTTTTTTATTAACAGCCATTTTTTGTACGTGTGTGCTGAGGTGATGTAGTAAGGCGTGAGTTGGTGGATGGAGGGGTGGGGCCTCAAATGGGTATACTGCTTAGAGCCCCCTAATGGCTAGAAACGGCCCTGGTCAAAGGCAATATACTGTCTCGAAATATTCATGTTTCAACCTCAGTTTAGGGTGTCCCCCAAGGAAGAGAAGTCCATTCGAACCATGGCCCTCTTTGTTGCTCTTGTCTACGGACCAGCATGGTTCAAGGCTCCCATAATCTTTGAAGCCCCGAGCAACAATCTCTATCCTTCCTTAAGGAAATTCAAGAATACAGGAATAAAGTGGATGGAGCAGTTGGAGCGGCAGCTACAAAGGCATTCCAACGACATCTGTGGTATTTGAGCGAGGAGTTGGTAGCTCTGGCTCTATTCAGTGACGCAGTTTCCAATATGGAGAAGAGAGGAATCCTGGAGTCGATGAGGGTGAGGGAAGGAGAGAAAGATCCACCGAAGAGAATTAAAGTGCCGGAAGAGGACATTCCATCACTGACGCTGAAGAAGCTGACATCCAAGAATACCAACCGCTTCTTCCAGACCACGCTACTAGGCCCCGGATTCATCTCTAAAAATCCATCCAATGGAAGGATGATTCGCAGTTCCTCCAGGCCAAGGAAGTCCTCCAAGATATGCTGGTAGTGAATGATGTGGCTGAAAGAGGGGTGAAACTAATTCAGGATTATAACTCTTCCATTACGAAGAACGAATAACTTGTAATCGTGAGGACGGGAGAGTTGTTTTCCTGTTTCAATCAACATTGTGTGTGTTTGGTTTGCCTCTAATTAATGAATTAATCACTTAAATAATAATTTACCTTAGATATGTAATACTTGAGTGTCATTTTCCTAATACAAGAGTCATTCTATAGGGAGAGAGATCAAACAAATGTGAGCTTTTCTTAGTCAGCTTGTGCATACCCTAAACAAAGTCATAATGACCTAAAACTTGGTATTCAGTGTTTTCTTGGGGAAAGGAACCAAATCAACACTGAGTACAAAAAAAAATAAACAACTTCGATTTTGTGGACCACCCTAATAATATATATATTATATATATATATATATATATGCTAAAATAAATTAAAATGAGGATTACGTCACAATCATATTACAATAACGCTTCCCTTAGGTCAGTGAAATTAAAGGACATTGGGTCCCGGTTGTAGTTGATGGGGTAATCGCTTTCTGCGTCCAAATGATGTAACGACCTGTGTATCGGATCCACCGTAAATCTGCAGGTCCCCTCTCACGCGATTTTTGATACAACGAAGGAAGTTAAACAACCCCAAAAACAACAATAACAAGTAAACGTAAAGGAAATATCAAATACAAAGACAACCCTTAATTTATTAAATAATAATACATTTCATATTGCGATTACATGAGCTAATTTACGTAGAGGACCATTATAGGTACAATAGCATTTTTAAAAAGTACTGTTAATATATTTCAGACATTGGAAGTCAAAATAATGATTAATTATTACACGCGAAGCAAACTACAGCATCTTAAATACAAAAAACTTCACTTTTTTCTACGTGAAGGTCAAAATATGATAATTAAAACCCACTCTAATAGACAGAGTTTATTTCCACAACAGTTTCGATGCCCACTGGCATCCTCTTCGGGTGGATACAGAAAAGCGAATGAACCAAAAACAAGAGGGAAAACAGTCCAGGGACCATTAAGAAATTCGCACCTATGTTAGATCCCGTTCTCCCGACACTGGAAGGGCATTTTTATTAAAGGAACCCGCTTATAAGTACATTCGCACAAATTTAAAACTATCTTTTGTTCTATACATACAGATTCTATTATTTTTTTACATAATTATTACATTTATTATTAAATTTATTACATTTAATATTGCATTATTATTTATTACACAAATTATAAATTTATTATTACATTGATTATTACACTGTTGTTTATTATACAGAAATTGTAAACCGAAAAACGAATGAAAAAGGCGAGAAGGAAACAATCCAGAGACCATTAAGGAATTCGCACCTAGGCTAGATCCCGTTCCCACAACCCCAGAAGGGCATTTTTTTTTATGTAATAAATTTAATAATAAATGTAATAATTATGTAAAAAAAATAATAGAATCTGTATGAATAGGACAAGAAGATAGTTTTAAATTTGTGCGAATGTACTTATAAGCGGGTCCCTTTAATAAAAATGCCTTTCCAGTGTCGGGAGAACGGGATCTAACCTAGGTGCGAATTTCTTAATGGTCCCTGGACTGTTTTCCCTCTTGTTTTTGGTTCATTCGCTTTTCTGTATCCACCCGAAGAGGATGCCAGTGGGCATCGAAAGTGTTGTGGAAATAAACTCTGTCTATTAGAATGGGTTTTAATTATCATACAGCATCTTAGATTTAACACAACGAACTCAGTCAAGTTTTAATATTTGAGTTATAAATATTACAAATATTTACAGTCACCTTAGTACTGAAGGTGATTTATGATAGTTCTATTAGTTAGGTTTTATATGGTCTTTCGTACTCTCAGCCACATTTTTCGAAGCGTTATCCAAAGAAAGTATCACGAAATGGAATTCATGATAAAATATTGTTTGCTATTAATAAAAAAAAAGATCTTTCCTCGGTACATCACTTTCATTTACAGTCAATTATTATTCATTAAAATAATTGATTTTAACTTCATGTTTTGAATCATTATAATTACTTAAATGTCTAAAAGTGGTTTCCCAACATTTTCTTTCTTAATACATAATTTATGCTGTTTAATTCCGAAACTCTTACCAGTCTGGTCTAAATAAACTAAATTACACTTTTTACAAATCTACATATCCAAATCATACTTTTATAACTTTTTCTCGGGTTGAAAATCAAGTTTATGTTAAGGAAAAGCGCAGTTTTGAGTGTTGATACGTACTGCTGGGATTAAATTGTTACAGATCTTTGGCCGAATCTTCAGCTGGATCCAGTCTGCATGTCGTTCTTGCGAATCCATTTTTGACCAAGGTTCAAGTCGGATTCCATTATCACCCTTCCCTCCATATTCACCAGTAGGACGAAGTTTGGAACAATTATTATACCACCAACCGCCTTTCCACAACTTAGCACAGTTTTTTTCTTCACCTGTTAGGAAGAATTTAATTCGTTTCTTGTTTATATTTAATATATTTACATTTAATACAATGGTAATGATAATAATTGTGCAGATAAAAAACAAACAGTTGCAGTGGACATTCCTTCTGCTTATGGCATCGGTCCCCCAGAATCGGAATAAGCTGTGCCGAAAATAATTGACAAGTCTGCATTTCAAACCAAAGTATGAGATGTTTTATTTCTATTACGTGATCTTATAAAATTTTGCCATGCTGATTTCAAATTTCACAACCATTTTTATGTATCACGTCAAGGTTTTTCACAAAATATAAGTCAGATATATTCATAGTATGTATTAAACAACTAAATTTCCAAGAATACAAAATTATAAGAAACACAAAGACAATACATTTCAAAGTAAATTCACCTCTCACTCACACTACCCAAGTTTTCTGAAATAGTCCAAATGCGAGTGAAGGAAGTGAACCTTTAGACTCATGTTGCAGCCTAGCTTTTCATTTGCTGAGCATTTCATTGACAATATATATATACATATATATATATATATATACAGAGCTGGGCAGTATTTAAATACATTTGTATTTAAATACGTATTTAAATACATTTGTGTATTTAGAACTGTATTTATAAATACATTGTTTTTCATGTATTTAAATATAGTATTTAAATACTTTAATGAGTATTTAAATACAATGTATTTAAATACTCAAAATATAAAAATGTAAATACTTTTACTGGTTTAATACACGTTCTGTACTAGCACAGTACGACGCGTCGACAGTGTAGTACAGCATGGTTCATGTTTCAACAGTTTGGGAAAACGTCCTCTCATAAAAAGACTGTTCCTCCGCTATAACACGACACTACCATCTTCGGCACCGGTAGAGCGAATATTCTCATTCGCGGGAATCACTTTGACTCCCAAAAGAAACTCTCTTTCAGACGAAACTTTTGAAAGATTGGTTTTGATCCGCAGCAACCGTGAAATAAAAGAGAATTCGTAAGGTGCCTTATGTTTATGTTTACGTCTTATGTTTACGTTTATGTCTCATCTACTCATTAATTGTTACTCATTTTGCAATGATATAATGAGTATAATATGTCACTGGTTGAACATCGTAAGTTCTAAGTTCTTTTGTTTTGTTTTGTTCTAAAAAGGGAAATATATAATCGGAAATTAGATTGCACTATTTCTTTATCCTTTATCAAGCATTTTATATTGTTGTTACTCATGAATTAGTGAATGTTAAAATTTGTATGTATTTAAAATGTATTTACAAATGTATTTAAATACAATTGATGTATTTTGTATTTAGTATTTAAATACATTTCTCCCATGTATTTAGTATTTAGTATTTAAATACATTTCTCCCATGTATTTAGTATTTAAATACATTCAATGTATTTATTGCCCAGCTCTGTATATATACCTCGTTAGCCTCGTTGATGTTCCGTGTGTTGGTCTCTCTTCACACAAAGGTCAAGTTGATGGCCCCGCCTCTAGGACTGGCTTGGTGGAGGAGCGAGTTGCTCTCTTGCGCTCTCCACCGCACATAGCCAGGTACACCTGGCTCATCTGGTATCGTCCTGAGCCAGGCCTCTAGTCTTCTCTTGAAGACTTCAACTTTGACACCTGTAACGTTTCTGAGGTCCTTTGGAAGTTGGTTAAAAAGTCTTGGCCCCCTGACAACCAAACTATTTTCCTAGTGTTGAAGAGGTCCCTTGTCGGGTCTTTAATTTGGGAACACTACACATCCTGCCGTTACAGTTTTCCAGTGTTATTTGAATGGTAATTGGATTTAGTTTTAGATTTGGTACCAGTTTTTCGATCATTTTCCATATGTAGATTATGGTGTACCTCCCTCTTCTTTCCAGGGAGTACAGATTTAGTTTACGAAGTTTTTCCCAGTAGTTGACCTCTTTGCAGCCATCAGTCTTTGCTGTGAAATGTGTCTGAGTTTCTTCTAGTCTATTAGTTTCGTCCTTTTTATATGGGGACGTCAAGACTGAGCAGTATTCAAGTTTTGGTATAATCAGTGTTCTCAGCAGGGGAATCATTACTGTCCTGTCCCTTCTTTTGAACGTTCCTAGTACCTGTCCCGCGATTCTTTTTGCTTTATTTATCGCTATCTGATTTTGTGTTTCGAATTTTGCATAATCGGTCATTATTACCCCCAGATCGATCGCTTTCGTGCTTCTCTGAATTTCCTGTCGATCTGCAGCATAATATGCAGTCTGTTTAAGTTCCTCATTTCTACCATATCTCAAGAGCTGAAATTTCTCGGTGTTAAATATTTTGTTTGTGTCTGCAAGGCCTCCACTTCATTTACATCGCTGATTTTCTGCTGATTTTTGTATCGTCTGCAAAGGATGTTACTATACTGTTGCTGTTTACTCCGCTGTCTATGTCTGTTAGCATGATAATGAACAGGAGTGGGGCTAGTACTGTACCTTGTGGTACTGAGCTTCGTACTTCCGATTCTGATGGTGATATACCTTGAATTTTGACGACCTGTAGACAATGTTCCCTCTAAGGTGTGCGCGTGTGCGCGCGCGCACGCGTTGTGAAACCCGCGCACACAGCAAAATAAAATGCGCACAGGCTCAAGCGTATCATGAGTCACGACAATAAATGAAGTAATTTAAAAAATATACCGTCACACAAGGTTAACTTTCACAGAAAAACTTTGTTCCTATTTGGAAGGCAGGTTTCCTGAAAATGAAGTAAAAGAATGGTCTGCCTTTGATTGTTCGGCTATTTTACAGAAAGACTTTGACTTTGGCATTGAGCATGTTAAAGCTTTATACGCAAAATATGCAGATTTTCTTGACGAAAGTTCTACCATAATCGAACAGTACATTGATTTTAAATTTGTTGTATGCGAGAAAATAAAAAGTAAGCTGGTTAAAAACTTTGATGATATGGTGACATTTGTCCTCCAAAATGAACAATTTTGTGACTTTGCTAAGTTGATGGATATTGGGGGAACTTTCCTAGCATCTAGTGTGGACTGTGAGCGTGGCTTCAGTTTAATGAATTCTATAAAGAACAAATTAAGAAACCGCTTGAAAGAAAATCATTTGGACACGCTCATGCGAATTAAAAGTTATCTGAATGTATTAATCTTCATAGAGTTTATTTGGAATGGGCAAATGCTAAAGATCGTAGGGAGAAATCATAATCATACTTAAATGAAAAGCACTTTCATTTAATGTTATTTTGATTATATTTTATTTTATTGAATTTTATTATTTTTTATTTTATTCCTATTTTGTGAATGGATAAAATCATGTATTAATCTTGATAGTCTATTTTAAATTGCTAAATGCTAAAAATTGTTTTGAGAAATGATAACCAAAATAGTCATTTTCAATTAGTTATTTTAATTTTATTTCTTTATTTTGTTGAATTTTATTTTACTATTTTTTATTTTATTCATATTTTTAGAATGGATAAAATGTTTTCTTTTTTAAGAATATATAATATTGTAAACAGTTTTTTAATATCCATTTAATAGTACCGTAATGATCAAGCTATCACCTTATGGAAATAATATTTATTAAGTATTTAATATTTATATATATTTAATTTTGAAGATAATTGCACTGAGAAAAGTTTGCACATTTTTTCACCATGAATCTAAATGTACGCACAACGAAAATTTCTTGCGCACACGGACTAAAAAAAATTAGAGGGAACATTGCCTGTAGACGTTCTCTGAGAAAGTTGTAGATCCATTTTCCCACTTTGTCTGTTATGCTTATATGTTTCATTTTATGTGCTATTATACCATGATCGCATTTGTTGAAAGCTTTAGCAAAATCCGTGTATATCTGCATCTAGGATATTGTTATAGTGCTCTATTAATTGTGATAGGCATGATCTACCCGATCGGAATCCTTGCTGATTTTCGTTGAATCTCTCCAGTGTCTCCAAGAAATCGTAGATTTTCTCTAACTATTCTTTCAAATACTTTGGTGAGGTGGGACGTCAATGACACTGGTCTATAGTTCTTTCCCCTCCTTTATCTATAGGGACAATATTTGCTTTTTTCAAGATGCTCGGTATTTCCAGTGCTGGGCACTTGCGCAAACACTTGCGCAAAACGCAAATTGCGCAAGTGTTATTTCGGTTGCGCATTTGCGTAAGTACTTGCGCAAACGTGAAAAAAAAACAATTAAAAATAGTGGATTTAGCTCATAAACACGTGACTGCCAGACAGGTGGCGCCGCCAGACAGCAGTGAGCACTCAGTATACCAACAACGCTAGTGAAACACGTTTGTTTGATTAGTTGATTTTTAATTTTATTTCAGAGTTCAAACTACTAACTACTCTAGTAACTTCGAGAAACTTCGTAAGTCATAACTACTGTCTATAACTAGTGAACCATGGACAGCCTCAGACACCAGTCTCTGTCCAGCCCCACCTCTGCCCCCAGCCCGGCCGGCAGCGTGACCAGCCATGGCTCAGAGCCTCACCAGGAGGAAGAGGACCTCAACAACCCTGGCCCCACCTGGACACCTTCTTTGGACCTTTGACCAGCAAGAAGAGGGTGGTTGAGAGGGGCAGGGTGGTCTACAGGGGCAGCATCATCTGTAAGAGGTGCAAGGCCAAGGTCAGATTTCATTATTCATTAAATTAAACTCTGGCAAGTTTATTGGTTTAGTTGTCCTGTCCACATAAATAATTCTATTAAATTAGGAACAAGCTGGAGGCCACGAGGAGCAAAAACTTCAAGTACGCCCAGCCGCTGGTGGACTACCTCCTGGAGAACCCTCTCAGTGAAGAGAAGAAACCTAAGGGTTTCAAGGCCAGGTTCTCCGCCCTCTTCAATGAGATGGACCTGCTGATGGCTACCACGATCCACCCCCACTTCAAGTTACTTGTGGTCCGCCACCTCAACCCTAACAAGTTTGATATGGTGAGGTCTAAGCTGCTGGATGAGGTCAAGGAGCAGGCCGCCATAGAGACCACAGGCAGCAATGGTGAAGAGGAGGATGAGGAGGATGACTTTTTCAAGGTGATAGATTTAGAATATGTAGATTATAAATTATTAAATATTTAATTTCAAATAATTATTATTTTTTTTAAATTTTACTGTATAACTCTGTAGGTTTGGATTGTCATGTCCACATGAGAGAAATATGAAATATAAAATAAATATTAATTAAAATACTTTTCACTTATCTAAGAAACTTAGAAAGTAATTCAACTTTTAAGTAAATTAGTAATTTTTGTGTTGTTTCTAGGAGTTGAGGTCCCCAATGGAGAGCGCCACCCGCAACTGCCTCTCCACCAAGGTGGGGAAGGAGCTACATGCTTGGTGCTCTGAAAAGGAGAAGACCAGCAAGGAGCTGGAGCAGGGGATGTTCCCCGCCCTGTACCGCGCCGCCTGGGTTGAGGTCTTTCTGAAGTACAACACGGCCATCCCCAGCTCTGCAGTTGTGGAGAGGGTGTTCTCCCAGGGGTCTGACATCATGAAGCCCAAGAGGTCCAGCCTGACCTCTGAGAACTTTGAGAAGTTTGTGTTCCTGAAGGGCAACATGGACCTGCTCACGATGGAGTTGGAGGAGAACTCTGAGGAGCTTTGAAGTGTTTTTTTTTTTGTAATATTGTAATTTCTTTTTTTATTATTATTTATTTAACATTGTAATTTTGTATCTATTCTTTATTGATATATCTATGGATCGTGTGTCTGTTAATAAAGTCTTTTGATTTGATTTGATTTAATATAAGTTTAATTTTATACAGGGTGTCCCCAAAAAAAACGCACCTATTTTTAATTTTTTTGGAAAACCCTGTATATATAAATAGTTTGCGTAAGCGAAAGTTTCGAGAAGTTTGCGCAAGGTATGGGTTTGGGTTTGCGCAAGTGAATTTTCGTTTGCGCTGCCCAGCACTGGGTATTTCCCCAGTGTCTAGGGATCTTCTCCATATCCAGCATAAAGGTGTAGCTATTTCATTTTTATAGTTTTTAATCAATAATGCGTTCAATTGTCCGGACCTGTAGCTGAATGTGGTTTCATTTGTCCTATAGCTCTCGCTACTTTTTGGGGTACTGATAATTAACTGATTCATACTGGGCTCTCAATATTTCAGATATTTCTTTTAGATCGTCGGTTAGTTCATTATTTCTCTTCCTTAAACGTCCGATAGCGACCACATTATATATATATATATATATATATATATATATATATATATATATATATATATATATATATATATATATATGTGGTCGAATTATAAAATTTTAACAAGGTGGATGGTGGTGAGGGTGGGTAGGGTAGTTAACAAGGGAGATACCATCCCCTACCTCAATTCTTATTTTATAAGTACATATTTTATACATTGGAGCTATTGAAGAATAGGGACCCCAGCCTTCTTTAGTTAGCTTTATAAGGCTAACTAACAAAAATATCATGACCTAACCTAACCAATCGTCAAGGGCGTACAGTTAACCTAACGATTGGTTAGGTTAGGTCGTGATATTTTCGTTAGTTAGCCTTATAAGCCTAACTAAAGAAGGCTGGGGTCCCTATTCTTCAATAGCTCCTATACATTTTATATATATTAATATTTTTTATTATAATAGTAATATTAGATAGTTTAGAATAAAAATATCTAACTTGAAACTATTCAGCTATTCTGACTCCGACTGCTATATTAAGTCGGATTAACGAGGATTTACATTATTTATATATATATATATAATAAACAGGAACACCAGAGAAAAAATAAACATCCTTCAAGGTTTAATCAGTACCAACGTTTCGGAATGCACTAATTCTATCTTCAGGGCTAAAATAATAAAAACATTTCACATAGATACAGAGTACAAATTGCAAATGCAAGTTAATTAATAACAATTGAAAATAAAGTTAAAATTATAAAAAGTAACTAGGAAAAAATATAAAAGCGTTAAAACTAAGTCTCTGGTATCTGGTATAGATTCAACACATCTTTTGAACGTCATTCAGACGGGTAATTTGAAATGTATTGCAAGGGTGAATTTTGTTCAAAACAGGAAACTCCAAAGATTAGGATACAATACAGTTAATAATCTAGCCACTAATGATCTCATTTTTAATTATTCTTCTAAAGTCCTCAGTGATATTAAAAAATCTGAAATTCTCTCTTACTCCAAAGAAGCTTAATTTTTACGATCATTTCCCCAACTTTGAGTTATAGTCCAGGCAATTTGTAGTTAGACCTGGGCAAAATTGCTTCAGAAGCTTTCTAAACTGTTTCCAGCTCAGGAACCATTGCCGAATAACATATCCAAAATCCGACAAAATTGGATCCCGGGAACACCCCCAAAAATGAAATTCAAAATGGCGGACTGGATGTTTCCTACGAAAAAAAATATATATAATTTACGCTTTTATTTATAGAGATACATTTGATGCTTTTTCTTTCAGTTGTAATGTTTTAAATAATTCAACAATATACAACACAACCAGTTATTACGCAAATATAATGTTATATAGCTTTTTACAGATTTTTATAATCAATAATACAACAATTATTTTTTTCCCAGTTTCAAGTTATGTTCATTACAGAAGAAGTGATACCTGGTCACAAACATACAGAAATTAATCCTCTTCATCACTATCATCGGATAGATTACCGGTACTTGGGTTGTTATCGCAACCACTGATTTGGCACTCGCCACAAGCGGCTGAACAGGGCATTCCATTACGCTTGCATCCACATCTTGAAGTAGCACATTTCGTCTTGCAGGAGCAGCGGATCATGTTGAGTAGATAATTTGGAGCTGGTGGCTTGTCGCAGGCTGTAGGGTAGTAGGAATTATTCTTTACATACCAACCCCACTGTTCTGCATCGATCTTCTCTTCTGTAGACTTCCAGATTAGTATTTGAAAGTATGTGCGAAAGCTGTGGTACTTTGTGGACGCATCGGTAGGTGGCAAACGTTCGGGTGTAACAAAAGATTTAGCTGTAGCTACCTTTTCAACTAACATTCGATGACGTAGTGCGTTAGTGGATTCAAGTGTTTTGCAGCCATACAACAGAAGCATTGCCTTTCTTCCAGCGGCTTCAATGTCAGAGTGTTGGCAACAATCAGAACAGAATGTATTTGCAACTGAACGGAGTTCAGCCACCTTCATCAGTGTGTCGAATGCTTTGGCTTTACCGATCGAAAAAATTCTGGATGTGCTATCACAGCCCGTGAAAGCATGCACAAACAGGAGATACTTGCAGATGTCATTGCCTAACAATGATTGAATGCTGAGAATATCATACACAGGATTAGGAGATGGTCCCCGTCTTATATCGCTGCGATAGTACAACTTGAAACCACTGTCCTTGGCATGGTACAGAAGGAGAATCAGCAAGTCGGTGTCTTCCCCTATTACTGTTGTAGTTGCATTTTCTGATGAGGAAACTGCTGCACGAACGATGTCCACATCAGCATCCCCATCTGCGTTGTGAACAGTACACCCGTGCTTCTTCAACATCTCACCTACGAGGGAAATAAATGCTTGCTTGTTGTTTTCATTAGCCAAGAAGTGTTCCTTCTGGCCAACAAACTTCATGCTTGGACTGAGATTCACATTTCTGCTTGTCTTGGTGCTGCGTCTTCTGTGGGTCATGTCCTTGATCGTAGGAGAGCTGCTGTAGCCATCAAAAACAATGATTGCTTTTCCATATGTTTTCAGAGTAAAATCGGCATATGAGTTGGCGATGCTGTCATATGTTTCATCTTGACGCCAGGAAACACGATGTAGTAGAGATCCACCATCCAATACGTACTGGTCTGTGCATTGAATTTCTTGAACTTCTTCCATGCGTAAAGTGTCAGTGTATTTGATTATTGCATGAGCTAGCTGAGACTTATCGGGTTTCCTCAAGATACTTCGTGATTCGAACAATGCAGGAGGATATGCACACAGTTCGTAACACATGACATCTTCAAGATTCATGTCTCCGCCAGTGGCAACAGTCATCATTCTCTGACTCTGAAACAGTAGTGCAGGATCTACTTCTATATCTGAAGCATCAGTGATCACAACGGCAGAAGCAGATCCTAGTGTTTTCACTTTGTCAGATCTTTTGGCAGAATATGTAAAGGCTTGTTTCCCAATCATTTTTACGACAATGTTCGTACCGATTGAATGCAATTGATGAACGTTAACTCCAGGATCAGCAGTTAGCCCTGTTACAATGTTGCAGAGACCCGAGGTAGAATGGAATGGGGATAAGGATTCCAGACGTTCAAGTACTTTCTTCATGTCATTACTGTCCCTGATTTGTCTACTTCCCCTCATTTCCTTGTGCTGTTCACTACTTTCCAACAAAACTCTGGTGTATTCCTGCATTGCTAAGTTATAAGTGGAACACAGAGACATAGAAAAGAGCCACGTTGTCCTTTGGATGTCTGTAAATCCACTTCCGCGTGTCAGTCCGCCTCTGCTTTTCAGGGAACGCATTAGTACTTGTTCTATCACCAGGTCTGTGCCGAGTCCGGCCCATAATCTGTCGCTTCTTCTTACCACAAACTTACCTTCCTGGAACATTTTGTTAACGGCTGGATTTTCAGAAGGCAAACTTAACATTTTCTGCAGGTACAGGTATATCGATTTCAGGTAATTGTGATGTCCGGCTGCTGCAATTATGGGGATGGTCTCCAGCATAGCTTGCAAGTGCAAATCCCACGAGCCGGTTCTGTCTGCTGTTATCAAGGAACGTGCAATGTTGATCATTCGCTGATATTCCAACCAGAGTTGACTTGTTTGCGAAGTAGATTGTAGGTCAGTTTTCTTCGCATCCAAAGTGGTAGCAATCTGAGACAATGCATTCGAAGATTCCACATCCTAGTCTGCGACTAGTAACGTACTAAGAGCTGCATCTACTATCATATGACCACGTATCGCTCTTGAAACAGCTTTTCCAGACATCATGTGTTGCACGGCATTTGGTCCGTATATTTCTTGAAGTACTTCAGACAATCCTGAACCATTCATAAGAGTACCGACTGCTCCCAAAAGATTCATCAGAGTGTGAAATGATCCCAGCATTAAAACAATGTCCTGTAGGTCTCTCTGTTCATTGATGATTTGGGAAGCTTTCCAGAACAAAGGCTGATCAAAGGTAATAATGCATGGGACTTTTTGATCGCGTGCTATCTTGCTCAAATATAGTAATGTCGAAAATATGCAGGTCATGTCAGTTGGCGACATATCTATGATGGGAAGGAACGTGATCGACGCCACACCTGGATGTGAGACACTTGATCCACCGTGAATTGCCTGCATTGTTCCGGACCAACTTGGACCTGATCTTTCTGCTGAAGATATCTGCCAGAGAAGACTAAGTCGACTTATGGTGGCAGTGGGTACTGGAAGTTCGCGGAATGAGATGTCCCTCAACATGCTTCTCGCGTGTCTATATTCCCTAATGTCAACGGTTGCAATCTTCTTAATGTCATTGTCACCAACATTACGCCTGTGAATAGAAGGGTGGATCTTGATCTTCGGAGTTATTGCGGCAATCATACCCATTCCATGAAAGGTATTCTTCCCATCCAAAGTGCAGACATCATGATCGACGTTATCTACTGCTAGAAGGACTGCAGTGTTTTCATCAACAGTAAAAGAGCCAGACCCACTTGCCAGCGCCGCGTTTCTTTCGAATCTTGTTACTTCTGCATACGACGAACAGTAACCCAGCTGATGGAGAACGTCAATAAGGTACCTTGACCTAAAGTTGTGGTGTAGCTGAACCGACAAACCGATCTGTAGTGGACATAGTAATCCTCTAGGACGGGTTGCTTGCATAATGCTCTGCCCAATTGCACCTATTTTTCTTGAAGCATCCTGTCCCGCAAATGCTTTTGATAATAGCAATTTCAGACTGTTGGGAATGTAATCAAGAGCACTTTCTGCAGTGATGTCATTTGGAGATGGATACACATCTTTTCTAGGCGAGTCGACAGACTTGATATCACTTCTGATTATTTTTGCAGCAGCTTCTACTAGGTAAATCTTCTGTAGCTCTATATCTATATCACATTCTTTCGACTTTTTGTGATAATCTATAAGAATTTCATTAGCTGTCTCTCGTAGTGTTACTACATCTGCCTTCCCACTTTCACCTGATATTATGATCTTGTCTCCGTAACGTTCTAAAAGCTTTCTCTTCATGTGCCTGCGTTCGTAGACAGAGCTCTGACTTCCTTGAAGATATTCCTCCATTTTGGAAATTAGGTCTCCAATCAACAGTTGTTCATCATCATTCTCTTCCAGGTAGCACAGGTCTGAAGGAATGCTTGGTGTTGCTCTTCATTAGTTGGTCTCCCTTTCTTCAATCATGATCGTCGGAGGAGTATGCGCGAGGAATGTTTTTTCCACTCGAAAATTTACGCTGCAGGTGTGATGGTAGACACAATCTGCAGCAGGAAGATCACGAAGATAATACTCCAGACGGCCTTTTACATTAAACGACCATTCATCGCAGCGGCTTTCACAGCACCTTTTTATGGTTTCGGAGAACTCTGTAGTTCTTATTTTGACATGCTCTGATTTTGGTTTGTGTTTGGAAAAAAAGTCCACAAAGGTATCACAAAACAAACAGTGAGTAGCACTGGAAAATGCGTATTCATGAAAACGAGCACTTTTCCTTGGTATTGCCTCGGCTGCGGTCTGTCGCTTCTTTATTTCAATGGTCTTTTTATCCGTAAACCTTTTCCTACATACAACGTGAACACTTATTCCAGCTGTTGCAACAACATCGCTTCCACGGCTGCGGCTGGATGCATTTATACCATCTGCTCCTTTTTGCGAGATGTGAACCACTTCCTGTCCGCTGTCCAATTTCTCCTTACAAATCACGCACAATTCTTCAGGGGTCTGCATTCTTGAAGGCGGACGCACACCGAGTCAGCCGTACACCGAGTCAGTCTGAAACAGAAAACACAAATTAATAAACTGTGTTGCAGTATTTAAAAGGAGTACATAATAACAGTTTTAAAGAAAATGACAAGCACAAATACGCAGATTTGATAGTGGGTAGTAGGAATTAAAGAGTTGTATATAATATAAGTTCATAAAGATGTAGCAATGTCCATTCTCACATACACTCCATACAGTATATTTTATTTACATTACGTGACGTCATAGTTTAATACTAGCCGCCTAATACAATTTTTAGTGTCATATAGGTTAATTTAGAAACGAAAATGTGTTTTAAAACATTTTACTGATCAAGAAAAACGTCATAACTCTCTCTACAAAGCGAAATTAAAATTTATTGTATTTCGTAGGAAACTGCCAGTCCGCCATTTTGAATTTCATTTTTGGGGGTGTTCCCGGGGTCCAATTTTGTCGGATTTTGGATATGTTATTCTGCAATGGTTCCTGAGCTGGAAACAGTTTAGAAAGCTTCTGAAGCAATTTTGCCCAGGTTGAAGCTATTTTTGCTCTAGATTGCCTGGACTATTATTTTTTAAGGACCTTTTTAAACGTTCATTCTTTGACCCACATAGTAAAGGTTTTAACTTTTTATCTAATAATTTACGTCATTTAGCTTTCACTTCATTTTATGCTTTTAACCCTTATGGCAATAGACCTAATATGGAGGAGGAAGAATTTCAAAGTCTAAGAAATCTGTCTTCGGACAAGTCATTGGTGGTTACAAGACCAGACAAAGGCAATGGCGTTGTCCTTTTGACAGGGATGTTTATGTCGATAAAATGTTAGATCTTTTAAATGATGTAACTAGATTTTCTAAAGTAAATGGTGACATTTTTGTTTTAATCTTAAAACAGGAAGATAAAATTAATAAGTATCTTAGAAAACTTAAATCTAATATAATCTCGGACACAGTTTTTTCCAAATAATTTGTTTCTGGATCCAGCCAGGGATTATGTACGGACTTCCTAAAATACACAAACTTAATTGTCCACTTAGACCAATTTTATCGGCACTAGGAACTTTTAGTTATAATAAATGCAAAAAACTTCACTTTTTTACGTGAAGGTCAAAATATGAGAATAAAAACCCACTCTAATAGACAGAGTTTATTTCCACGACAGTTTCGACGCCCACTGGCATCCTCCTCGAAACTGTCGTGGAAATAAACTCTGTCTATTAGAGTGGGTTTTTATTCTCATATTTTTAGTTATAAGTTTATAACCTCTCAAAATTCTTGGTCCTTATACTATCACCAATAACTTATAATTTATATCCAGCACGGGATTCTTTTTCTTTCGTTAGAGAAATTACCACATTAAACAATAATTCGTACACAATGGCTAGCTTTAAAGCCTTTATTTACCAATGTACCTGTTGCAGAAATTATTGATATATGTATTGACAATCTTTTTAGTAATATTGATACATTGCAGGGTTTTAATAGAGGTCAATTGAAAGAACTTAAAATTTTCCGTGAAAGACCTTATATTTATATTCAACGGTGAATATTTTAAACAGATTGAAGGTGTTTATAAATGGGTCTGCCTCTTGGTTCCACCTTAGCTAACTCGTTTCTTTGCCATCATGAAGTCAAATGGCTGAACGATTGCCCCATCCAATTTCATACCTGTTTTTGTAGAAGATATATTGATGACACTTTTCTCCTGTTCAAATCACCAGACCATATCCCTTTGTTTAGTAATTATGTTAATTCCAAGCACCCTAATATTGAATTTACTTCGGAAACTTAATCTAATAATTCTTTGTCCTTTTTGGATATTAAAACAAAAACTAATTCCTCTTTTGAAACTTCCGTTTAACGAAAGCCGACATTCACTAGTCTTACTACGAACTTTTCTTCCTCTATCCCTTTAAGTTTCAAGCGAAATTTAATTTTGACTGACTAATAGAGCTTTCGATATCTGTTCAGATTAAATTACACGAACTAGTTTCATCCGACAATTCCTCACCAAGAATAATTTCCCTTCTAGAGTAGTGGAGACTACAATAGGTAGAATCCTAAATAGACTAATAAACCGCACAACTAGAGACATAATTACAGTTCCCAAAGATATCGTGTATTTCACTTTACCTTATATGGGAATTTCAAGTTTTAACATTAGAAATAAACTTTTAAAATTGCTCAAGGAATTTTACCTGCAACCAAGGCCGGCGAGAGCTGCCCCGGGTTCCGGGGAATGATTGATATATGGCCCATGGGCCCCCCTGTTTACTCAGTATTTTATTATGAATGTTTTTGTGTACATAACAATCAAACTGATTATATGTTCGAGTCACTATTCAAAACATACAGTATGAATAAACAACTCGGAAGAAAATTACCATTTTATTTTTCGAATCAATTATATTAATTCTATCACCATACAATTTACAAATGCAGTACCAGTCCATGCAGGCAAGACAATTGTTTACTGCAAGATTTTCATAATTAGAAGTGTACTTTCTTTGCCTTCTCTCTAGCAAAGTGGTAAATGATTCTGAAGAAATTTAAAGTACGGGCTAACTGGCTTTCAATCACAATGGTTCCCAGATCTGTCAGTCCGTCTTGGGCATTGATGGACCGCAGATAATATTTTATCTGTTTCAGTTTGACTAGGATAATCTCTATAAAATGTATGTGCATTAATTATATTTCCTCTGTTATTTAATCAATTGCTTTAGTAATATTTTTAGATTTTATCCCCTTCTTTCCGGGCCCCCTAGAGGTCCTGGCCCCAGGGATTTAACCCGGCTTCCCCGCCCTCTCGGCGACTTTGCCCGCAACTATGTATAAAAATTATAGTCACCCCGTCTAGATTTATCACTTACTTAAACACAAAGATGTTATTTCTACACTTCTGAAGTCATCCATAGTTTACCAATACAAGTGTGACCACTGTATGGGGTCGTATATAGGTAAAACTAAAAGACACCTAAAATCCTGTATTTACGAACATCTTGGTAAATCGGTCCGTACAAATTTACCTCTTGGCAAACCATTTAATTCTTTCATACGTAACCATGCACACAACAATAACCACCCAATTTCACAGTCATATTCTTAGCTACCTTTTTATAATTTTAACTTTATTTTAAATTGTTATTAATTAACTTGCATTTGCAATTTGTACTTTGTATCTGTATGTGAATTGTTGTTATTATTATTTTAGCCCTGAAGATGGAATTAGTGCATTCTGAAACGTTGGTGCTCATTAAACCTTGAAGGATGTTTATTTTTTCTTTGGTGTTCCTGTTTATTATTAAACTGCGTTTCCACGCCATCAATCAATAGCCGATATATATATATATATATATATATATATATAATAAACAGGAACACCAGAGAAAAAAACATTCTTCAAGGTTTAATAGTACCAACGTTTCGGAATGCACTAATTCCATCTTCAGGGCTAAAACAACAAAATACCAAATCACATACAAAATACAAATTGCTTAATAACAATTTAAAATAAACTTAAAAAATTATAAAAAGTAGCTAAGAAAATGTAAAACATTAAAACTAAAAGGTAAATAAATGTGAAGTTAAAAAAGTTACAATTATAAAAAGTAGCTAGGAAAAATATAAAAGCATTAAGTCTGAAAGGTAAATAAAATAAAATAAAATAATACCTTAACCAAAACATAGCAGATCTACCGATGATTCGTCAGAATTTAGGTCTGGTTTTAATTTATAAATAAACAAAGATTCCATAATTCTGAGCTTAAGGTCAGAGCTTCCGGCAGCAAGTACGGCGAAATTAGACTCTAAAATTGGGTGGTTATTGTTGTGAGAGTGATTACGTATGAGAGAATTAGGTGGTTTGTCAAGAGGTAAATTTGTACGGACCGATTTACCAAGATGTTCGTAAATACGAGATTTTAAATGTCTTTTAGTTTTACCTATATATGACCCCATACAGTGGTCACACTTGTATTGATAAACTATGGATGACTTAAGAAGTGTAGGAATAACATCCTTGTATTTAAATAAATGGTAAATCGATTTAGACGGGGTGAATATAATTTTTATACATAGTTGTGGGGAGAATTCCTTGAGCAATTTTAAAAGTTTGTTTCTAATGTTAAACTTGAGGTTCCCATATAGGGCAAAGTGAAATACAAGATATCTTTGGGGACTGTAATTAAGTCTCTAGTTGTAGGGTTTATTAGTCTATTTAAGGTTCTGCCTATTGTAGTCTCCACCAGTCTAGAAGGGAAATTATTCTTGGTAAGGAGTTTTCGGATGAAATCTAGTTCATCGTGTAGTTTAAGGTAATCTGAATAGATATTGAAAGCTCTATTGGTCAGAGTCGAAATTAAATTTCGTTTGAAACCTAAAGGGATAAAGGAAGAAAAGTTCGTAGTAAGATTGGTGAATGTCGGCTTTCGGTAAACGGAAGTTTCAAAAGAGGAATTAGTTTTTATTATCTTAATGTCCAAAAAGGACAGAGAGCTATTAGATTCAGCTTCTGAAGTAAATTCAATATTAGGGTACTTAGAATTAAGGTAATTACGAAACAAAGGGATATGGTCTGGTGATCTGAACAGGAGAAAAGTGTCATCAATATATCTTCTATAAAAAACCGGTTTGAAGTTGGAAGGACACTCATTCAGCCATTTGACTTCATGATGACAAAGAAACGCGTTAGCTAAGGTGGGACCAAGAGGCAGACCCATTTGAACACCTTCAGTCTGTTTAAAATATTCATCGTTGAATATAAATATAAGGTCTTCCACAAAAAATTTTAATAGTTCTTTCATTTGACCTCTATTAAAACCCTGCACAGTATCAGTATTATTAAAGATTGTCAATACATATATCAATAGTTTCTGCAACAGGCACATTGGTAAATAAAGATTTTACATCGAAGCTAGCCATTGTGTAAGAATTATTATTTAATGAGGTAATTTCTCTAACGAAAGAAAAAGAATCCCGTGATGTATACAAATTATAAGTTATAGGTGATAGTATGGGAACCAAGAATTTTGAAAGGTTATAACTAAAAGTTCCTAGTGCCGATAAAATTGGCCTAAGTGGACAATTAGGTTTGTGTATTTTAGGGAGTCCATACATAATCCCTGGCTGGAGTCAGAAACAAATAATTTAGAAAAACTGTCTGAGATTATATTATTAGATTTAAGTTTTCTAAGATACCTATTAATTTTATCTTTCTGTTTTAAAATTAAAGCAAAAATGTCACCAGTTACTTTCGCAAATCTAGTTGCATCATTTAAAATATCTAACATTTTATCGACATAAACATTCCTGTCCAAAAGAACAACGCCATTTCCTTTGTCTGGTCTTGTAACCACCAATGACTTGTCCAAAGACAGATTTCGTAGACTTTGAAACTCTTCCACCTCCATATTAGGTCTATTGCCATAAGGGTTAAAAGCATAAAATGAAGTAAAAGCTAAATTACGTAAATTATTAGATAAAAAGTTAAAACCTTTACTATGTGGGTAAAAGAATGAACGTTTAAAAAGGTCCTTAAAAAATAACTCAAAGTTGGGGAAATGATCGTAAAAATTAAGCTTCTTTGGAGTAAGAGAGAATTTCAGGCCTTTACAAAGGGCAGATTTTAGAATATCACTGAGAACTTTGGAAGAATAATTAAAGATGAGATCATTAGCTGCTAGATTATTAATCGTATTATATCCTAAGTTTTGGAGTTTCCTGTTCTGAACAAAATTCACCCTTGCAATACATTTCAAATTGCTCGTCTGAATGACGTTCAAACGATGTGTTGAATCTATACCAGACACCCAGAGACTTAAAATCACAAGTAGACTGATTAAGATCCCGATTGCATTCATTACTGAGCCTTTTCTTAAATTTAATTTCTGCATTTAGTAATTGTTTTTGACAGTTTCTTTAGATTTCACTTTTTTGTAAATGAAAGTTACTAAGTTTGAACCTCAAAAAGCCAGGAATCAAACCCTGGTTTCTGCAGCAAGTAAGGAACCGCAAATCACACTGAAGTTTTCTAGCCTTGTAGTCAAGTTTTTCAAGTCTTCTATGCATGTGCAATGCTGGTCTTCCATAGCGTTTGGTGATTATATCGGCTATTGATTGATGGCGTGGGAAACGCAGTTTAATAATGAACAGGAACAACAGAGAAAAAATAAACATTCTTCAAGGTTTAATAATACCAACGTTTCGGAATGCACTAATTCCATCTTCAGAGCTAAAACGTTGGTACTATTAAACCTTGAAGAATGTTTATTTTTTTCTCTGGTGTTCCTGTTTATTATTAAACTGCGTTTCCCACGCCATCAATCAATAGCCGATATAATCACCAAACGCTATGGAAGACCAGCATTGCACATGCATAGAAGACTTGAAAAACTTGACTACAAGGCTAGTAAACTTTAGTGTGATTTGCGGTTCCTTACTTGCTGCAGAAACCAGGGTTTGATTCCTGGCTTTTTGAGGTTCAAACTTAGTAACTCTCATTTACAAAAAAATGAAACCTAAAGGAACTGTCAAAAACAATTACTAGATGCAGAAATTAAATTTAAGAAAAGGCTCAGTAATGAATGTAATCGGGATCTTCATCAATCTACTTGTGATTTTAAGTCTCTGGTGTCTGATATAGATTCAACACATCTTTTGAACGTCATTCAGACGAACAATTTGAAATGTATTGCAAGGGTGAATTTTGTGATCTAATCCAGGTTTTCAAAATTATGAATGGGTTCGATAACGTAGATAGAGATAGCGTTTTCGAAATATCTCAATATAATAGGACTAGAAATAACGGGTGTAAGTTGACAAGTAGAAGGTTCGAGACAACAGTTGCCAAAAACGTTTTTACGCATAGAATAGTAAATAGCTGGAAGAGTTTGGCGGTAGAAGTAATTAGTAGCACGTCTATAAACATGTTTAGAAATCGATTTGACGCATATATTGATAGATTGAGTATAGTTTAAGTCAGTAAAATTAAGGCTTTGTGGTGATAGATCCCACAGCTCAACAGAAGTGTTGTGGGATATAGGAGGGCAGCATCTTGGGTTAGGGGATACTCTCTGTCCTTACACACCCCATTTAAAGAGATTCCTCTGCCGAGCGGTGCCCCCCATAGTACTGTGAGGTATTGAAAAACTCATGATCTTCACTTGCCCCACAAACACCTTTAAATGGGAGACCCAAAATGGGTGCACACACATTTCTACATTACTGTACAGTCTTTACCGTGACCCGACAATTCAGCGCAGGACAATTCAGCGCCGACAATTCAGCGCAAGACAATTCAGCGCAAAGACAATTCAGCGCAAGACAATTCAGCGCAAGACAATTCAGCGCGAAAATACCAACAAAGAAGAAGAAAGAACAAATCCAGAGGGAAGAGAGGCTTGCAACTGTTAGGTTAGGTTAGGTTAGGTTAGGTTAGTTTCTAGTTTTTGAAATAAAATCTTAATTTTAACAATTCTAACAAATTTTGTTTTTTTAAATCAAATTTTAATAATTATACTCCTTTGAATTTTATCTCCGATTTGTCACTCCTTCGTTATGTCACTCCTTCGTTACGGTATTTATGTCACTCCTTTGTTATGTCACTCATTTGAAATGTCACTCCTTCGATACAGACCCAATTTAGCATATATATAAATATACAAATTTTTCTCTTTTTTATTTATTGCGATTTATTTTTATTATTTTTAACTAAACTTTTAACTGTACTGACTTGCGCTGAATTGTCGGCGCTGAATTGTCTTGCGCTGAATTGTCTTTGCGCTGAATTGTCGGCGCTGAATTGTCCTGCGCTGAATTGTCGGTGCTCCAGTCTTTACAGCCACACCTACAATTTTCCTCCTAAGTATATAAATTGTAATGTATATGGTTGTAAATTGTGACTTGGTCCGCAATTGATATGGACCGGGCAAGGGACTGGTATTGATGGATACTGTAAAGAAATTGACTGCATTCTTTGGATCTGATATATTTGCATGTCGGTTATAAATAGATATAGAGTGTAACATATTTGTAGATAGTAGTCTATTATGACTTGATCCTCTGGATCCAGAGATTCTATCTTTAGTTTTAAATCGATAATTAATTAGTTTTAAATTATAATTATTTAGTTTTGTAAAAGTTGGTCGTTGCCGGTGTACGGGCGGTTTTTACATAGTGGAGCCACCTTGATGGGCCGAAGTGGCCCCTAGTGTGCCCACTGTAAAAATTTCTTATGTTCTTGTGGTTCGGAACCCACGTAAAATTGTAGGTCCCCTCCGCCACCACGGAGGACATGCACAATACACAATTACGAACACAGTTAGGTAAACCAGCCATGAGTGGATCCTAGGGACTTTGTTGGTCTGAAACATTATAACATTATAACATTATAACATATACTGTATATATATACAGGGTGTCCCATAAGTCCGGCATCATTGGAAAAATAATAAAAAAAGGCAAAACAAAAGCTTTTATTTACAGAACGTGCTCAGTATGTCCACCAGTTTTGAATACACAAATTCAGACGTGATACCAAGTCAGCAAGCACACGGTGAATGATGTCAGGAGTAATGGTGTTACATGCCCCAATAATGCGCTGCCGCAAATGTTCAACACTCCTAATTTTCTCTGCGTATACCAGCACTTTCAAGTGGCCCCAGAGATAAAAATCTAGTGGCGTGAGATCCGGCCTTCTAGCTGGCCATTCCACAGGCCCTCGACGTCCTATCGGACCTATCCAATGACCAGGGAATTGTTGGTACAGGTATTCTCTTACTTGGGTGCTGTAATGTGCAGGAGCGCCGTCTTGCTGGAACCATGTTGGGAAATTTCCTTCTTCGTTCAAGACACTGGGAAATGCTTCTTCCTTGAGCATACGTAGGTAGGTGCCTCCAGTGACATGTTCATCGAAAAAGATGGGGCCTATGATGCGATCCTTCCAAATGCCACACCATACCATACCCGAGATGGCACCGTGTTCCTTTGAAGAGGTATACCAGTGAGGGTTGTTTTGAGACCAGTAGCGGGTGTTCTGTCGATTTACCTCATCATTTCCATTAAAAACAGCCTCGTCACTGAACAGAATGGTGGACGGGAAATTGGTTGGCATCCCGATCATAGATATTATGGCCTGTAGAAAGAGAAAAATATGAATTATGGTTTGTAGAAATAGAAAAATATGAATTTCTCCTATGATGCCGGACTCATGGGACACCCTGTATATATATATATATATATATATATATATATATATATATATATATATATATATAAATAAATATATATATATATATATAATATATATAATATATATATATATATATATATATATATATATATATATATATATATATATATATATATATATATATATATATATATATATATATATATGTTATAATAATGTTATAATGTTTCAGACCAACAAAGACCCTAGGATCCACTCATGGCTGGTCTACCTAACTGTGTTCGTAATCGTGTATTGTGTATGTCCTCCGTGGTGGCGGAGGGGACCTACAATTTTACGTGGGTTCCGAACCACAAGAACATAAGAAATTTATGTAAAAACTGCCGGTAATTTGGCAACGACCAATTTTTACGAAATTAAATAATTATCAATTTAAAACTAATTAATTATCGATTTAAAACTAAAGATAGAATCTCTGGATCCAGAGGATCAAGTCATAATAGACTACTATCCACAAATGTTACACTCTATATCTATTTATAACGGACATGCAAATATATCAGATCCAAAGAATCCAGTCAATATATATATATATATACAGTATATACACACACATATATATATATATATATATATATATATATATATATATATATATATATATATATAATAATAAATAAATATATATATATATATATATATATATATATATATATATATATATAATATTATATATATATATATATATATATATATATATATATATTATATATAAAATAAATATATATATATAATAAATATATATATATATATATAATAAATAAATAATATATATAAAATAAATAAATATATATATACACAGGGTGTCCCAGAAGTCTGGACCCATATGGAAAATAGATATTATATTTTTAAAATGAAACAAACATTACTAATGTCAGTTTTACATATTTCAGGAAAGAAAATATCTTGATGGCTTAGTATACCAATCAAGAGAAGGTGAAACTGGTATTGCTACATGTTTCCAGAAAAAGTCAGAGGGAGGCATGTTTGTGAAATAACTGACATGCCTCTCTCTGGCGTTTTCCGGAAACATGTAGCAATACCAGTTCCACATTCTCTTCATTGGTATACTGAGCCACCAGGGTATTTTCTTTCCTGAAATATGTAAAACTGACATTAGAAAAGTGTTTGTTTAATTTTAAAAATATAATGTCTATTTTCCATATGGGTCCAGACTTCTGGGACACCCTGTATATATATATATATATATATATATATATATATATATATATATATATATATATTTCAACTGCAAACACGCAGTATAATTAACGTAAAGAACGACGCTTGTTAGAAGAACATTCCGCGCAAGATGAGGAGGGAGAACGAACAAGTGAAAAAATGAGTTAACCACCCGGGAATCGAACCTGGGATCTTCCGATTGCCGGTAGTGGTTATCATATCTGACCGGCAATCGGAAGATCCCGGGTTCGATTCCCGGGTGGTTACCTCATTTTTTCATTTGTTCGTTCTCCCTCCTCATCTTGCGCGGAATGTTCTTCTAACAAGCGTCTTTCTTTACGTTAATATATATATATATATATATATTATATATATAAACTGCAAACACGCAGTATAATTAACGTAAAGAACGACGCTTTGTATAGGAGAATATTCCGCGCAAGATGAGAAGGAGAGAACGAAACAAATGAAAAAATGAGGTAACCACCCGGGAATCGAACCCGGGATCTTCCGATTGCCGGTCAGATATGATAACCATTACACCACGGGCCTCACTCAATCAAATGCCGTAATTCCTCTACATACGCGCAGAAACCAATGCCCCAAGGGGCACCTCCCGCATGCCGTACATTATATACATTTAAACTGCAAACACGCAGTATAATTAACGTAAAGAACGACGCTTTGTATAGGAGAATATTCCGCGCAAGATGAGAAGGAGAGAACGAAACAAATAAAAAAATGACCCGCAATCGGAAGATCCCGGGTTCGATTCCCGGGTGGTTACCTCATTTTTTCATTTGTTTCGTTCTCTCCTTCTCACCTTGCGCGGAATATTCTCCTATACAAAGCGTCGTTCTTTACTTTAATTATACTGCGTGTTTGCAGTTTAAATGCATATAATGTATGGCATGCGGGAGGTGCCCCCTTGTGGCATTGGTTTCTGCGCGTATGTAGAGGAATTACGGCATTTGATTGAGTGAGGCCCGTGGTGTAATGGTTATCATATCTGACCGGCAATCGGAAGATCCCGGGTTCGATTCCCGGGTGGTTACCTCATTTTTTCATTTGTTTCGTTCTCTCCTTCTCATCTTGCGCGGCATATTCTCCTATACAAAGCGTCGTTCTTTACATATATATATATATATATATATATATATATATATATATATATATACAGGGCGTCCCAAAAAAATGTATACACACTTTAAATAATTATAAAGGCAGTGTTTATTAAAATACATTTCATTTTCAAAATGTAATAGAATCTACAGACATTATTTAATTGTTTTGTCAACGCCTGTTTTCAAACTGACGTCCGTTCTGGTCCAGGCACTGCTGATAACGCGAAGCAATGGAATCGCAAACATCACGAAACATTTCGTTTGGTATTTGTGTGCATTCTCGTTCAATGGCTGCTCTCAATTCAGCGACTGTTGCAGGTTTTATAGCGTAGACTTTGTCTTTTAAGTATCCCCATAAAAAAAGTCTAGTGGTGTGAGGTCTGGTGAACGCGGAGGGTATTCTACGAAACACCTTCGTCCAATCCACATCCACATCGTGCCAAGTACCACTCGCAATACTCCACTCTTCGGTCCGAATCATCATCTTCATTAATAGCATGGACTAATCTTGGAATGTAACTTTTCCATTGACAGCGCTTCAAAATGCGTTGGACAGACGATTCTGAAAGTCCTACCTCACGACTCGCTTGCCGCACAGATTTTCTTGGACTTTGGTGATACGTTTCCAGTACTCTTTCTTGCTTTGTGGGGCTTGTCGATGTCCGTGGTCTTCCGGAACGCTTCTTGTGGACATTCTGAACAGTTCCATCGGCTTCAAACTTATCTCTAATTCGAGTGATGGTAAGTCGCGTTGGTGGATCTGTTTGAAACTCCCTCCTAAACTGTCTTTGCACTTCAACTGCGTTTTCACACTTCCAGTAGCATTTAGAATGAATTTCCTTTGTTCAAAGCTTAGTCTGACTGCCATTATTAATTCTAATGGGTTTAACTTGGAAAGAAAGAAACATCAATTGAGCTATCAGCTGTTAAAGTGTGTATACATTTTTTTGGGACGCCCTGTATATATATATATATATATATATATATATATATATATATATATATATATATATATATTTTTTTTTTAAGTTCAGGAAGAACCGATTCGCCTCTATTTAAAAGGGCATATCTCGGCGGAAAAAAACAAAGAAAAAGCGAGAGGAAAGACAGAGGAAAAAGAAAGGGTGGAGGGGACAGTCGAAGTGGAAAAAGACCAAGGATGACAAGGACTGCAGGGTCGAGCCCCCATCATCCTTGGGTGCTAGGGCCGGGAGGGCGCACGTGAAACCTCCAGGAACAAGTGCGTACAAATGAGCACAAAGAGCACTAAAGAGCACGAGCTTAGAACCCCCTTGCGGGGATATATATATATATATATATATATAATAAATAAATATAATATATAATATATATATATATATATATATATATAAATAAATAAATATATATATATATATATATATATTATATATATATATATATAATAAATAAAACCACGAAGGAAAGGAAACACAAAAAGGTGCTCAAGCGCTTTCGTCTAATGACATCCTCAGGAACACTGAAGTACATAAAAGGTTACGGCCTATATATTGGTTACAGAAAGAAAAAAATTAATAAATAACATACATACACACAAACATATATATATATATATATATATATATATATATATATATATATACACATATATATATATATATATATATATATATATATATATATATATATATATATATACATACATATCTACACACATATATATATATATATATATATATATATTATATATATATATATATATTATATGCAATAAACGGAGAAGTAAAAATAAAAATTAAAAATTAAAAATTAGAGGATTAACAAAGAGGCATACAGATTTGTAAGGAAAAATATCGATTTTTAGCACAAGATCAAATGAATTATAAAAATACAAATTTATACTGGAAATCTGCCCGGGTTTTAACACTTTGCCTTTTAGAGTCAAGTTTCGATATATATAAAATAAAATGAAGATTAAAAGTTAATAAAGTAGCATACAGGTTTACCAAAGATTTAGCGTCCTACCCTTTTTATCTAAATTTGTTTTGAAGGAATTCAAAACAACAGGATCGAGTTGAAAAAGACCTTTGCTTATGTTGAAGTTATTTGAAAGTTGGATAATGGCAGACTCAAGAATATTTCTATTAACAATGTTGCTAGAATGAAATAAAACTGAAGCATTATTCCAATCAATACAGTGGGATAACTGACAAATGGACAAAAAGAGCACTGGACAACTGTCCTGTTCTAACGGAATATTGATGCTGTTTTATACGTGTGTGCAAATCCTTTCCCGTCTGACCTATGTCAGACGGGACCTATATATAGGCCGTAACCTTTTATATACTTCAGTGTTCCTGAGGATGTCATTAGACGAAAGCGCTTGAGCACCTTTTTGTGTTTCCTTTCCTTCGTGGTTTTATTTATCATAAATATTTTTCACGTGTTACTTTCGTGAAATAATTTTCATATATATATATATATATATATATATATATATATATATATATATATATATATATATATATATATATAAATATATATATATATAATATATACTTACTTTTGTTGAGTTTTACTTACTTTTGTTAAGTTTGAACGACGGTTCAGGATCGACCTGCGGTCGACCCCTCTGCAGCATCCCGCCTCATTTGCAGGATTTGGTGAAGGAGGGAATTGCTCTCTGATCGCCTCCTGCCCTCGTAGCCAGCCACGCCTGGCTGATCAGGGACTTTGCACAAGAATCTGTCCAGCTGGTTCTTGAAGTTATTCAGGTCGGTGTGCTGGAGATTCCTCACTTCTTTTGGAAGGACATTGAAAAGCTTTGGGCCCCGTATTCTGAGGGTATTTTCCATCCTCGTTTTCATGGCTCCTTGTCCCACCGCAGCTGGGACCGTACAAAATCTGCCTGTCCTCTCATTCCAGTTTGTTTCTATTTCATTTCTGAGGTTAGGGACAGAGCCCTCAATTATTTTCCATATGTATATTATTGTGTACCGCTCGCGCCTTCTTTCAAGAGAGTAGAGTTCCAGGGATTGTAGTCGAGACCAGTAGTCTTCACCTTCCGTTTCCTCTATCTTAGACGTAAAAGTCCTTTGTATAGCTTCAATGCTCGTAATATCTCTTTTTCTGTGTGGGCTTGTGAGTACTGAGCAATACTCAATTATTGGTAGGACTAGACTCTTCCATAATTTGAGCATGATGTTTGCTTTTCTGCTGCGGAAGCTTCTCCAGATGATTCCCATTATTTTTCTAGCTGTTGTGATTTTGATTTTATAGTGCTCTCTGAATTCTGCATCCGACGACATTATTACTCCAAGATCCCTTAGAAGTTGGAATTTTTCTTCGTTGAACTTCATATTGTTGTCTTCTGCCCACTGGAATAATGTTTCAATGTCGTTTTGTAGTTTTCTTATGTCATCTTCGTTCAATATTTCTTTACATATCTTTGTGTCATCTGCGAAGCATGATACAATACTGTCCTTAATATCTGCATCAATATCTGCAATCATTATTATGAACAGCAAGGGAGCTAATACTGTCCCTTGTGGGACAGAGCTCACAACTCCCGACACTTCCGATTTAACTCCGTTTACCACCACTCTTTGCGTTCTTTGCGTCAATAAATTAAATAGCCACCTTCCTAGCTTTCCAGTAATTCCTGTATCCTTAAGTTTGTGTACTATGATCCCATGGTCACATTTATCGAAGGCTTTAGCAAAGTCAGTATATATTACATCAATGTTTTGTCCTCGACACAATATTCCTAATATTTTCTCCTGGTGGTCTAGTAGCTGTGACAGGCATGATCTACCCGCCCTGAAGCCATGTTGATTTGGGTTGTATAAGTCTTTTTCTTGTAGGTAGTAGGTAGTTTTGCCTCTAATTATGCGTTCAAAACATTTTATAAGGTGAGAGCTACTGGCCGATAATTTTTGGGCATTGCTCTGTTACCACCTTTAAATAGGGGGGCAATATTCGCGTTCTTTAAGGGGAGTGGAATTTGTCCTGTGTCAAGTGATTTCCTCCATAGTAAGTATAGCGGTTTTGCAATACTTTCTTTGCATTTCTTCAGAAATGTGGCACTTCATGTGTCTGGCCCTGGCGCTGAATTGTCTCGCATCTGTGATAAGGCCGTAATTACATCTCCTTCCATGAACTCGAAGTCTATTAATAGGTTTGTGCCGGGATTTGTTCTTGGTTGATCTGTATCAATGTTGAAAAACTCGTCTGGGTTTTCCACTTCCATCTCGGACTTAAGGGTGCTAAACACGGATTTAAATTGTTCCCTAAGCAATTCATTTATTTCTTTCGGGTCATTTGTGTATTCAGCCTCCCCGTCTATCAACGGTCCAATACTCTCCTTACACTGTATTTTCCTTTTCGCAAAAGTGTTGAAGTATTTTGGGTTATTTTTTATGTTTTCTGCTACCTTGTTTTCCTCCTCGTTTGTCTTATGTATGAATGTTTGCTTTAGGTCCATTTCTATTTCGCCAAGTTTCCTCTCTAGATTGAGTCTCTTTGCATCAGTTCTGCATCTGTGGAGATGTTTTACGTTTTGTCTTCGTTGCCTGAATAGAGTCCTGATTTTCCTCTCGAGCTTGCTACGTTTTTTTTCCTGTCTCTCTGGAATATGTTTCAGTATCATAGGTTTGGTTTCCGTCTCTATTATACATAGTATTTCTTGTTGAGTCTTCTCGTGTAGTAGCAATTCCCAATTTACCTCCTTTAAATCTTTATTTACGTTTTCCCAATTTACTTTCTTTGAATTTATGTTTAAGCCTTCAAATATTCCATCTGCCTCTCTAGGATGCGTTTTCGGACCTCTGGGCGCTAACTTCAATTGTATATCGATGAGGTTATGGTCGGAGAACTTTGTGTGCGTTACTTTTTTATTTATTATTATCTCGTTGTTATTTGTCCAGATTAAATCCAAAACGTTCTCCTTGCTCGTGGCTTCACAGATTTCCTGGGTAAGGGCGTAATGTTCCATAATATCTAATGACATTGTTGCTTGGGTTCTGTCATCTTTAGTAATGTTGCCATGAAATTTCTCAACATATATAACTTCGTCATTTTTCTTCCATGATATGAATGGGAAATTAAAATCTCCGAAAATTAGAATATTTGTTGCTGAAGTTTCAAGTAATTTTAATATGTTTTCTATTTCATTTGTAGCAAATTGGAATTCACTTTTTGTGGTGTTTGGTGGTCTGTAGATGTTCATAATGGTTAGGTTCAGTTCTTGTACTTCTAATATAATAACTTCAACTGTGCTGTTTGATTTCTTTACCCTCACTTCACATGTGTAAGTGTTTTTCACGTAGATACAACACCCTCCTCCTCGTCTAGCCACTCGATCTGTTCTGTATATGTTGTAGTCCAGCAATGCTATTTCAGTATTCTCGATGCAGTTTTCACAGCCTTTTTCGCACTTATGTAAGTGTGTCTCCGTTAGGCATATGATATCTATGCTGGTTTCCGTAGCTGAATTTTGCAAGTATTGTAATTTGCAGTCTGCATGGTCCGTATAGAGGCCTTGTATATTTGTGTATAATACATTTACCGGGTTTCTAATCTTCGTGTTCGATTCTCCTAAATGATGGTCGTTTCCTGGTCGATGTCGGTTCCTGTTTGGTGTTATTGGTTGGGCCGCTGCATCTGGGAGTATTGGGGTTGCTGCCCGTGATACCACTGTTGTTGTTGTATTATTGGTGGGTAGTGTTGAATAGGGGGGTGATGTGCGTAATGTTGTGGTGCATATGTTTGCGGCGTTCTGTCTCTCCTTGTTAGAAGGGCAAGCTGAGCTTTTTTATTCTCATTTCTTCTAAAAAATATGTTTCATTACTCTTGCTATTTCTTCTATGTCGAATATGATCTGTTCTTTCCCATTCTCTTCTTTGCGTACCCTTTATGTGAAAATGCGGGCACTCTATGTTTAGGCATTTTTTCTCAGTAATTGACTGTCTGCACACACACACACACACACACCACACACACATACATATATAATATATATATATATATATATATATATATAATATATATATATATATATATATATATATATGTTATATAATGTTATAATGTTTCAGACCAACAAAGACCCTAGGATCCACTCATGGCTGGTCTACCTAACTGTGTTCGTAATTGTGTATTGTGTATGTCCTCCGTGGTGGCGGAGGGGACCTACAATTTTACGTGGGTTCCGAACCACAAGAACATAAGAAATTTATGTAACAACTGCCTGTACATACGCAACGACCAATTTTTGCAAAACTAAATAATTATCAATTAAAAACTAATTAATTATCAATTAAAAACTAATTAATTATCGATTTAAAACTAAAGATAGAATCTCTGGATCCAGAGGATCAAGTCATAATAGACTACTATCCACAAATATGTTACACTCTATATCTATTTATAACCGACATGCAAATATATCAGATCCAAAGAATCCAGTCAATTTCATTACGGTATCCATCATATATATATAATATATATAATATATATATATAATAAATATATATATATATATATATATAATAAATATTGGCTAGAAGAGTGGTTGCGAGGCAGGAAACAGAGGGTGGTCGTTGATCGTTGATGGAGCGGAGTCGTGTTGGGCTAATGTGGCGAGTGGCGTTCCTCAGGGTTCTGTATTGGGCCCCTTGCTTTTTCTTATATATATTAACGATTTAGATGTCGGCCTAGTCAGTACAGTTTCAAAGTTTGCGGATGACACGAAGCTGGGTGGTAGGGCGATTAATGACGAAGATAGAGGTAAAATTCAGGAAGATCTGAATAAAATCGTTGATTGGTCAGTCACATGGCAAATGAGATTTAACGTGGATAAGTGCAAAATTTTGCATATAGGTACGCGTAATGGTAATTTTGCATATAGTATGTCAGGGAAAGATTTAACAAGCGTAGAGCAGGAAAAAGATTTAGGAGTTATAGTCACTGGTGATTTAAAAGTAGCGAAACAAAGTACAGCAGCGGTCAATAAGGCGAACAAAGTGTTAGGTTTTATAGCTCGAAATTTTGAGTACAAATCGCGCGATATTATAGTTCCTCTTTATAAATCATTAGTTAGACCCCATTTGGAGTACGCGGTCCAATTTTGGAATCCGCATATGCGCAAAGATATAGAGAAAATCGAAAGAGTTCAAAGACGAGCAACTAAGATGATTCCGTCGCTTAGGTCAAAGTCGTACGAGGATAGGCTTAAGGAGTTAAAATTGACAACACTCGAGACTAGGAGGTTAAGGGGTGATCTAATCCAGGTTTTCAAAATTATGAATGGGTTCGATAACGTACATAGAGATAGCTTTTTCGAAATATCTCAATATAATAGGACTAGAAATAACGGGTGTAAGTTGACAAGTAGAAGGTTCGAGACAGCAGTTGCGAAAAACTTTTTTACGCATAGAATAGTAAATAGCTGGAATAGTTTGCCGGTAGAAGTAATTAGTAGCACGTCTATAAACATGTTTAAAAATCGATTAGACGCATATGTTGATAGAAAGGGTATAGTTTAAAGTAGTAAAATTAAGGCTTTCTGGGGATAGAAATCACAGCTCAACACAAGTGTTGTGGGATATAGGGAGGCAGCATCTTGGGTTAGGGGATACTCTCTGTCCTTACACACAGTGGCGGTCCTAGCTTACATGACGCCCTGGGCGAACCTCACCTTCAGCGCCCCCCCCCCCCTGTTCGCCACACACACACATTCGAATCCCCCCAAAATAAAGGACAGACATAACTCTTTCACAAAATAACTTTTTATTGGACTAATTGTTGGAACTTCAGAACCAAAACAAAGACTCAAATTTCTGAATTTTACAAATCCTTCATCACGTAATAGAATAACTCACTTAAGAGAATGTAATTATGATACTATGAACAGGAAAAATACAAATTAAATTGCACAACTGCCATAAATACTAGAGAATCAAATTTCTAAATTGTACAAATGCTCTATCATAAATAGAATAAGACACTTAAGAGAGGGTAATTATTATGCTACACTTTGAACAAGAAACAAAATAAATTGCACCAGAGCACAACTGCCATCTAAAGCCTGACTCTTCTCACCTTCCTTGATGCAAAGTCATGAATTAAATCATCATATGAAATCTGCTCAGCAATTGTATGATTTATACTGATGATGGCCAGACCGGTAAGGCGTTCCTGTGACATAGTTGACCTCAGGTAGGATTTGATGAGCTTCAGCTTTGAAAAGCTCCTCTCTGCTTCAGCAACAGTGACTGGAGAGTAAGACCAATTCTGAGAGCAGTCCACAAATTTGGATATATTTCAGAGAGCTCCCTTTCATGGATAAATGTCAGCAGTTCAAGCAAGGATATGGTCTTTGATGGCAAGTCAGGCAAGTTCTTCAGCTCCTGTGCAAGCTCTCTGCCATCCAAGTCAGATTGTCCCTTAAAGTGTAGTGTAGTACTAAGGTTCACACATTGTTCTGTCAGCTCCTCAATATGTGAGATTTTGGAAATGTGTCAGCACTCCAAACTTCTCTCCCACAATTTCCAACGTGGGAAAATCTTTCCTGAATGGCTGATGTTGCAGCATCAACCACTGCATTGAAAAATGTCACCTCCAGCTTCTTCAAAGCATCAATCAAGGGCTCATCAGATGCTTCATAGGAGAAGTGCCGCTTTGTGGACCTCAGCCGTTTTTGTTTTAACACAGCCTCCACATTCATTTGTTCACAGATATCTGTGGCTGCCATTTGTGCAGCCACAAAACCTGTTGCCCTGTAATTGCGGAGACCTCTCTCTGTTTTTTTTAGGAGATTTACTGCAACATCAACGTGCATGCTAGGAGACTGCATCTGCTTGCTCACATGCTGAATTTGGCACAACAGGTCATGCCACACCACTGAACAAATGGCGAAGCGGTATGACCCACCTCCTCTGACAGAGATTGAGCCTCGACCTTTATTACAGAGTCTTTGGTGTGGTCCCTCACCTCGATCAGTGCATCTCTCACTGCAGCTGCCTGATATCTCAGGGGCTCCACACTCTTGATCTTGCTTTTCCCACCTTGTATCAGACCACATCTTCAATGTGATGTTCACATGTTTTTTCAAAATGGCCCATTGTTGTGTGGAGGCTGAAAACAAGTTGTAAAGCTTCTGCAAGATGCCAAAGTAACTTGTGGCATCAATAGATCCCTTAGCAGCGATCGGCCACAGCAAATTCAAGAGAATGAGCCCCACATGGAACAAACAGAGCTCTGGGATTAATTTCTAGGAGCCTGGATTGAACACCCTTGTTTTTTCCCCTCATGTTGGCCCCGTTGTCGTATGATTGTCCTCTACAGTCCATGAAAGGACTTTTAGCTCCTCCAGTCTCTTCAGAATCAGAGATGCCAAATGTTGACCAGTGGACTCCTCTGCCTCCAAAAACCCCATGAACTGTTCCTTTATATGGGGCTTCCCCTCCAGTGACAACAACCCGAATCACAACTGACAACTGTTCAGTGTGGCTGATATCTGGAGTGCAATCTAGAATTATTGAAAAAAACTTTGATTGTTTGATGTCGCTCACCATTGCTGAAATGGTCTTGCTGCTCGACAAATCAATGAGTTCGTTTTGTATGTGGTGGCCGAGGTAGCTGGTGTGACTGGAGGTCCCTTTTTGGACACGGTTAATGTGCTCTTGCATTATAGGATCAAATTGTGCCATCAGTTCAACTTCTTTCAGAAAATTGCCATTTGATGGTGAGAACAATTTTTCTGTATGTCCCCTTAGTGCCAAATTCCTAACTGCCAGAGAATGCACAATAGCAGTGAGACGTGTCAGCACCGCTCTCCATCTCAACTTCTCAGCCTCCAGAAGTGCCATCTCCTGCTTGTCAATGGTCTCCCCCTTTCTCATCCTCACTGCCAGTTCTTTCCAGATTTTCATAGAATTTAGGTGTTCTGAACTGTTGTCATGTGATGTGAGCAATGAGCTTGCATGCTTCCAGTCCGAGAGTCCCAAACTTGTTAAATTTATTTTCCTCTTGGAAAATAATGTACAACAGAAACAGAAAAGGCTGTTGTTTTTTAAGGAATAGACCAACCAACTTCTGGTTATATTTTCCCCACTAACCAATGACTTCCTGAAGTATTGATGGTGGAAACTTCTTCCGTCACTGTCGTTTCTAGGGAATACAAAGTCAGATGGTACTTGACTTGGTCCCCTGGAAACCAGTTGTGTCCGAATTCTCTCAGTCAGAACTGAAGGCCAGTTAGCAGGGTCGGTGGACAGAGACTCATCCTCAGGAGGCGATTCTGCTCCAGGCCTTTCTAATAGAAAGAACAAGAGCATTACTCATTAGTATACACACCTAAGTTAGATAACACATTATTCACAGCACTTTGTTATGGTGGTGGTGTTATGGAATTATGGTGGTGAAACACCACACATACCCAGTAACCCAGACCCAGTGATAATAACATTATAATTTATAACTGTTTGCAAAATGCTTTGCAGGGATGCACACACATACACACACACACACGCACACACTCACAGACATATGTGCACACAAACTCACCTGAAGAGTCCTGCCGGGGAGAAGTAGAAGCAAATGGGTCTTCATCCTCAGGATCAGACTGCATTTGTGGAGACATATGTGAGGCTGAGGAGGTAGATGGCTCCTCAGCCTCAATAATGGCAGAAGTAGACGGCTTCTCATCCTGGCTAGTGGCAGAGGGTGTTCCAAAATATTTCAAAAGTGCCCCTGCAAATAGTAAAATAGAACATAACAGACCAATGCATGAATAGGCTAGTACAATTAATTTAACATGTTATTAAGCACAATTTATTAAACTTTTAGAATAGGAAACAAATGAATAATACAACCTCCTTGGTTAATGGCTAATTATATACATAATAGTACACTTCAAATGACTCAGAAAGCTATATCACAAAATAGCAGTGCAATATAGCAGTGAAGAGTAGATGACATAGCTCTATACCTTTATCTTTTGCTCGTTTCTCCTCTTCTTCTTTCCTCTTTTTTCTAAACTGAGCACCTGATAGCTTTGACCTCTTCTTATCCATTTGCGGTTATTTGACAGACCTTAGTGGCTTAGTGTGAAGATTCGTTCTGTAATAAATAATATACATTTCACTATTTAACCAAACCCAGAAAAATAACATTACATATGTTAAAGTATGGGCCTTTATTCCCAATAATATTAATCTGGAAGCATTTTGCATTGTTTAGGTCTTTTATGGGAAGGTTTATGGAAAATGCAATAGATGGTTTTTTATTAATAAAAATATATTTATTGATCTTTTATTATTTATTTTATTTTATTTTTTATTTTTATTTATTTCTTTATTTATTTATTCTTATTTTTATTTTTATTTTTTTGCAGGCGCTCATGCCGCCCCTCCACAAATGCCGCCCTGTGCGGCTGCCCATATTGCCCATATGAGGAACCGCCACTGCTTACACACCCCATTTAAAGAGATTCCTCTGCCGAGCGGTGCCCCCCATAGTACTGTGAGGTATTGAAAAACTCATGATCTTCACTTGCCCCACAAACACCTTTAAATGGAGACCTAAATGGGTGCACACACATTTCTACATTACTGTACAGTCTTTACAGCCACACCTACACTTTTCCTCGTAAGTGTATATTGTAATGTATATGGTTGTAAATTTGACTTGGTCCGCAATCGATATGGACCGTGACTTGATGATACCGTAATGAAATTGACTGGATTCTTTGGATCTGATATATTTGCATGTCCGTTATATAGTGTAACATATTTGTGGATAGTAGTCTATTATGACTTGATCCTCTGGATCCGAGATTCTATCTTTAGTTTTAAATCGATAATTAATTAGTTTTAAATTGATAATTATTTAGTTTCGTAAAAATTGGTCGTTGCCAATTTACCGGCAGTTTTTACACATTTCTTATGTTCTTGTGGTTCGGAACCCACGTAAAATTATAGGTCCCCTGCCACCACGGAGGACATACACACACGATTACGAACACAGTTAGGTAGACCAGCCATGAGTGGATCCTAAAATCTTTGTTGGTCTGAAACATTATAACATTATAACATTATATATATATATATATATATATATATATATATATATATATATATATATATATATATATATATATATATATATATATATAATATATAATATATATATATATATATATATATCTATATATATATATATATATATATATATATACACAGGGTGTCCCAGGAGGAAATGTCAAGAATGCACCATTTAACTCTTTGGGTATTTCTAAGTAGAAAGTATTATATCGACATGTGCCTGATTCTCAACCATTACCGAGATACAGGCCTCTACGGTTTCCGGGAAGGTGGATTTGACGTGGAGGACCTGTGGCATGGCCCCCTCGTTCGCCTGACTTATCTCCGCTAGATTTTTTTGTCTGGGGGTTCTTGAAGAGTAACGTTTACCAGCGGGGTAAGCCCGAAACTAGGGAGCAGTTGGTTGCACGTATACAGGATGCGTTCATAAACCTCAGAAATGAACTTCCGCGTTTTCCTTGGCAAGACTCGATGGATCGGAGGCTCGCCGCGTGCATTGAAGAAGGAGGGGGTCACTTTGAAACCATTCTGCAATGAGTGCAATAGTGTATTGTATGTTTGTACTTTTTGTAAACCACAAGTGTCATTAAATAGTATCTAAGATCGCCTTTTTATTATGTTTTAATTACCCAAATGTAGAGGCCTGTATCTCGGTAACGGTTGGGAATCAGACCCATATCGATATAATATTTTCTACTTAGAAATACCCAAAGAGTCAAATGGTGCATTCTTGACATTTCCTCCTTTTGACACCCTGTATATATATATATATATATATATATATATATATATATATAGATATATATATATATATATATATATATATATATATATATATAATGAATAAAACCACGAAGGGAAAAGAAACACAAAGTGGTGCTCAAGCTCTTTCGTCTAATGACATCCTCAGGAACACTGGAGTGAAAGAAGAGTTCAAGACAATATATAGGTTACAAAAATAAACATATATATATATATATATATATATATATATAGTAAGTATAGAAAAAAAATTGTGGGAGGAGCAAACACATTTGTATGGAAAAATGACACTTATATCACTTTGTCCGAAATTCAACATAAATTCAAATGGTAAACAGGTCACAAAAGAACAAAAAGAAATAAAAATAAATATAAATATAAATTGGAAAAATTACAAAATAATGCCTTCGTGATATATACGTCACAGCCGAAATAACCATAAAGAAATAAACGAACAGATAAAAAACCAAAAATTATAAAAATTATAAGTGGAGTCTACAAATTCAAGCTCAAAAGGAAAATTTTACAATCAATTTAATAGATGATGCCAAATTGATATATATGTCACAAAGAAATAAAGAAATAAACCAAAAAAAATAAATTGAAAAATAAATTGTAAGAGGCACACAAATTTATAAGGGAAAAAAAAAAAAAAAATTAATTACCAAAGGTTTTTTAGTTATTGTCTGAATCATACATACTATGGTCACAAACGAATAAAAAAATACAAGTAAATATAAATTGGAAAACAAAATGATGCCTAGATGATATATAAAGAACTATAAAAATATATACAACATATACAGGGTGGGCCGTAAGTTTCCATACATAGGAAAAATTAAACGTTTGTTTTTATGTTTCAGATACCCTAAGAATATGCGTTTGACGTAAGATCTTGTTTACTGATGAAGCAAATTTTTACGTCAATGGAGAGGTTAATCGGCAAAACATACGTTATTGGAGTAATGCTAACCCTAACTGGCTGAGTCCGACGAAGATGCAAGGTGCCGGTAAAGTGATGGTGTGGGCCGGGATATGGGGTGACAGAATTATTGGACCAATTTTTGTCAGTGGAAATCTTAATGCCGAAAGGTATCTTAACATGTTGCAAGAAGAGATTTTCCCATCCCTGCTAAACGAGGAAGGTAACTTCCCAGTTTACTTCCAGCAAGATGGAGCTCCACCTCATTATGGTCTTCACGTGCGTCGGTATTTGGATCAGCAGCAGTTTCCGGATGCTTGGATTGGTCGGCGTGGTCCTGTGGAGTGGCCTCCCAGATCCCCAGATCTCACCCCCCTTGATTTCTATCTTTGGGGGCACTTGAAGGCCATGGTGTATCAGGAAAAGATACGAGACATAAATCATCTAAAGGAACGTATCACCAACGCCATTACAAGCATAACGTCAACTGTGCTAATGCGTGTTCATCAACAGTGGGGAACACGTATTGAAATGTGTTTTCAAAACAATGGCAACCATGTAGAGCATATTATATAAATAAAAATGGTTGTCCATAAAAAAAATGTTTATTTTTCCTATGTATGGAAACTTACGGCCCACCCTGTACTATAAGGTATATATACGAAATATAAACCCAATATATAAGGAATGTATATATATGTATAAGGGACAAATTACCAACGGCTTTTATAATTAATGTCTGAAAGATCCGTTGGTCACAAAAGAATAAAGAAATAAAAATAAACATAAATTGGAAAAATTACAAATAATACAACTACACATGTACACCCGCATAACCAAATATATATACATATACATACATATATAAAAATACATATACATATATATATATATATATATATATATACCTACATACACATACATACATACATATACATATATATAAGAAATACGCATACCACAATAAATTGAAAAATAAAATTGTAAGAGAAACATACGGATTTATAAAGAAAAAAGAGAGAAACAAATTTTTACCAAAGGTTTAGCAAAAGAATAAAAAAATAAAAATAAATATAAATTGGAAAAATTACAAATAATACAACTAAACATGTACACCCGCATAACCAAATATATATACATAGGCCTATACATACATATATAAATACATACATACATATATATACCTATAAATTGAAAAGAGACAAAAACAAATTTTTACCAAAGGTTTAGCAACCTGCCCTTTTTGTTTAAATCCATTCTGAAGGAATTCAGAGCAACGGGATCGAGTTGAAACAGACCTTTATTCATGTTAAAGTTATTTGTAAGTTGAATTATAGCAGACTCAAGAATATTTCTATTAACAATGTTGCTAGAGTGAAACAAAACTGATGCATTATTCCAATCAATACAATGGGATAACTCAGACAAATGGACAAAAAGGGCACTGGACAACTGTCCCGTTCTAACGGAATATTGATGCTGTTTTACACGCGTTTGCAAATCCTTTCCCGTCTGACCTATGTAAAAGGAATCACATTGCTTACACCCAATTTTATAGATAATGCCTAAATTATTGGTCGGGCTATTTTTTACTATGATGTTTTTCACAATATTGTTATATGAAAAAACTACACTGATATCCAAAAGTTTAAGTACATTAGCAATGCCTAAGAAGCCCGGGAAAAATGGAAGTACTAAAATATTCTTTGACAAGGTGAGAGTGTTATTATTCACACGATAGAAGGTTCGTTTAGCCTTATTAAGACAAGATTCCATGAACGCAGATGGGTAACACAGCTCACTTCCAATACCGTTGATATTTTCCAATTCGGCATCAATGTATTCCGGACTGGCAATCCTAAGAGCGCGGAGAAACATTGAGGAAAAGATGGCCTTCTTAATAGGGGTGTCATGTCCAGAGTAAAAGTGTACGTAGGACAAATTGTTTTTTTTTTTTCCGATGGATACTAAACTTAAAACTTGGGCTTCCCTATGTACACGCACATCCAAAAACGGGATTGAGTTGTCTTGTTCCACTTTTAAAGTAAACTTAATGGAAGGGACTTGGTCATTTAACTGAAGGAGGAAGTCATCCACGTCACGATTCATGGGCCAGATACACAAAATATCGTCGACGTACCGCAACCATGGGATGCCAACCCCCAGGATTCTCGGAATGTAAGTAATTTCAAAAAACTCCATATAAATATTGGAGAGAAGGGGCGACAAAGGGGTGCCCATGGCCATCCCAAAAACTTGTTGATAATGCTCGCCATTGAAAGTGAATTTACAATCCTTGATACAAAGCTTAATAAGTTCCAAAACAGTGTGTGCAGGTAATGGCAGATCATAGTTATGTAATTCTCGGGCGAGAATGCATCAGTTTTGTTTCACTCTAGCAACATTGTTAATAGAAATATTCTTGAGTCTGCTATAATTCAACTTACAAATAACTTTAACATGAATAAAGGTCTGTTTCAACTCGATCCCGTTGCTCTGAATTCCTTCAGAATGGATTTAAACAAAAAGGGCAGGTTGCTAAACCTTTGGTAAAAATTTGTTTTTGTCTCTTTTGCCTTATAAATCTGTATGTTACTCTTACAATTTTATTTTTCAATTTATTGTCGTATGCGTATTTCTTATATATATGTATATGTATGTATGTATGTGTATGTATGTATATATATATTATATATATATGTATAGGTATATATATGTATGTATGTATTTATATATGTATGTATATGTATATATATTGGTTATGCGGGTGTACATGTTTAGTTGTATTATTTGTAATTTTTCCAATTTATATTTATTTTTATTTCTTTATTCTTTTGCTAAACCTTTGGTAAAATTTGTTTCTCTCTTTTTTCCTTATAAATCCGTATGTTTCTCTTACAATTTTATTTTTCAATTTATTGTGGTATGCGTATTTCTTATATATATGTATATGTATGTATGTATGTGTATGTAGGTATATATATATGTATAGGTATATATATGTATGTATGTATTTATATATGTATGTATATGTATATATATTTGGTTATGCGGGTGTACATGTTTAGTTGTATTATTTGTAATTTTTCCAATTTATGTTTATTTTTATTTCTTTATTCTTTTGTGACCAACGGATCTTTCAGACATTAATTATAAAAACCGTTGGTAATTTGTCCCTTAAACATATATATATACACATTCCTTATATATTGGGTTTATATTTCGTATATATACCTTATATTTGTTGTGTATATTTTTATAGTTCTTTATATATCATCTAGGCATCATTTTGTTTTTCCAATTTATATTTACTTGTACTTTTTATTCGTTTGTGACCATAGTATGTATGATTCAGACAATAACTAAAAAACCTTTGGTAATTAATTTTTTTTTTTTTTTCCCTTATAAATTTGTGTGCCTCTCACAATTTATTTTTCAATTTATTTTTTTTGGTTTATTTCTTTATTTCTTTGTGACATATATATCAATTTGGCATCATCTATTAAAATAATTGTAAAATTTTCCTTTTGAGCTTGAATTTGTAGACTCCACTTATAATTTTTATAATTTTTGTTTTTTTATCTGTTCGTTTATTTCTTTATGGTTATTTCGGCTGTGACGTATATATCACTTAGGCATTATTTTGTAATTTTTCCAATTTATATTTATATTTATTTTTATTTCTTTATTCTTTTGTGACCTCTTTACCATATGAATTTATGTTGAATTTCGGGCAAAGTGCTATAAGTGTCATTTTTTCCATACAAATGTGTTTGCTCCTCCCCAATTTTTTTTTCTATACTTAATATATATATATATATATATATATATATTGAATAGAAACGACATAAGTGTTAAGGAACGTCGTTTCTATTCATTTATATACTGCGCGGTCATTGCAGTTATATGCATATATATATATATATATATTATATATATATATATATATATATATATATATATATATTATATATATATATATATGTTTATTTTTGTAACCTATATATTGTCTTGAATTCTTCTTTCACTCCAGTGTTCCTGAGGATGTCATTAGAGGAAAGCGCTTGAGCACCACTTTGTGTTTCTTTTCCCTTCGTGGTTTTATTCATAAAAAATATTTTCACGTGTTACTTTAGTGAAATAATTTCATATATATATATATATATATTATATATATATATATTATATATATAATATATTATATAAATAAATATATATATATATAAATATATATATATATATATATATATATATAATATATATATATCTATATATATATATATAATAAATATATATATATAAAAATATATACCTTACCTTATGAACCTTATGTTGTTTCGTGTGTTGGTCTCTCTTCACACGGAGGTCAAGCTGGTGGCCCCGCCTCTAGGTCTGGCTGGTGGAGGAGCGAGTTACTTTCTTGCGCTCTCCACCGTACATAGCCAGGCACGCCCGGCTCATCTGGTACTGTCCTGAGCCAGGCATCCAGTCTTTTCTTGAAGACTTCAACTTTGACCCCCGTTACGTTTCTGAGGTCCTTAGGAAGCTGGTTGAAAAGTCTTGGCCCCCTGACAACCAAGCTATTTTCCTTCAGGGTTGAGGAGGTCCCTTGTCGTGCTTTTAATTTGGGAACACTACACATTCTGCCTTTCCTATTTTTCCAGTGTTGTTTGAATGGTAATTGGGTTTAGTTTTAGGTTTGGTACCAGTTTTTCGATCATTTTCCATATGTAGATTATGATGTACCTCTCTCTTCTTCTTTCCAGTGAGTACAGATTTAGTTTACGTAGTCTTTCCAGTAGTTGATTCTTTGCAGCCATCAATCTTGGCTGTGAAATGCCTTTGCGTTTCTTCTAGTTTATTAGTTTCTTCCTTTTTATATGGGGACGTCAAAACTGAGCAGTATTCACGTTTTGGTATAATCAGTGTTTTTAGCAGGGGAATTATTACTGTCCTGTCCCTTCTCTTGAACGTTCTTAGAACCTGTCCGGCGACTCTTTTTGCTTTATTTATCGCTATCTGATTTTGTGTTTCGAATTTCGCATCATCTGTCATTATTATCCCGAGATCAATCGCTTTCATGCTTCTCTGAATTTCCTGTCTATCTGGAGCATAATATGCAGTCTGTTTAAGTTCTTCTTTTCTACCATATCTCAAGAGCTGAAATTTCTCGGCGTTGAATGACATGTTGTTGTCTTCTGACCATTTGTATATTTTGTTCGTGTCCCTCTGCAAGGCCTCCACGTCATGTACATCGCTGATTTTTCTGCTGATCTTTGTATCGTCTGCAAAGGATGTTACTATACTATTGCTGTTTACTCCGCTGTCTATGTCTGTTAGCATGATAATGAACAGGAGTGGGGCCAGTACTGTCCCTTGTGGTACTGAGCTGCGTACTTCCGATTCTGATGATGATATACCTTGAATTTTGACGACCTGCAGACGATCACTAAGGAAGTTGTAGATCCATTTTCCCACTTTGCCTGTTATTCCCATGTCTTTAATTTTATGTCCTATTATACCATGGTCACATTTATCGAAAGCTTTAGCAAAATCTGTGTATATAACATCGTAGTTGTCATTGCCTTCCAATGCATCTAGGATATTGTTGTAGTGCTCTATTAGTTGTGATAGGCATGATCTACCTGATCGGAATCCATGCTGATTTTCGTTGAATCTTTCCCGTGTCTCCAGGAAATCATAAATTTTCTGTCTAACTATTCTTTCAAATACTTTGGTGAGGTGGGACGTCAATGACACTGGTCTATAGTTCTTTGCTTGAGATCTGTCCCCTCCTTTATATATAGGGACAATGTTTGCTCTTTTCAAGATGCTCGGTATTTCCCCAGTGTCTAGGGATCTTCTCCATATCCAGTATAAAAGGTGTAGCTATTTCATTTTTACAGTTTTTAATCAATAATGCGTTCCAATTGTCCGGACCTGCAGCTGAATGTAGTTTCATTTGTTCTATAGCTCTCGCTACATCTTCTGGTGTAAACTCAAAGTCTGTTATATACTCTCCTTGCAATTCCTCTTCAAAGAATGCACTTATGTCAGGTATCGCTTTGTCACTTTTTGGGGTACTGAAAACTGATTCATATTGAGCTCTCAATGTATCAGATATTTCTTTTGGATCGTCGGTTAGTTCATTATTTCCCGTCCTTAAGGGCCCAATAGCGGCGCGCGTTTTTGTTTTCCTTTTTGCATAGCTATAGAAGTATTTTGGATTTTCCTTTATTGCTTCTACCGCCTTTTCCTCTTCCCTCTCTGTATGATCCTTAATCAGGGCTTGTATTTCCCTATCGATACCCTCCAGTTTTTCTTTTATTATTTTCCTGCCATTATCTCGGCAGTTTTATAACTTCGCTTCTACTCTCTTTCTTTTGCGGAATAGTCTTCTCTTTTGCCTTTCTAGCCAGCTCCTCTTTCCTTTTGGCTGTGATTTCGGAGCATATTTTTCTAAAATTCTCAGCGTTTTTTCCTCCAAAGTTGTTAGCATTTCTTCCGTTGTTTTATTCTCGAAAATTGTTCTCCATTCTATTTGGGCCATGTGCGATCTGATTGCTTCCCAATTTATAGTCTTCGAGTTTAAGTTAAAGGCCCCGAATTTACTTCTTTCCACAATATTTGTATTGTCTTCTAATGCTGCCATCATATTTGTTGATATCTCGATTAAGTTGTGGTCTGAGATAATGGTTGGGGTTATTTTTATATCAGCAATCAAGTTCGTGTTATTCGTGAATACCAGATCCAGGCAGTTATTTTTTTCTGGTATTTTCTGTTATCTCCTGTGTCAGCATAAACTCGTTTGTGAGAGCCATCAACATTTTTGCTTGTTCCTGATCTTCTCTTGTGCCCCCCTTGTCCTGGTGAATATATATATTCCTATTCACCTTTTTGTATTTTATAAATGGGAAGTTAAAGTCTCCGCAGATCATTATATTGGGGGATGGAGGGTTTATGGCCTTTATTAGCTTTCTAATGTCATCAATGGCCTCCGAGAATTTTTCGGTTGGGTGCTTGGAGGTCTATAGATGACTATTACTATCAAGTTTAGTTTTTCTATTTTCACTGCTAGGAGTTCCACATAGCTGTTTGATTTACTTATTATCGTCTCTGTCATATGACCTTCCTGTACATATATAGCACAGCCACCTTTCCGTCTCGTCGTTCTATCCGCTCTTAGTAAGTTGAAGCCCTCTATATTTATCTCTTTCTTATCAATACAATGTTCGCAGTTTTCACAATTTCCTTGGCAATCTTTAAGATGAGTTTCTGTGAGGCATGCGATGTCCGCCCTTGTTTCGTCCATAAATCCTTTCAGGTACGAAACCTTATTGAGTGAATTGTTTGGTCTTATTCCTTGAATATTAGCCAGGACAATTTTTATGTTCTCTGTTTTTCGTTGCCCCTTGTGCACTTCAAGTTCGTTTTCCTTCGATATCGCTTGATTCGTTGCTCTATGATCCTCCGAAAGAGATCCGTTTCCTCCTACTTGTATTGGTAGCTTCTTGCTCGGTAGCGATTTGGCTCGGGGGTTTCCAGCTGTGTCAACTGCATGTGGATGACATTTAGCATTCGTAAGGTGTCTGAGATGTTGAAAAATTTTTTGTTCGCTTATTGTGTTCCGATTGTTGTTCCTATTGTTATTTTATTCCTATTGTCATTTAAACTTTTTCCTTTGTTCGTTGAGTCCGTCGGGAGATGTTGATAGTAGCATTTATTCCCGAATTTGCAGGTTCCATATTTTGCGTAAGTTCTGCAAATCTCCGGGTGGTAGAATTTACATCCGTCTCCAAATTTACAACGACCATTAAATAAATATATATATATAATATATATATATATAAATATATAATAAATATATAATATATATTAGTGATGTAGCGGATGTCATTTTTTTCACATCCGCGGATGCGGATGAGGATGTTTGATTTCAACATCCGCGGATGCGGATGCGGATGCGGATGTCTACATTTTCGTTATTTTTTAGGATATATTCGAGATTTGTTGTGTTTAACGTATATAATAAGTTATTATATAGAGAGAGCTGTAGCTATAATGTAGTATAATTGATTAATTGTACAATAATTGCTGTACTTTTCTCTGAACATATAAAATAATATCAAGCATTTAACTAATATAGAAATCAATTAGTGAATTCGTCTGCAAATAAATTCGTTATATTTTTTGAGTTTCAGCCACAATTAGAAACCATAATTGTGTTACCAGGATGCGGGACGTGAACCCAACTCAAATGCACCGCACCGACCTCTTTCCCAACCTCCACCCTTATAGAAAGAGATCTTTAATTAGCTTGATAACTATTTATATTAAGTTTAAAGTTTTATTAGGCATATTATAAATGAGTAATTAAAATAAGTAACTAAGATGTTCATCGTTTAATGTTCAAACTTAATTATAGGAAGGTTATGCTTAAGGAACATTATTTTTTCTGCCTTTTCTGCTGCCAGTCTGTTTCTCTTTCATCATATATTAATCCAGCACTGCTAAATAATCTCTCGCTTGGTACGTTTGTTGGACAGGCTAAATGTTTCCTTGCAAGTTTACTCAAGTATGGATAGATATTCTGCGTATTTTTCCACCAACTAATAGGATTGTCATGCAGCCAGGCGTTTTTCTTGGTGATAGCTCTCGATCATTTTACTACATCTTTTGACATCGCGTAGGTCTCGTCATTGCTGCTTGACTCAAGAAACTGAGAGACAGATTCTGTGATAGATTTGCTTGTTGAAGGTGTTGGTTCTGTCACTGAAACTTTTATTCTTTTGGTGGTAGCGAAGCGACAGATTCAAGAGATTGAAGCTCTTCAACTGCTTTGCCAAGTGATGATTTAACTCGTTCTAATGTACTAGGTGAAAATAACTTAGCTTTGTAACGTGGATCTAAGTAGGTTGCAAGAGAATAACTTCATACAAGAACAGCCTCTCATCTTGTCGTTTGCATCACTTTTGCGCACAATGAACTAGTTCTATTAATATACAGTAGTAGAATTTGATAATTTCCGCTTATTAATGACGTTTTATCTCAACGGTCCACATCCGCACGACATCCGCACGACATCCGCAGTCCAAAGTGCGGATGCGGATGCGAGAAAATGTGCGGATGTTCCGCGGATGCGGATGCGGATGCGGATGTGACCTACATCACTAATATATATATAAATATATATATTATTATATATATATAATATATATATATATATATATATATATATATAATATATATATAATATATATATTTATATATATATATATATTTATATATATTATATATATTATATATATATATATATTATAATATATATATATATATATATATATATATATATATATATAAATATATAATATGTTATAATGTTCTAATGTTACAGACCAACAAAGACCCTAGGATCCACTCATGGTTGGTCTACCTAACTGTGTTCGTAATTGTGTATGTCATCTGTGGTGGCGGAGGGGACCTACAATTTTACGTGGGTTCCGAACCACAAGAACATAAGAAATTTATGCAAAAACTGCCTGTACATTGGCAACGACCAATTTTTGCATAACTAATTAATTATCAATTTAAAACTAATTAATTAATTATCGATTTAAAACTCACTGGGGAACAAAAAAAAAAATTTTTTTCTTGGTGCCTGAGATTTTAGACCTTATTCTGAATATTTTCATGCCACTGATTCAGAAAATATCATCCATTTTGTTCTAGCAGCTCTAGTTTTTGAGATATTGCATACGTCATTACCTACTTTATTACCCTTCTGGAACGGTATTATGAGTTGCTCGTAAATCTAAATGCATCTGTATAACTAAATTGTAGCTATGATTTTGCTGATGTTGCTGTTTTGCATGTGTATTGTACATGTACTAACGTGAATTCTTTCCTGTTACAGGTGTTGACATGGCTTCATCATGAAGAAAGTGTTTAAATCATCCAGATGTGTTTTGTTTTATCTGCGGAGAGTACACGTTCATTGAACAAGAGAAAAACTATTACTGATTTGTGAAAAAAGCTTTTTTGCCTATTTCAAAGTACAACTAGGGGACCAAGATAAGCCATGGGCTCCTCATGTTGTGTGTAAAACGTGTACGGAGCATCTGCGGCAATGGACCAACGGAAAGAGGAGGTGCCTGAAATTTGGTATACCAATGGTATGGAGAGAACAGAGAAACCACAGTGATGACTGTTACTTTTGTTTGGTGAATATAAAGGGCATCAATGGACGTAACCGGAGTAAATGGACGTATCCTGACATAGACTCAGCTAGACGGCCTGTTTCACATTCAGATGAGATACCTGTCCCATCATTCAGCCATCTTCCAGAGCTCCCTCAAGAAGATGATGAATCTGCTACTGACAAAGAAAGCATATGTGGGCAAAATGACAGATTTCGAAGGACCGTCATCAGTTGCAGAAGGTTTTAGTCAACGCGAATTAAACGACCTCATAAGGGACTTAAGTCTTTCGAAGAAATCGTCTGAATTGTTAGCTTCCACAATGTGCGCGGATTGCTGATGAAAATGGGCATATCGGAATACACACCGTGAATGGCGGTTATTCATAGATAGCTCCAAACGGAGCCTAAAATGTGTTCTTCTACACAACGGCAACAGATACAGATCAATCCCAATTGGTCACTCAGTCGGTATGAGAGAAGAGCACGAGACAGTCGCCCTAGTCCTAGAAAAGATATCATACCGAGACCACCAATGGATGATCTGTGTGGATCTGAAGATGGTGAATTTTCTCCTGGGCCAGCAGAGCGGGTACACCAAGTACCCGTGCTTTATATGTCTCTGGGACAGTAGAGCTAAAGATGAACACTGGGTGAGAAGACAGTGGCCTCTGAGAGAAAACATGGTGGTTGCAGAAAAAAATATCATCAAAGAAGCTTTGGTTGACAGAGAAAGGATCATATTGCCACCACTGCACATCAAACTAGGTTTGATGAAACAATTTATAAAGGCTTTGAACAGAGATGGGACGTGTTTTGGCTACATATGTATAAAATTTCCTGCGCTGAGCATGGAAAAGCTGAAGGCAGGTATTTTCGATGGACCGCAAATCCGGGAACTCATGAAAGACCCGCGTTTCCAAGATTCAATGGACAACATTGAGGCATGTGCGTGGTCATCGTTTAGTATGGTTGTGAAGAATTTCCTTGGGAACTATAAGGCCGATAACTACGGTGAACTAGTGGAGAATATGCTCTCTTCTTTTTGTAAACTTGGCTGTAAAATGAGCATCAAACTGCATTACCTCCACAGTCATCTGGATCGTTTCCCAGATAACCTCGGTGATCTAAGCGAGGAACAGGGTGAACGATTTCACCAAGAACTAAGGACCATGGAAGAACGGTACCGCGGACGATGGGATACTCACATGATGGCAGATTACTGCTGGAGCATCCAACGCGAATGTCCTGGCACATCTCATCGCAAGAAATCTCAGAAACGCGGTTTATGTGAGATGTCTCAATGAAAGAACTTTTTTTGCCGTTCGTGTCTCAAGCTTGTTTGAATTTAATAAATATTTTTCGTACCTTATGCTTGGTTGATGTTAATACACTATTTTTGCTGACATTCATCATACTTTT